>LYUA01000082.1:1096800-1115440 GCA_002093875.1 Calopteryx splendens | reverse complement strand
ACCCTTTGTTTCGTTCTCCTACCCCACAACCACCCCCTCTTCTCTCTCCTACACCCCTCCTCTCCTCACTGTTCCTTCCTTCTTATTTCCACCTCTTGTTCTTAGGAAGTATCCTCAATGCAACCAGCAGATGACTTTCCACAGTGTAAGAGAGAGAAAGAGAGTTAAAGAATTAGCGTGGTAGGATTCTAAGGTCGTCGTACCTGTGTATCACTGATTTCATGTTTGACATAAACGGTTAACGTTCGAAAAATATTCGGATTGTTAGCGCAGTTGTAATTATTTGGTACTTACTTTTATTTTTTAGTTGAATGACGAAGCGATTTTATTCAAATGAGGTTAGTTGGAGAGAAAGAGGAAGATATTGCCATTCTCCTTAAGAATTGAATGGCGTCTGTAACAGTGTGCTTTAATATTTATCATCACATTTGTGTTTCCTTCGCGGAATACCATTGTTTGAGTTAAGCCTACGGTTTATTGCTAATTTCGTTGTGGCTACGCTCCATATAATAGCGAATACCGTCGAGTCACGAGTTTCAGTTTTAATTGAAATTATCTAAAGCTTGTTATGCAAAAATTGCGTTATTTTCTAAAGATATTTTGTAAAAAAAATATAATTTCATAGCAATTTATCATAAACTTTCTGTTGATGTGAAAATTTAAAGCAAATGAAAGCAATCATAATGAATCAGAAACATTTTTTGCCAAATGATCCTCGCATCTCATCTCTTCTTCCGGGAATGTAACTTTGTAATTCCACCCAATTTGCTCCCCTCCCCATAACTATTCCGTGGGAAATTAAAAAAAGACATAAATATCATCTTATAACTAAAATATACTTTACTACAGTTTTGGACGACCTACTATCTGCAATGATCGTTTAGCCAGCGGATATAATGCAAACACCATACCTGTATTTGTTTACAAGTGATCAGGTGTACACTGAGTTATTAGTTATAAAAATGTAAGAGTAATTCTTCACAATTTTAATGACTTATTGTTTCTCATGCCACCCTAAGGGATACGTATTTCTTATTTATTAATGGAAATAACGGAAATAATTGGAATGATTCGTTTAAGCTTTCTAAGCTTTCTCCGAAAGAAAAAATTTAGTAAGTTTTATTTTTTTACCAAAAATATTAGCACAAGTCATTCAAATTATTATTAAGAATACATATTAGTCGGTGGTATCGGCCGTTACTTGGTGGACACGATTCATCATAAAAGACAAAAAAACTTTATTTTTCCACAAGGTTTATTTGGCACAACCCGGGACAGCTATGCCATTCTCAGCTGTAGTTCAACCGAGGATGACATAACTGTCGAAACCCTGGTTTAGCCGAATAATGTCTGTGGAAAAATAAAATTGTTTTGTCTTTTCGGATTTGTATCATACCAATGAATTTATGTACTTTCGGAACGATTAGTTTATAGAAATGATCAATGATAAAATTGTCTTTTCAGTTTTTAATTCTATTATTTCAAATTGATTAAAATAGGTAACAATAGTCCTTACTAAATTTTTGTTTTCGATGGGTCTCTCTTTACCAAAATCTGATAATTCTTCTACTTTTAATAAAAATTGAAATATAAATTTCATGATATTTAAATTAATAAATTTAGATTAATGGTGCTCAAAAACTTCTACCACCCACAGAAATTATTGGGAAAATATTCAAAATCCTCTTCTACGGCTAGAAAAATGTTTATTTACCTTTAAATTTCGCATTGAGATATTTTCCAGAGTACACTTCTTATGCATTACGAATGTAGAAAGTTTATTTATCGTTAGTAATTGAGTGTCCAAAGTTTATCAGTACTCATTAGAGTTTTTGGCGCGGTGATTTATTTTTAACCTCGTTAATAGATCAAGAGATAAGAGCGAGTTTTTATAATATATAGCTCATAATATTAAGGGCATTACTATTATCCAGCTTTCTGCATTTATTTTTTAAACTAGTGCTTCGAAGTTTTAACACACTAAGATATTTTTGCTATCCTATTGTCGAAATGAGAATTATTTTAGTATGTTACGTTTTTTGCTAATTAATTTACTTGGCTAATATTAATATTATATTGGGGAATGTAGCAATCTGGGTACACCTTAATTAACTAGTAGGTATGTGGTGAAACATGTCCGCTGGCATAATTAACTAATTGTTGTGTTGAGAGTTGGCTTCATAGGTATCATGGCGGGAACACACAAAGAGATTTGCACAAAGAGAAAAGAATTTGTCAGTCATTTGGTGAACCCTTCAAAACGACAGTTTCCATATAATTATCTACGCTTTGTGAGTCTAAATGAAAAGAGACATGGTGTAATGTGTGTAATTACTCTACTCGAAATTTCAACAGTAGAAATTTTACATTTTAAGGACAACATTTGATATTGATTAAATAAAAGTGGAAGGAGTATAATGAGATAATTAAATTAATATGGTACGTTGGATTATTTTTCACTCCTTGAGCGTTGAAGGGATCAAAGCTCATTGAAATAGCGACAATTCGCAAGCAAAAATTCTGTTTTCTCTATATCAGAAGGCAAAGATAACCTACAAAATTAAATTTTAGCCAAATTCTATTTTTTATCTTGTTTTCACAATTGGATATATAGCCATGCCAGATTTTCAAATGCATGGAGTATCGGAAATGTTTCTCAAAAGTGGGGACAGCCGAGCCGAGGTCGAGACTCCTGAGTTATCTTATGTTGGGCGTGTGGAAAGAAAGGTCGAAGATTGGCGGTTTCA
Source organism: Calopteryx splendens (assembly GCA_002093875.1). Taxonomy (NCBI): domain Eukaryota; kingdom Metazoa; phylum Arthropoda; class Insecta; order Odonata; family Calopterygidae; genus Calopteryx; species Calopteryx splendens. Next base: position 1,112,693 of record LYUA01000082.1, on the reverse strand, counting down.
CAACCGCTGTGATATTCTTCTGCCTCCCACGAACCCAGCGCGGCGCCCACATCTCAAACCAAATGCGCCACGTGCACTCCGATGGATTCTCCCCATCCCTCCGGCACCTCCCCCGCTTCGCGTGCCTCATTCGATTTCGACCCTAACCCCCTTGCGTGAGATCTCTGACCTCCTCCTCCCCCCCCTCCCTTCCCATCCTTCTGACCCGCCAATTCGTCCATTGCGACACTACCCCACTTGACACTCGCCACCCCAGACACCGGTCATGTCCGCTCGCCTGGTTGTCAGCACGTTTTCTACTCGTGTAAGTAGCCCGATTGTCGATCGCAGCCGTTTAATATGATGTTACTACCCTCTCAAACAATGGCAAAATCCTTCTACATACCGGGTCCTAGCTTCACATCATCGTTAAATCTTAAAAATACTGATTTGACTTGAACAATAAAGTATTTTTTCGTAACTACCCTTCTTTAAGAAAAATTTAAGGTTGAAAATGTAATTTGTATCTACCTTTTATTCATGGTTTTACGTAATATATTTTCTACCCATAAAGCTCTCTTCTTTCGAGGACTTTTTCTCATTTCTTTGTGCAATTTATTTGATGCGGTTTCATTTTGCTAAACAGTTTAGCAAGATTTTATTACGTACTCCAAACTCTACGGACCCTTGTAATCTCCTTTTCAGAGAATTTGCGGCAAACTTAAAAAAAATATAATGCATACTAAATGTGCATGTCTTGTATGCACTTTTGTGTGCTGCACGAGAGCGATTTAAAATGATAATAATATGAATGAGTCTTATGGGAGGTGATTACCCTGTGTAAGGCATATTTCAAAGCTTAATATAATGTCGAGGCAGAGAAAATTGACACTCCATTTTGTGGATGAAAACCATTGCTCTGTTTTTTCCGAGAATGGAGAGTAGTATAACTCAATAACACAACGGAGTGTTTTTGACTAGTTATTCTTTTTATTCGCTTGCTCAAGAGAGAATATCATGAAAAGTCTTCAAGAGGAAATTGCATCGCCATTAATGAAGTTACATCTTTAGACATAGTCATGCTCCTAATCTCCTCGAGGATAAATTCCTAGTTGTGAATTAAAATCTCATTTTAGGAGTTAAAAATGTCTGCAAAAGATAGAATGAGTCGATATTGGGACCAGTGTAGTGGCACTGGATTTTTTACCTTAGCCAGGGGCCATCTAGTCCCAATCCTCTTGCTGAAGTATTAATTAATTCCTTCACATTAATTAATTATCATTAATTTATTTCGAAGAAAATGAATGATTGTCAAGCCAATTCTAAAGGTTTATATTTCCTCACAAAGAAAAGTTTGTAATGAGAATAGATATTGTCAACAGGTTATATTGCAATGAATAGAACTATAGTAGTAGTGTGTTTATAGTAGTGTAATAACCTCCTTTCCTCTCGTTCAGGTCCTCTTCCCCAACAGTCACGATGTCTGATTTCTACATGCACTCTTCGTTACTTCAAATCTCCTTAATCAGTTCAGTGAGCATGTTTGCAACGCGCTAACATTTATTCCATACCTGAAAACAGAAGTGACACTAGCGTGGAAGTGGAAAGAGCTGCATTGAAACCCGGCGTTCTTCTCACGGGTGGTAGGATCCGCACGAACACCACGAGCATTCCCCTTTCTTTCTTATCTATTAGGAGCCTCTCGAAGAGCCCCTCGTCACATTGAGAGCATCTTTAGTGGGTACTTCCCACTTATGAATTCATGTTTCCCCTCCTAAAACTCCTCTTAAAGCTGTCAAGAGCCCCATTTACTGGACTGCATCGGAAATTATCGTGGAGATCGACGTTGCTCCTCACACACCCAACCTCCCTCCGTTCTCTTCGATCCAGTTTGTTCTATGGCAAATCTTAAAAAGGTTATTTTGCTTACTTCTCAGATTTTGAAAAAATTATCACAATTAATAAATCACTCGAGCCGTTGAATTTAGCTGTAACCCTATTCACCTTGCCGGATTGGCCAATTATTTAGTTGGGAACAGCCTTCAGATTAGTAGCGTGTATGAATTTATTCTAGATATATAGTGATCACTCATTTCTCTCTATGCTTTGGAAAAAAATATAACTGTTGATTAAACACAATTTGAAGGTAGTATTTGTTATTATATCGGATGTTAAACTTTTTTAGCATATGCCTAATCAGAAATTAAAAAAATAATTATCGTTGCAATCAAATAATATTTTCAGTAATTGCCAATACAGCAAGCATTCACGCAAATAGGCCAATGTTATTGGATATGGAAACTAATCGTGTAAAAATACTCTCAGTAATAAAATCTTCCTAAAAGCAGTTGGGGGAAATGAGTTTTTTTCACTGGGGTATTTCCACCCATTTCCGTATTATTAAATAAATCTTGGCACTAAGTTTCAAAAGGAGGAGCCCCCCTGGAGAAAATATGCTCCTCTTACTCTGTCGTTTTCCATCGTTTCCTTCCCCCTCTCACCATCTTGGCCCCCTTTTCCTCCACTCTTATCGACCTGATTCGGTCCTGCTCGTTCTTAGGTGTCGTATCGCCCATTCCGCACGACGTGCCACGGCGGAGGAAGGGCGTTAAGTGCTCCGTTCAGCTCTATCTCTCACCCTCACCCAGTCGACTCCTTTTCATATCGTGTGCCTCCCTACCCAAACCAAATGACGCGAGTATTTACACGATCCTGCACGTCGGAAGCATAACTCGCGTCTTCATATTTTACCATTACACACTTACGTAACGTCAAAACATTACCTCATCATTATTAGCTGTTATCAATCCAAAAATTGCATTTCTGCAGGTCTCCATTCAGTTTTCTCCGAAAGCTAGTTTCCATAATTCTCTTCATTCACAATTCACGATGCCATCTTAACGTATTCCATTCTCGGATTCTTAAGGTATGTCTTTCATCCTTCCTGACATAACGCTTTCAGAACTCACGTTTTACGGTATGTCTACTCAAAAAGATCGTGTCGTCTTCTTCGCAGGAGTTACTAGAGAAATCCTCCCTTCCACCTCATATCAGAATGCCTTCATTGGAGAGCTACTCTGACCTTTAAATCATCATCATTCGTCACAAAAACCACATTTTTCAGCTTCCTTCTCTTTGATTTTAAGGCACCAAAAGATGGATATTCCCAAATATTTATTTATGATAATTGACAGCAAACGACGAAAATTGCTATTTTCCAAATGCATCTTCTAATGAATTGTTTTTTTAAACTTGTTATTCCAGCTTTCTTCCGGTGAAATCATACTCAGCTATCTTTCTTACTTCTCTGTCTCTAGTAAACCTGGAGAGCTGGTTCAGCATTAAAAAGAGCCTAACAGGTCAAAAGGTATCCTGAAAACAACAAACAAAAATTAGTTATCGGTTTGATTTTAGTATCGAAATTGATTGGAGAAATTATAATTTTAAACTGGCGCTTAAGAAACAGGTAACTGCGCCTTCTGCATACTTTAACGTCAAACTCCTTACATAAACTGTTTTACCAACTAAAGAAAATATTATTCTAGATTTATTAGAAAAATATCTACACGAAAATATAAAAAAATATTCAAGGAATTATTGAACACAATAAAAAACTCTCCCAGAAAATCTCCCTGAAATACGTATTAAATAAATACTTACCTGTTAAATGGAGGTCACTTCGGTTTAAAACCTGATTGACAGCATCTATTTCTCAAATTTTATGAATATAGCAAACGGCGATATAGTGAGGACACGTGGAGTACTTATTTTTATTGATATCATGCTAGCTAGCCTTGACCAACTTATACCAATTAAATTTATAAAAGAGAACACGAAAACTGGATGACACTACGCCAAAGACATAAAATCTTTAAGATGTCAAAGGTTATGATATTCTAAAATGAAACATACACGCAATGATATCTCCACCGTTGAACGTAATGGGATTTTTCATCATAATAAGGCAACCAATGCCAAGAAAGCTTCTCTGAAAGTGTCAAGTGACTTTTGACAAGAAAAAGCTTATGTCGAGTTTCTAGACATTAATTCAAAGGCATTTATGCTGTGTGACAGTGAGGTTCAGGAAAATAAGTCTACAGTAAATTCACTCTAAAACGATGAAGGTGAAAAAGTAATGAGATGCCAATGATCCATATAGATGGCTGGCTTTGATTTCTAGTTGAAACAAATCAGCACGGTCTTCTAAAGAGTAGAAACTATAGGGTAATTCTAAAGGGTAGGGATCAGTCATGTACCTTTTCCTCAAAATTGAAAAAAAAATCAACGCCCTTATTACATACCCAGGTCAGACAAATATCACAAAGTTAGAGAAATAGACTGCCGAACGGATAGATTCAAGTATTCATTTTTTTTCCTGCAGAATTCGCGACAACAACAGAGATATAAGGGAAGCTCCAACATAATACTTAAACATTTAATTCCCACAACTAACATCATGGCTGGTGTCCTAACATCCCTCACCACACGCTCTTGCGTCGACTTGCGGGGTATTGTCTAGATGTAGATACTGCAATAACCAGCTTGCTATATTTGCCTATGATATTTTAAGCTAAGGAGAAAATAATATTAAAGTGAACGCAATATTTTTAGGCTTTTGACAGTGTACCTCATAGTGAGTTGCTCACGAAGTTAGAAGCCTGTCGAGTAAATAAAAATATCATAGGTTAGGTAAAAGACTTGTTGAAAAAGGCGTACTAAGGGTCGTAATAGATGGTGCATCAATATTTTTAAGGTCACGTCAAATATTCCCTGGGTTCCGTCGTACCTCTTTTGTTTATTTTTTATACCAACAATAAAAACTTGGTTGTAGAAACATGTCCTATGCTGCAAACCCACTCTCACAAACAAACTCACACTTTTGTCTTCACACCACATTATTTCACTATGGTCGTTGTTTAAAAAATACAACGGTAGGGAATATTCAACATAAGGAATTACAGAGAAAGTATTTTGAAATTCTCAAACCATTTTTTCTACAGTTGTGGAAGCAAATAAATATGAAGAAGTTAGTTATCTAATTGAAGATGTGCAGCACTCCTAGGAGGGTAGCGTCAAAGTACTCCTCGGAGATATGGTTACGATAATAGCCAAGAGAAATTTTTCTGTATATGTATTTCGTTTTTATGACAAATCCATTCTAAGCATTTTTAATTATTTGATATAAAACTCCTGATATGTTAGGGTGGTTTACTGCTAGTTAAGTCTCATTTTTCTCATAATTTACTTCGTTCTTTCCTATCTAAAAATATTAGTATTCCTGTAATCTTCAGAAGTCCTTATTTTCAGGAAAGTATTTTCCCAGATTGTCTTCCCGCCAATAGGCAATATTTCTCAAGTAGATAGTGACATATTTAAACCATTATCATTAGAACTTAAGATATGCTGGATGCATAAAATTGTGGTCCTAAAGGAAGAAGGAAAGAGAACTTCCAAATTTGTGTTAATCTTTCGAGTTCGGAGCCTGACCTTTGAGACGTAAAGACAGAAATCTCTCCGTCCATAGAAAGGGACATCTGAGTCGGCATGAAATCTGTGGGAGACAGGGAGTGAGAATCGAAATTCATATTCTTCCTCTGTGAAAATCAGTTTGATAAAGCTTTTCAAGGTGAAGGACGGTTAAGACGGCTAGTTAGGCGAGTGGGTCATGTCAAGCCGTCTTGTTGACGCCCCTTTCTCCAACAATCTACCTTCTCTTCGCATATATAATGCTGGAAAAGCAAACCTATGGAGGATTGACTTCACTGAAATCGTTATTTCTATATCTACAATACAGATGAAAGCTCTTTGCCACAACGAGGCTGTGTTTTTGGAATCTTAATTCCAAATTTAGGTTAATAGGTTATCATGCAGATTAGCGGTAGGTGAAGAATAAATGACTACCTACGCGGGATTAATTGCCTATGCCACAAAGCTTTAAAACGGGTAGTTAATTCAATCTGACGACTTAAATAAAATGTATTTTGAAGGGACCTTAAGACTAATACTCTCGGAGCCATACCTGATCACAACTTGAGACCACTTTGCATTTTCCAGACCTTTTAGGCCCAAAGGATACCTAACTATCTTTCATTATAATGTTAAACATATATTCTACATATAATTGAGAGTAGTTCAATGCCACGACGTGTGTTGTTATTTATGTCAAAATATATTTACGTAAGATGTAATTCAATAAAACTTGCCATAAATATTGTTACTTAAAAATTTCCGAATTTCCTATTACTGAAATCCCCATGATAATTTTATTGTAACAGGTATATTTATTTATCTTTAGTCATTGAGTAAAGAGAATATATTCAATGCATTCACGAATGAGATCTCGTTTGGTTAATTTAAACTGGAAAGTTCGAAGTTGATTGACAGGATTTTATGTAACACATGCACGAAATATCATTTTCATAGTTATCACCATTGTCAGTAGAATATTAGTAACAGACTCTTAGAAATCAGTTATTGTCTGGATAGTACAGGATTGTACACCATTTAAATATCCGTGACAATACTAAGTTTTCCAGAATAATGAAAAAGTATTACCAACAAAAAGATAAATATTTCCAGCAATAACTGATATCTACTTACGGCAAGTTCATACTAAAACGTTAAAGTTTCATACACGCTGTTGTGCTTGTCGTTTCTGAAACAATAGCTTGGTCACATCGTTCGACCATGCGATCGTACAGTTAGAATATTTTCGGGCCTGCTGGAAGCCCCGGGAGCAATCACACAAAGAGGGTCGTGATGTAAAACGTCCGCACCCGTGTTCTCTTTTCAATTCGAACCGAGTCATCACTGGCCCTTGGGCAGGACGCGGGTGTGGTGGCGAGATGCGACCGGAGATCGTTGACGGCGCACTCCCGCTGCCTACCGGGAAATAATGAAAGAGGAGGAGGAGGGGTGGGTGTATTTTGTGCGTGAGGAAATATTTGTTCGACTCCACGCGCCATTTTATTTCGGGGGGAGCTGTAATCGTCGGCGCCGCACCCGAAGGTCTATTTATCTCTCCGCGCCCCATTGTTCACTGCATTGTGGGCGGGGGCGGGATTCCTTCGCCCTGCAAAGACGGTTCTCCCGCGGGACGGAGGGGGAAGGGGGCGAGGAGGGAGAACCGTCCTCCCGCCCCACCTCTGGAGAATGGCGCCTTCTCCTGCTCGCGACGGGTTCGAGTGAGGTGACTGGAAAGAGAGGAAGTGGATAGTGAAGCTTCGTGGGAGTGCTCACCCCCTCACTACTCTACTATCTGTCCGCCTGTCTCCCCCCCCCTCCGCGCCCGCCCACTTACCGATCATTGATGCCTGTTCGTCACCTCCCGTGAGCATTGCTCGGGCTCTTGCTTGATTCAACAAAATAATGAAAAGATGATTGAGCAATAATTTCATTTTTCCTCCATTTTTTAGACTTAATTGTTATGGCTTAGGATTCAATGGTTTTACATCTTCAGGGTATCAAATTAAGATGAGGAAAAACCCTCGAAGTCTAGTTCGTAATAATTTATGCTCAAACTGTGGAAAATTTCAATTGTTGGTAATTCATTTTCAAATTTACCATATGACGCCTAATACTTCGTAATTGGCAAATAATACAAAATTTTGTATGCATTTTGAAACTCCTAGTGAATACATCGCTTGTTTACTCCCCAAAAATTGTTACCTCGATGACCAAATTCAAATATTCATGTACCTACTTGCCTAATTTTAATATATCCGCGCTGTTATGCATGCCCTTTGTAAGTTATGAGATGCTATCCGTTCCAGAGTAGTAATTGAATATTTATTACCTAACAGCCCTCTTGTTTTACGGCAAATATTCTCGTCGCTGTCTGGTGTACACCACTCTAAAGTTTAACGTAATGAATATGTATGATGCACTTCCGAAGACATTTTAAGAATTTTTTGCATGAGTTATTTGTTTCATATGTGTGCGCAGGATCCCCATGATCTCTGTAAAAGAGAATGCTTACTATATGAGCAGTGCAAGCGTTTAGCAAAACTTCCGAATTCCATTAACCTATTCACTAGACGACCGACGACATTCTGGCCCTTTTTTTTCCCGACCGTAAGCTTGTGGCAGAGCTGCGCATTGCTCTTAATACGAGCGGTGGATAGTCCCACCACAGCCGTTATTTGAACAAGGGCGTCAATAAGACTTAGATGGTTACTTGATTATATATACGGTACTTAATTTGGAAATATACCAAGCCATAACTTCATTTATTAGAATTTAGGACGTATATCTAAGGTCATATGCAGAATTATTCCGCAACAGTTCTACATTTGAGTAATATCTAAAGGGGTAGCATGATGTACCACAAATAATTTTATGTTTGTCATAAATTTCACCTCTAAAAAATTCTTTTAAATAATTTGTCCTTAACCAATTGTCCGTTTTCATTACCCACATACCTATAACCCATTTTTTAGAACCCATTGACACAATCATAGAACAGCTTCTTAAAACCCACCTTTCATAAGACTAGGATATCCCTTCTGAAAAGTCAATTTCATCGTGTATGCTACCTGATGGTATACCAAAGTAACGAAATCTTAAATTAAAAAAAAAGAAAGAAAGGTTTATTGCTTCGTCACCTAAAGTCATACACTTAAAGGTGGTTTTATAATTATATCCAGAGCAGTAGGTGCCAACTTAGGATAACTTGTTGACACCAAACACTAGAATTGTGTAGTATCCGTCTTCACTTCATATGCATACAAGTATTCACAACATACACTATGTGAAAAGAACAACAATACATTAATGTAACAAAACAAACAACTCACCAAAACTTCGGATCCGCAAAGCAATAAAGCATTCAGAGCAAAAGCAAAAGAATATCGGAAAACTAAGTTTCTTATTTTAGTTACTTGTTAAAGAACTTCCTCCTGACGACCGCTTAGGTATAGTAATTACATTACATGAGTGCTTTGATTACTTTTTTAATTTTAGAATAATTCATCAATGAAAAGTGTCTTGTTCTGAATATTTTTAATGACAATTAGAGTAAAATATCAATGTTATCTCCAACATGTGACATTTAAAAGATTATGTGAAAGCCATTTTTAAAGGTTTTGTGTCATGTTCTTACCGTATTAAAACAAAACTTTCGCCCAATCCATTTACATTTGTTTTTGCAACGTTTGAGCTATCTTCTTTCTTCGTTTGTATAACTATTAAATCAATGCAAATGAATAATGCATCGCAGCAAAACACCTTAGTCAGGGCGCCTATGATGCTAGCTGGCAAAAGGCCCAACCTTTCCCATTGAAATTAGGGCTCTCTAGTACCTTCCCGTTATTTTTTAGTTCATTTAATATCCAGAAGTACATATCTCCTTTCCTGTTAATGGCATGACATGTGAGGTTAGATAAACTGGAATTTTCTATAGTTGAAATTAAAACATGAAGTTCTTCAATCACTAACTTATAGGTGGAAGCCGGAAGATATTTCGTCACCCTTTATGTTTCCCAATCCTATAGTTTATAAGTTGGATATCTGCAAGCAAAAATGCAATTTTATAGCGGTTTATCGGTTAAACGTTTTAACTATTATTTACTATATCATGTGTTATCTACCTGAGAAATTTCCGTGTAGCGAAATTGTCATCATCAATCCACGTGGCGTTTTTTCTTTACCCAAGTAGGTGACAACTTGTTACATATTTTTTTCGTGGAAAATCACTAAAACCACCTACCAATATTGATTGCATAGTATGAATCATAACTTAAACCATGCCATTTCATAGCACTCATCAAATGGTTTTAATATTCTAAAAAAATGTAATTTGACTAAGTTTTAATTTCTTTAATTTCTAATGAATTAAAAAAGCTTGAAAAGTACCTTTTAAGGATAATTTGAAAATTAAACATTATTGTTGTACCATGAGGATGATATGGTCGTTTTCATTTGCTTTGCCTGGCACATCATGGCCCATATTTATTTTAGTCTTTTTTGAAAATTTATTTGTAGATACATTTTGAAAATATAGGTGTGAATATTTCCTAGTGTAGCGTAGTGATAAAAATGAATTCCCATTGGGTTTTGAGACATCATGCTCGTGTGAAGTGTGTCATATTAAAGGCCCATAAGACTCGAAGCACGTTCGAACCAGGGATTTGTCTCCGCCAGGCAAAGACTCGAAAGCAACCTTCCGTCACAGGAGAGCGCTTTTTTTCCTTCCTCTCCCTTCCTAGTTTTGGTATCTGGTGGGTGGTGGTGGGTTCAGTCCATAAAATCAATAATAAAGCATCTCCATTGTCTCCAACACCACGTGGGTCGGAGCACTGTAAAAATATGGGTGCTTTTAAATCGCGATGATGTCCTGGGCCCCAAGCGTGCCCCAACGTGACTCTTCCACGACCCTCTCCCTTCCTCGCTCTCTGATTCTTCCCCTGGCCAAGGGGTCTGAGGCCACGGCCATTAGCCCCGGGAGCACCGACCTCCATCCCTTTACCCCCCACAACCAAAAATGTCCCCCAATACATTTCATCCCCGCCACCTTCTTCGGGCGCTGCGGCTTTAAGAGACAATGGGGATGCGGGTGGGGGCGTGTTGTGCGGTTGCGACCCCGGGGATCCTGGATGGCGAAAGAGGCTTCCTTGTACGCATTAGGATCCTGCAGAGATTTGGCTTGATCCCGTCTAAAGGTGGAATCATATGATCAATGATCACGATCAGACCCGGAGACCCTTTTTGGGAATGATAGGAATGCGTCGTCAAGGATAAAAAGGGACCAAGCACGCCATCATCTGAAGGATCATGATTTCAATTTTCGGAGATTTTTTCCTTATACGGTGTAAATTAGGTAGTACATTTTCGTCATAACACCAATCCATGGATAGATACCAAAAAAATAAGATAATTTATAGATTTTAAATATTACAGCGAGAAGAGAAATTTTCAACTTACGAGAACGCCATTCACAAGTAGTAACTATGACAGCAAAAAGAAAAAAATGTAAGTTAGTCCTTGCGCAAGCTTTTCAACATCAACCTATCCTTATTCTGTCATATGCACAGCATTTAACCGGTATGATAAGTGAACTTTGATCTGACCCGTTACTTATCAATATGTCGTGAGAAAATCTCAAGTTTGGGTAAAAGAAGTATTTCACTCTCACTCACATCACACTCCTCTGTCGTTAGTGGTTTTAGAGAAAGTTCGGTATAAAAAACATCTCACCCTTTGAACTTTGCTATGAATTTATGTAACCAGTTTCCTTGCGGTGGCTGTAAGCATTCAACGTAGTAGCAAGCAGTTTTGCGCAAGTACTTCCCCTATTGTAGTTCTTAAAAATAAGAGTTTTTATGAAGATATTTGTTTAACGCTGCAAATAGACTTTCAGAATTGATAACCGTGTTTTATAAAAACAGGAACAAACCCTTAGTTGCTAGTAGTATCAATACGTGCCTATTTTTTATTCTTGAAGGAGAATAGATTGTGGAAATGAACGATATTATATAATTTATGGCTACTGGTGGTCTTTATTCTATTCTTACGAATAAATAAGGCAGTTGGATTGCTTGAGAGGGAGCAGCAGAGTTGGTAGTCCTAATTAATCAAGTTATCTTTTAAATTTTTTTTGCTCAAAGAACAATCATGTATCAGCGTTCACTGGGGTTAATTTTCAAGGAAAGAGAAAAGGAATATTCTTCAATTTATTTTCATAAAGCTATGTAGTGAAATGATTGCCATCTTTCTAATGCAAGTAATTTCATATAATAGTTAATATAATGACCACAGAATATGCACAAAAAGTGAAGCTTGCTACTACTTCTACACGGTTTTCTACTTTAATAGAAAATTAGAAACTTTTTTTAGGCTTTCATTTAATATGAAAATGTTTTTTTAATTTGGAAACGTGATATTCTGGCGGTGCTGGGCGTTCGGATAACCATTAACACGAGAAATTGCTTCAAACGTGTCGTCATTTTCCCGTAAAATGGAATAATCCCACATCTCGTCTCCGTCCTATGACCCCGCGTGCTTTACGTTTCGGAGAATGGGGGTTGTAGGAGATTGGCAATGGCGGGATGCAGCCTCGAGAGGTCCATTAGCACCGAATTCCCAAGTCCCTTTGCACAGCGGGTTGCGATCGTTCGCTCACCGCTGGCGGGGGTCCCTTCCTCCCCCCGGGCGATTCCCATCGGAGCACCCAGTCGTCACGTGACTTTATCTCGCTTCGGTGTGGGGAGGAGGTGGGGGGTGGTAGATGGAGAGTAGAGCGTGTGTTTGGCTTCTACGTGCACTGGCTTGTATGCATGAACCCCCCCCCGCCCCGCCCCCCACATTCGCCCGCGGAAGAAAGACCCCTCGCTCGGGCGCTTTTGGGCCTCTGTTTGCACGTTTGACCGTGTGAGGACGCCAGTGTGTGCGTGCGCTTATGGGTTAAAGGTAGTGGAGGACTTGGGTGTGTGCGGGGAGCGAGGGTGCTGGCAAAAGGGAAAGGACCCCTGCCTCTGAGGGATTTCCGGGGCCGATGGAGGATTAGGCTGCTTTCGGCATTTCCCATCCTCCCCCGCCTCCCATATCCCCACCCTATATAGCCACCCACACCCGACGTCCCCTTAATTTAATCCACTCAGCACTATTGCTCCGAAAGTCCGATGCTCGGACATCGTATTTCACTTAATAGCTAAAATGCGTGCGGCCGCTCCATAACCACCCCAGATAAACACAAATCGAAAGGATTTTTTTTCCTCCTGCCGGATCGGAGTTATGGTTTGTCCAGAGTATTGGACTGCTTTCCAAGATTAGTAGGGCTCAGAGTCCTAATGTTATATGCTTAGCAATTGCCGACTGTGCAACTAGCAGACAAACTAATCGTAACGCTATTAGGCGAGAAAGACAAATACTGCGGTGACTCTTTATAAAGGAAAACAAATAGATTATATGAACCATAAATGGATCGCCTATGCATAACTCTTTAATTAGAAATGGGCAGGAAATTCCGTAGGCATATTAAAAGTAACATTTAACCTAGTACCATATGATAGATCTTTGTCATGCTGAACCAGCCTTAAAACAGCATTCGACATTTAAAAACCTAATTAGTGCAACAAGCACTACTGATTTCATGGAAAACGTTTGAAAAATGTCGGACATTTTCAGTAAATATCAAGCCAATGACCTGCAAACAATTGCGTTATTTCCGCGTGGTTGCTGCCTTTGCCAGGAGGCCAGGGAATATGCGTCCGGGCGGATCGTGTAGTTGTGTGTGGGTCTTGGTATCCGAACCCTTCCCACCCTCCTCCTCCCCCAACACCCACCAACTTGGCTCCCCAACGAACGCGATTATTTAGATTTATTCACCCTTCTCCCATGGGCCTCTCCCCTCACCCGATCCCTCCGCGATGGTACCCCGTTTTTATCTATATCCACGCGATTGAAAGATCTCCAGCGGCGACGGAGCGAGAGAGAGGGGAGGGGGAAAGATAAGGGTGGAATTCATTCCGCCTCCCTCCTCGCTCAACCCTTCCCCTCCCCCTAATGCAAGCGCCCGCCCTCCCCTCCGTTCTCAATCGTCGAAAATCACCCCGAGGCCTGTATCACCCCTCCCCCGGTCGGACCGCCATTCACGTGTCGGCGTCGTACTACGTGGGTACCGTGGGGATATAGTGCACCAACTACCTACCCGGGTACACTTTTCATTTACTGCCAGACGATTCGTCGCGTTTCAGACTGCCTTCTGTTTTGACCTTGAGCTTGGTTATTTTGTCTCCTCCTCCATTGCACGATCGAAGGTTTTCAATATCGATTTCTGTGAATCTGTTCGTAATTCTTGTTGGGTGACATTCGAAGAGGGGGGAAAAGTGGATGCAAGGCATTCTGAGCCGAAATGGAATGTTGAATACTGTGATGGAGATGGAGAATGTGAAGTGAAAATAAGATTAAGCATATTAGACGGAATAAAGTGAGATAGAAATTAAGTGAATTTGAAGTGTTTTATTAGTAGTATTTTGTATTTTGTATTATTAGTATTGAAGTATGTTGTGTGGTAATGTATTAATATCGTGTTGGAGGTTATTTTTATACACATATAAAAAATAGCTAAATGTTGGAATGTAGAATGTATTTTGAGTTAAAAATGATTTATTGTAATTTGTAATTTTTGGGTAATGAGCCTTACGTTATGCAGAGCGTAGAGGTTCTTAGTCCTCAGGTCATCAAAAACATAGCTTCAGTAGCAGACCACTGTTATTATTATCATTTTAAAAACAATAAACCTTCTAAGAACTGTTAGTAGCTAAGAACTTAATTCAGTGTGTATATGAATTGAATAAACCAAGTGTTGAATATTAAGAGTATACAATTGGAGGTTAATCAGAGGTTTCACTCACCTTTTTATTTACCGTGGCATGTGGAGAGAGAAGTTATCCCTAAATACCGTATAAATACATCGAAGGCACGTGATATATCTTGTTTGGTTATAATTTGATGCTACATAATTTATTTTAAGTTAACATTGGGATTTAGAGCTCATTATTTAGTTAGATACCTATTGTCAGATGTTATAAATTATAATATGCTTATAAGAATATTGATCAATGAGTGAAACGGTTGACATGATAAACTATTGCTACTTACTTTAAAATAGCACTTCAATATCCTTCCGTGCTATAGAAAGAAGTAGATGATTTGATGAATATCCAGGATAAAGTTCGGGGGGCGATGGAAGTAATGCGTCGGCTTTGTTATTTTGCCGAGTCCCGGGAGCTTCCGGGATGAAAAACGATTAGACGTACGTAAGGTCAGACATAAATATTTATTTTTGGTGAGAGTATTTGCTCAAATGGTCGTGGTAGTGAACATAATGAAATGCCTTTACACAATGCAGTTATGCATTAGCAAATTAATCGCAGCTTACCAATTAATGAATGCCATATTTTGACTTAAAAAAAATGAAAGCTTAAGCAAATAGGTAATATCCCACGGCCAAGCGCATGTCGCCAATCCTTCAAGTGTTTCCACGATGGAGGGGCGTGTTAGGATCCCATGGGTTTTATTTGCTCTGGGGGTGCTATTGTAGTCCCGCTCACCCTTGGGGTCTACAGCCCCCCCTCCGTGGTGAGTCCCCCCCCCCTCCGGCGGAAGACTCGAATTGGAGCCTCGCAAGGGGACGCGGGCGATGGACGGATACACCTGATCCCGCATTCAAAATGGCGCTCACATCCCTTTGAACTCCTTCCACCCACCCCTTTCTTTTCATTCTTCCCATCCGTCTCAATCTCCTCTCTCATCACCTCTTCGGTCCTCTTAATAATCTCGACCACGTCTCCTTCGGAGCTTCTATATCATCACTTCTCTCTTCCCTTGAAACTGTGGGAAAAAAAATCAAAAAGCGAACTGAGAAAGGAAATATTGGGAAATGCCCGGTAGCAAATTAGCTCGATGGAGCGTGAAATGAAGAGCGGTGTTTCGCAACGCGCCAGTGGAACGAGCAAATAAATTGAAAATCGGAATGCAGATTCTTCATTTTGCTTAAATATTAAGCATGCTTAATGAAATCCTATTTGGTTAAATTTTTCATGTAGTAAGTAGAAATACTATACGGGCATATGTGAAAATATTAGAAAAATGGCATTATTGGTTTATTCTTCTTTCAAAAAGACTTTCCCTTTCAAAACAGTTGAGATAATCTTTAGGTATTGATAATGCTCCGTGGTAATGAATGCTTTCGGCTCTCTGTTTTGATATGAGTGACTAAATAAAAACGAAGTAATTACAGAGTATTATATCAATAGTGCACAAATTTCCACCGTTAGTACGACGATAATACCTACTTCGCTGCATATTACTTTAGCACTGCTTCGTATTACTGGTAGGAATTAGATGAACCTGCGACTTAACGCAACTGTATATACATCTACATAATACCCTGCAAGCCGCCGTAAAAGCGAGTG
>LYUA01000082.1:992554-1004026 GCA_002093875.1 Calopteryx splendens | reverse complement strand
GAGAAATAATAACACTTTGTAAATTCCACTTGATATTTATTTTTACGACCCCGGTTTCAATACATGTTATCATCGTCAGGTACAATTTCAAACATTTCCTCAAGGACAAGGATATATATTATTTTTCCTCTCGAATTTGACGGAACGAAACGGACGGTGCGGTTAATTTTGATGGTAAATGCCTTCCGTGCAACAACATAACTGGGATGTGCTTATGGTGTATACGCATTTCCATGTGTTTTGCTCAATCTATCATTTTATACGACCACGGAGAATTTCTGCAATTGCCATTTTCTTCATTTCATGAAGTTACTCCTTTGTGATCTTTTTATCATCCGCAATAATTTTCATTTGTCCCTTCTCCAGAATCGCTACTTTTTATTAGTTTTCCTCTGTGTACGGTATAATAAACTAAGGTTGGCTCGGTTCTATCCAGAATTACTATTCAGAGTTAAAAAAGGTAAAGCATCGTTTTCCAAGATATCCAGCTTGGTTCATAATTGCGCATAAAAATGGTGGAAGGAAAAAAAAACGTGTGCATAAAATAGTGCCGTTTTCAAGGAAATGAATTAATTCCTAGCCTGGGGTTGATTAATACTTAAAGTTTATGCCTATGGGGTTAGTACTTGAACACTTGGATCCCTTCTTGCCGTTCAAGGCGCGCTCACAAAAATGAATGCGTGTTGAGTGGCTTGTCTGACATCCGGGAGCAAGTGGGTGCACATCGATTTCGCGTTCCCCAGGTCCCCCTCAATTTGCGAGTGTGCAGCGAAGGGGAACAGCCTGATATTCTATGCCCAAGGGTGCCCAAGGGTGCCCGAGGGCGCCAAGGTAGCAACCCTGGCGGCCAAACGGAAAGCCAGGGGTGGCACGCGAAAGCGATCCTCGAATCTATTCGTGCTTCGCTGAAAGCCGAGAGTGCTCCAGCATAAAATATAGGAAGAAAATGCCAACTCATTTCATTGTTTAGAAATAATAAACAATTGCATGTTTCAACTATTTCTCATGTAGGGCGAACCTTGGTACCCAACAGGTTCCTACTTCTTATTTTGACTTAAATATCTACCTTAAACACTCAAGGGAGAGGTGACTGCTTCGCCAATTTATGATATCTATTTTTATGGTAATGCCCCCAAATGATGCATATGTCTTGGGTATGGGCATGGACAATGCCCATAAAAATATTCAGCAGTATCTTCGTAGTTGATTAGTAACTTCTATCTAAATTTTGACCTTTTGAATTTTATCACTGAGAGCATTCCCTTAGACTAGATTAAACAATAGTGACGTAGTTAATTGCTTCAAGAATGAGAATGGTGTACCAGTATGCGAAATTAATGGTGCGAACATAGGTACATACTTCAACTCTACCAAGTTCAGTATCATAAAGGAAAGTTTGAGTATACCTCGGTACCATACGAATGCACCATTTTCTATATGGTGAGGATGTCTTCAACAAAATAAAATTCAGCTCTCGGGAGACCACCGCCGAACGCAGTCACCGGGGCCCTCAAGTGTTCCTTGGAAGTCTTAATTGTATTTCATCCGACGTAACGATCTTTTCCTGCACCCGGTCGAATTTTAAAGGGGTGCGTTGCTTCCCGCTTCATGTAAATATCTCGCACGGTTGATCTGAAGTGAATGCAGGCGGGAGTAGCAGGTAGGTGACCTTTAGTCATGGATTTTCCCTTGGCTGAATTCTCCGCGTTTAAAATGTTTACTGTTCGCTAAGGCTCCTGGGCCGTGCCAAATGTAATTTTCGCCATCTTGAAATAATGCCGGATGGAATGGTGGTCCGTTTGCGGCTCTTGAAATTTTAAAGTGCCAGCCTTGGCCTTCAATTCAGAAGCGGAGAAGTACTATTTAGCCATCTTGGCAAACCTTTTGTGAATACGATTTCGTTGACTGTTAGAATAAATCTCTGAAGTACAGGTCGATTTTAAACAAAGTGGCTTGAATAAGTGGAAGCACCAGCCGTCTAAACTTTTATAATGAAAAAGGTTCTGAGGAGTTATATAACCTACTGAATGACCACCACTGCCGTTTCGAAAGACGTCTTATGCGCAAAACAACGTGCTTTAGCTGTCAGGTAATGGTCTATTTAATTGGAAATTAAAGTAGGTGTACCCTTTACGGTCAATTATTTTGCGTCCCTGCCCCTGTCGGTTCAATGGATTGAAGTCATAAGAATGTATGCGCCGCCATACACGTGCATATTGCCCTCGTGTGGTTTTTATGCATTGCATTTCCCAAAGTGCGTCCTTCGTTACGATTTCGTTCTCTTCTTCTGTTTAATAATCACTCTGTGGTAGCTTTGCTTTTACATTCCTATCTTGCAGCCTCATTTATTTCTCTTTGTGCTTTCCCTGGATTTCTTCATTCGTTCATCTCTGAATCATGTCTTTGATGTTCTCTGTTTGTTTTTTCAATTTCTATTTCTTCCCCATTTATAGTAATTGGCCTCTATGAATTTTATATCCTCCCGTTGATATTTGTCGCTCCTTATACTATGAATTAGAAGGTCGGCTTTTCTGTTCAATCTATCGGTTCGCTCTTTTATTTCCTGATTTGATATTTCGTTGATTGTCACCACTGTGACTGAAATGTGTGAATAGAAATGTCATGTGGATCGAATGGACCAAAATGGAAAAGTAGAAATATGTAGACGCAACATAACAAGCGGAAAAGGAGAGGAGGGAGTGCAGAGGCATAGGAGGGGTTAAAAAGATAGAACATGAATGTAAAACAAAGAGCATGAGATAAGGGTTTAAAAAGAGAAGTAGAAATTGGGTCACAAAGTATCGGGCCCCCAGCACTTACTATGTGCATTACCACGTGTCCTAAAGCTATGCTCCCCTTCCCCGCAGCACCGCATAAACCTCTGTCCCTCCCCATCTGCATTCGGACCGACCACCCATGGGTTCGCCTTTTCATGTTGCACGGAATGAGATGGATTTGGAATGAAACCCGTGACCCGCGTGCTTTCCTTTAGATTTTTGACCGCTATATTTATGTAGCGAGTCTTTTTTTGTATATTCCGAAATTTCGCGATCGGGTTTGAAGGAAATGTAACTTAGGGAGATTTTTGCTTGTTGGATGGATTCATAGATGGTGCCGTGATCTTGTTTTGTAGTTCATCTCTCCGCCAACTCTCTAAGCCAGCGATTTGAAATGTGCGAATTGAATTGTTTTTTTTCCGTTAAGAAGATTTATTGCCTCTTTAATTTAATGTCCTGCGAAAAGATACCTATTACTTAGCGACATCCATTTCCCTTCTAATTTGTGAATAGAGAGACAATTTTAATTTTCTTTTTCTACTTTTTTCACTAATATACATAAAGCACTTAAGCTTCTCTGGGGACTGAGTTCAGCGTATTCGTATCTGGAACCGTTGTGAACAGATACATCGTTTATCACGTCGGCGGTAAGCTTATACTCAAGTGCAATTCAATTTTATTTGAAATGATTAATGATGAACGCTCAATTTTAATGCGCAATCATTATCTGGAATATATTCAAAGAGAGGTCGTACTAATATTTGTCTAAATTCCTGAATTTAAAAAGGAATTGAAGACAGAATAATTTATTAAATAACTTGCACGAGTAAATAGCAATTAGAGATATTTTTCTTAGTAATGCATAAAATACTACGGGGAAATAGAAGAAAAAAACATTTCAAAACAACGATATCAAATTAATTGCTAATGACTTTCTACTTCTGACCCTATTCCCACCAATTCCTTCATCCTAAGGTGATGCTCTTTCCTATACCTATGCCAGAACGTGTTTTCTATCCATTGGTTGATGGTTTTGTTTGGATTTCTTCGAAGCCGTTAAGGAAGGTGAAATATTTTCTCCACTCGGTCTCTCGAGAGAAATGCTTATTCAGGCGAATAAGTTAAATTTTTGAGCCGTTTAAGCGATCGTTTTTTCCACAGAAATGCTCGGTCTCTGAATAAAAATTCATTGATTAATAATTTTCGATTTATCAGTAATAGTGTGTATTTTTTGCCTAGCATATATGAACGCAATTCCTCTATGTAATAGTTATTGTCGTCAAGGTTGGTAATGGAATTTTTGAGACTACGGATCACCCAATAGGTACTTGCCAATACCGAATAATAAACCTCTCATAGATTGTGTGACGCATACAGTGTCGGATCTAGGAAATTGAAGGGAGGAAGGTGTGAGCGATACGGATAAGTAAAATTTACCCTCTTGAGTAGAGTACCTTTCAATATGGCACTTTTATTTCAATTAGAATGATTGCTATTCCCATTTTTGATGATGATATAATACTCTCTTTGTTTCAATATATCTCACGAGGAATGGGAATTCAAAATGTTCCTTGTGCACTGTCATTGGCTGAGTGAATTGTTGCATAAAATGAATAAGGGATCTATTTTCTAATTTGTCGAAGAAGTCGTGGGTAATGACCGTGAATCTTTTGTGTTAAAAAGTGTCAACGATGGGTTTTGGAGGAAACAAGATAATCGCCATTTTCTGATATAAGCCGTACACGTCTGCTAGTTTTTACCCTTTTTTATGATGCGGAAGCTACCAAAATTGATGACTTTATTGAAATGAGATATCTTGGGGATTTTTAAAAGGATTACTAACGACCACCTTGGCTTTGGAAGGGCTTCCCTTTTTCCGGCAGTTCGGATGATCAATCGATGTATTTGACATAACCGCCATTTTGAATTCCGCCATCTGGGAAACATTTCCCTCGTTCATTAATAGTAGATAAAAGATAATAAATATCGATTCGCGGAAATTTTTAATTTATATTTGGCGTTCATTTGGGGGTGTAGCCTCAGGAAAGTGATGGATGAAACATGGTCGTTCCAACCATTTTTTTTCCGCGGGAAATATGATTTAAAGCATGCTAGTATTTATGTTGTAAAAGACGAGGTGAAACAAGAAAAAACGTTAGTACACACGCGCAGGAATTTATAAGTAATCTGTACTCAATGCATAGAATTTATCATAAAGAATATTACACTTTTCGCGTTCACCTAGGTACTCTTCTATGATTCCTATGATTAATTAGGCGTAGCTCTCCACACCATTCTTCTTAATCTGCTAACCTCTTTGCTTTAAAAATTTAACCGTCGTCAAATATTTCAGATTATCTCTAGTAACCACATTTTCATGATCGTAGATGCTTGACGCTTACTTCTTTTGGTATACAGACAGTGCCTAGCTTTACGCCTTTGTTTAATTACTCGTAATTAGAGCATAATATATATATATAATTATATTTATTTGAAATAGGGCTAATTTCACTTGAACTCAGTAAGAACAAAGGATCGATGTCCTATATAATTTTCCAAAAATCATTTTATATAGTAAATATCATGTAATAATGAAATCCAGTTTATAGCGTACTTGTACTTGATATAAAAGATACAAATATATAAAATTTGCGAGTATTTTTCAGGAGAACATAGATAACGTTATTATAATTTTCACCATACATGTTTTACAAAAGAGAAGACAGTTACTGGTGAAATACTATAGTAAAAATCAGATGCTTAAAAGAATAGAATGTGTGAGAGTTTCTTAAGTTATACGGTAAGAATTCCAGAGCTCTGCTGCGACAACATGAAATGACTTTTGATAAATAGTTTTCCGATGGGCAGGATAGTACAAACAGTAGAATGAGGATCTAGTGGTAATTTTAATGGTAGATGGTGTCATAGGGTTTAGAAAACATTGATGTTTTTCAGTACGGGAGAAGGAATAGAGAAATGTGGACGAGAGATTTGCTTTGGGAATTTTTAAAGAGTCATTCCAGTTTTCGGAGATGTGGATATTTGCTCGTCCAGGAGGAGATTAAATATGGTTTAGTGAGATCTATAATTTTTCATTCAATCGTCAGTAGTGTCATTGAATACTAAGTAACAGTATTCAAGATTTGGGAATCTTAATGTTGATATTAACTGCTTTCTGATATGATCTTTATGTAGATCTTTATTTAGATCTTTATTTAGTTTCAGTTGGTACAAGGTTAATATTTTTATTAATGTATACGTGATATTTGCTTTTTCCAAAGATGGTTGCTGGTCATCATGATAGCAAAATTATTCACTGAGCTTGAATGAGGAATAAGGGTCCCCACAAGTTTAACTTTATGGTTAATGTCAATATTGATGACGTTCAAGTCTGTAGCATTTCCATTTAACGTAATTCGAATTAGGCTTTATACGATTTAAAGCGAGAGAATTATTACCAACCTTATTTGAATTTGCAGTAATATCCTCATTTATTTTTAAAACTGAATCTTCAGAACCTTTTTGGGGAACAATGATCACCTGCGTTTAGCATATATTTGATAATGACTGAACGATATTAATAATTTGCTATCCAATCAGGAAGATAGAGGATATAAATAAGTACGACAGGGCTCCAAGAACAGAGTCCTGTGGAACATCAATATCTATCTGCATATATCGCCAGTTATTTTCCCATAAACATCAGAGCAGCAGTATAAATAGTGAAAATAAGCAACAACTCCAACCGGGAGGACGGACATGTCATTCCAGTGTCATGGAAGAGGGTGTTTTGCTCTGGAAACAGAAGGAACAATCAGAGAGTTCAGACTGATGGCGACTAGAGACCCCTTCTTAACACGACCAAAATGCAACTGCTTCACTTCGACCTGAGGATGCCTCTTGGATAGGAGGTGAAACTGTTGTCTTAAAAAAACCCAGCCTACGAGGTCTACCCGGAAGCGGAATACCTTCATGAAGATAAGTGTATGATTTTGAGTAACATCTGGGAATGGTTGACTCCATCAAATGCTTTGATTAGGTCAAACAATATGGATCGTCCACTGATGCTTTATGATAGGATAACGAATATCGTCCATGACTTTGCAGAAAGTTGACTGTCTACTGAATCCTTTGCGGGAACCTTATTGAAAACTGTCAATATTTTACTTTTAAGTAGATAGTCTGTTGTTTGATGGTTGGCTATGCGTTCAAGAACTTTGTGTAATGCATGAATAATAGAAATCGGGTGTAAATCCGCAAACGAGGAGGGATTTGTAGGTTTTTTAATTGGTATTACGAGCTATATCATTTATATTTTTAAGTATTGAGATATTGAGTGGTACAAAAAGTCATAAATTACCAAGAAAGTAATTAATAAATACTATTTTATTATAAAACATAGAGGCTTAGATATACACCCATGGAGTTTTATTAACGACGTGAAAACGTTTTCGTGAAAAAATCCGGAGTAATATATAGAAATTATAATTTAACATCATCATTAGGTACTAGTCAATTGGAGGAAGAGGCTCCGGGAAGTAAAGTAGTAATTAAGGGATAATTAGTATTAATTAAGGGATTAAGCAAAAGTGATCATTGAATTCATCAAGGAGAATGTTTTTTGGCAAAGCATTATCTTTACAAAAAATTAAGTCAAGTTGCCTTAATTCTATCCACACCTGGGCAAGTTGATTCTGGCGTGAGAAATTTTATTATTCGGCCATGTATTATTCAATGAATTATATCAGACAGGTCACATACTTATTCCGTAGTACTGTAAAGTCAGACAGGTAATAGGTGACGACCCTTGGCCTTAATTTATCTTTGCCACCTTCTGCTAAGGCCAATAGCCTATGTGAGTTATTTTCCACCATCCCCTCCCTTCTTATTCCTCTATGTGTCATGTATTTATGTGTAAACGACGTCGTTAGTTTTTCCCCACACACATCTATATTTTATATCCAGTAATAACTAAAAGGTTGATGATAAACCTCACCAATGGTGAAAAAGCGGCGCTGTTAAATGAATTCTACAATGCTTCTTTACTTTTGTAGTTTATATAGGTATTACATATACTATTGAAATTATTTATGAATTCGTTAAAAATTCCTTCGTGATAGTCAGATGGTATAATTATTCTTGTTACTGTAAGATGTTTTTTTAACTTAAGTTTACTAGAATAATTATGGAAATATTTTGAAAATGTATAAATTATATGTTAAATTAGAATGGTAAATATTGTAGCAAGTCGAACTGTCTAAAAATTTGTAAAATATTTTAGACAACAACTGACAAGCATTATGGTCAAGAATCGTACTTTCCTCATGGGGTTAGTCCAAATGGAAGGAAATAAAGACCGAGACTTTGGTAGAGGAATTAAGAAGAGCTTGGGGAAGACTAAAACGTAGAATAAAATTGAGATGCTTATAAAGCTTATTCTCTGGAGAAGAAAAATGAGCATGTATGCATATGGATTCTTTATAGAAGGGCACGAGGATAGACGGAACAAGTAACTTGAGTGGAAAGGAAAACACACATAAGAGTGGGGTTTAGTGTGGTTGAGAAAGGAAGAAAGTGGATGCTATGAAAGAAGAGAAGAGGCTGATGGAGGAAATTCGGGAAAGGTATAATTTGGATGTTGGGGATATTGAGACGTGACAGGGTTTTAAGGAAGAGGCACTGTTTTCTTTGCCGGAAAGGATGATGATAAAATGGGTATTTTAGTTGGAATTAAGTGATTAGAAGTTATGAGCATCAGAATCTGGTAGTTGTTGAGGAATACTGTATTTCGGTGTTCCTCAGATTTCCTGGTTAGTGTCTAACCATCTCTTAGTATAATGTTCAAAACTTGGTTGCCAAAAGGTTTGAAATCGAGACCGCGGATGGAGGTGAAACCCGACGCAATGACGGGGAGGGAGAGAAAGACGTCAGACATGACGGGGCGCGTGGGGCAACAGACATTCTCATCCAGCTACAAAGGGGGATTTCCTTCTCCTAACCAAGCGTTCATTTTGGCCGATCGGCGACCTCGAATTACCTGCGTCTCCAGGCGAAGACCACGGCGCGTCTTAAGCAGGATGGAGTGGGCGGGTTCCCTTCCGGCCGAGAGAGGGGTCGACGCTTTTGTAATGCGACGTTAATTAGAAGCCATTCGTTTAGGCGAACTTCCCCTTCCATTCCCCTGCCCTTATCTCCCCCTTGCACGCCCGTATTTACACGCCGGCAAACACGTACACTGGGCTGAGTAGTGCCCTTCCTCCTCTTCCTTCCTCAACCACTCATTTCTTTTCCCGGGGAGCCATTTCGCCCAGGAAGGACGTCCACTTCTCTGCTCCTTATCCCCTCCCGCCCTCCACACCGCCGCCGTGCCCTCTGACCCTCATCACTCTCTATCCCGGCTCAATCCTCATGGAGCACCAATCTCGGGCCAACCATCACATCTCGCTCTTATTTCATCCCCTCGATTTTCGCGTGCACGAATGGCGAAATACTGTGGGTGATGACTGGCTCAGAAATATTTATCCAGGTAGGGAGGAAGAACCCCATGGTTGGGGAATGCCACGTTACGTGTAATAATTGGCTCTCATTTTTCGGAATATCGGTTTTCTATAACTTTCCACTTCGTTCTCCTCCAGTCTACTATTCATTTCTTTGTGATTCTCAAAGTTAGTACCCCACCCGCCTGGCATATTAGTACTGGCCTAAGCCTTCTTCTTGTCCAAAACTTCTTATCCAAAAATACCTTATTGTCCAAATTCGTGGGACTGAGTCACGCCAGTAATGCTACCTCATTTAAATTTCTAGTTTAACAACAGGAATAACACGAGGGCTCTATTTCGCCATAAAGTGAAGACAAGATTCACGCAGTTCATCTAATATTTATTCCTTCCTCTTTTAAATTGCCCTTTAAAATTGTTATCATAAACATGATAACTCCCATGTTAGCAGAATATACCCCTTCTCTCCGTCCCTACATCCTCGACCCAAGGATAATTCTGGGGCGGGAGAGGTAAATCATTAAACATTTTCCCTGTTAACCTGAAGGGCTTGCTGTGCTATGAAATTTTCTCCGCTGGTTTCCCGGTGTATGGGAATTTTCCTATTAAAAAAAATATTTTATATAGTTAGTGTTAATATTTTTCTTGCTGCCTCAAATAATCATTTTTATTAATTTATTAAACTTTATAACTTAATTTCACGCCTAAATGCAAATTTTCCCATATTTTAACAATTAAAATTTTCCTTCCATTATTAGTACCTGTTAAGTTTGGTTTTGGATGAAACTAGGGAATAAGCGCAGCTTCAGTTAAAAAAAGAATGTATGTACGCCAAATATACTCATCAATCAAGTAACTCTACGCATAAATTCTCTCATAGGGAACGTTATATTTTTGCTCTGTCACGTATTTTGTTCGCCCATGACTTTAGAAATTTGCCGTAAACTCTAAATGTGCCTATTACTTCTTTACGGATGTTAATTTTTCCCCATTGCTTATTCGATTATTAAGTCCGTTTTGCATTGTTGTACTCTAGAAAAATGAGTAGTAAATGATCTAATAACCGTCGAGTTTTCTATTTTGAAAGGTATTTCCATTTAGCGGTTCAATTTTATTCTTTTTTGTGGTCTATGTTATTCCTCTCAATCGACCATAATCTTTTTGAATTGTTGAAATACAATTTAAGTTATAAATTAAGCTAACTAGGAATGAGCTGAGTATTAATGCCTACAGTTAATATTATCTGTTCAGTGTATAGCTGAAATTATTTGAATTTTCATTTTTATAGCATAGAATCCACGAAAGGAAATCAGCCCCTGGGAGTATTTGATCAAATCCTTTTTTTTATTTTGGTAAGTTTTGAGAAATTTCGATAAAAAACCTGGCGCATCGTAAATTAAGTTTAATATTTTTTAAACCTATTACAATGTCTTCTAACATTATATTTATGAATATTCTTCTCTTACGGGTACGTACGCTGGGTAGAGTATACCTACCTCCTATTCATCCAATTTGAATGGCTCCAAATTCCAAGTTGAATGTTTCGTTACGGCGTGGACCGGTAAATCATATTCTTGTAGAAAGCTTCAACTACCCATTACCGAGGGGTTGAATTCATAGCCTGTTCTCTAGCTAGCCGATCGAAAATATATCTTGCACATGGTGATTATCGCTACGAGGGTTCGCTTGTTCTTGGGCCCGGAGAAAAATTATATAACCCCTTCATCCTCTGGAAAAACCTATTCAAACCGTTCAGGAAATGGTTAAAAGAAAATTCCCTCGGAATGGAGTTCACGGAACTTACATGTTAGGGGGTAGCGATAGGGATTTTTTTCATGAGAATCGTGGGATAAAATTTAAAGGTCTTAAAAATTTCATATGTACCGATTCGGAATAGGGTATTCGATGCCTTTTCTCTCTATTCTCACGAAATTCCTCCACCGGCGCGGCGTACGGCGTCACATTTCCCTGTAATGTTCCCCGATACCCGCTCCATGATTTTATTTCTCCGATTCAATTCGCTTTATCGGAAATAATGCGAGCCACGAAAAGTTTCCTTTTATGTACATCTTTCAGCGTAACTCAAGGCAGAGTGTGAAAGGGGAGGGGGGAATTCGGGAGTGGAGAGGCGGTTTCTATTATCGAGTGTTTTTAGGTGGCCACGGGGTGCCTCCGCGCCCCTTTCTCTCACCCCCCCC
>LYUA01000082.1:955395-971467 GCA_002093875.1 Calopteryx splendens | reverse complement strand
CTTGAAAACCAAGCAATTTCTTTTTTTATATGCTTGACTCTGAGATCCAATCTTTTTAAAATTCAAATTACGTTATTCTTCATTAATTACCAAATAAAAGAGGAAAATTAATTAAAATTTTCCCATGCTACATTTATTGAACGATTTATTGCAGGAAGTAAAGGTTTTTTTAAAGAGAAACCCAAACCATTTTTAGGCTTACCTAGAATGCAGTATATCAGATTGAAATTAATTGTAGTGGTGGGTTCTATGCTGATCCTCTCTGCAACTTCTTTTTGATTTCCACCACGTCTATTGACTCTAAAGATAACAGAGAAGGATGCGATGAAGGCTCTAAGAGCTACTGTTCCTGTGCCTGTGTGCATATAGGTAGTATATATTTGCAGTTATATTCTTACTTGCTCAACCATGCCACCATCTAGGTCTTCGTTAAGTTTCTAATTCTCTGTTTGAAGTAAAAGAGTAGGATATTTATGAATAGGATATAATTTAATGGTATGCCATTTCTTCTATACCTGTAAACCTTTGCTATGGAAGAGCTAAAATGAAGTTTTAGCAGGTGCTTTAAAAATATAATGAGGCTATAGAATCATTCCAAACAATTTCTACTCACTTCAAGTAGCATCATGTTAGAAATCCCGCTGAACTAAAATTGTACTAAATATGCTGGTGTTTGATTCGACATATTCATACTTTAGTAAGAGGAAAAGAAATTATAATATTGGTTTAAAAAATCGGGAAAAAATATGATACCTTTTGATTACGCTTCAAATGTGATGCTATAAGCATTTTATTGAATGAACTCATAGTTTTAGGGAATGGATTTCGGTTTATGCTATAAGTAATAGGCTTGCTAATGTCTTCCTACCATAATAGTTGACAGTGAACCGTAAAATAAACCTATAAAAATTCACGTTGTGACTACAAATAGGTAAAATTACCAGCTGTTATCTTCGGGTCATCCGGCGAACGTGTGATACTCCGAGCTGAATGTATCCCATTCGCATTTTCCTATCTACGTAACCAATGTTTCGGGAAAACCAGATTACTCAGAGCACGGAATCCTCGTAGCTAAGCCAAACTGAATACGGCTCCCATGGAGGAGTTTGGAGAGAAAAGGCTTTCTCCGAAAAGAAGCGCTCCGTCAAATATTTATTCCCCCATACTTCTTTCGGCTCTTTTTTATATCCTCCATCCTCCCCATCGTCATTTCCCTCCGTCTTGGGCCTGTCTTCCCTCCCACGCACGCGATGACGACGTGTATACATTTCGTAGATTCTCCTCTCTTGAGGAGGCGTTCTTCTCTGTCTC
This sequence comes from Calopteryx splendens, assembly GCA_002093875.1. NCBI lineage: Eukaryota > Metazoa > Arthropoda > Insecta > Odonata > Calopterygidae > Calopteryx > Calopteryx splendens. The sequence continues at coordinate 970,156 of LYUA01000082.1, read as the reverse complement.
GTCTTATACTTCACGCAGTTAAGTGGAGAAAACCTTTATGCCGGTCCACTTGGATCGCCTTCAATTTGGCTCGCCTTCCACCGAATCCACCCCCTCTCTTCCTTCCCGTCCTTCCTCACCCTCGACCACCACCCTCTCTGCCCTCCCACCTCCACCCCTCTCTCTCTCTCATTCAAGCGCATCCCACGGCACAAAACCTGTCTCTTTTCTTTATGGGGCTCCATTCTCTCCCTTTCTCCCGGTCCTCGCGTCACTCCCACCTTCGACCCTCTCAAATAATACGATCCCCACTGATCCATTCCAACTCAAATCACCTCCCCGTTTTTCAGCATGTCGTGAAATATTTTACATACTCCCTAAATTCTCCACAGGGTCTTTCACTCGCATATTCGTACCTAATCCTTCCCTCCTTTGCCCTCATGTTATCAAAAGAAAGAATATTGCCTCTACTCTGACGATGGGGTTAGTGTTGGGGCTGGTTGGGGGTTGGTGGCGGCAAATCTTACTCTCCTTAGAGGATGCACCCACTGAAAGAATATGACTGCGACAGAGGAGTCGGAATTCTATCCGAAACTGTGCGCAAATGTATACTTTAAAATAAAATGGATAAAGGCTGCTGAGAATCCGGCCAAACTCTCTTCTCTCGACAAACTCCAGATTCACAACTGACTGAACAATTACTTTTCTGTATTTTAACAGCAAAAGAATGTGAAGCGAGAAAAATTTCTCAGCGAATGAATTTCTGAACCGTGTATCCTTGTTCATATTGGTAATCATTAGATCTTTTTTGTGCAATTATCGATAAGTATTAACTGTATTACAAAATAAATTTCTCTAAAATACCTCCCTCGCCTGTGATTAACTGTCGTTTACCCAGTGTATTCGATTTCTCTTACTAAAAATGAAAGAAATGTTGATAATTATTTTTATATCGTTTACATGTACTGAATATTTTGTTAGGGTTCAAAATCAAGGTTAACGCTCGAATAAAGTTTTCGTAAAGCCAAAAAATAAACAACAATATTTAGTTTTATTACGGATAATTATAAAGATTTATAAAATCAAAACATCATTACCACAGATAAGAGAACAATTATGAACCATTAAATTATTCACCGTTCAAATTCTGAAGTAGAATTCATTGATTTTCTTTTGTTGTAATTATTATCTTCTATGTAATTATTATTTTCTAGAAGCGTAGAATACATTTATTTTATTTTTTGTAATTATTATTTGATTTCGTTTTAGCAACCCTGATTACTAGAAATAAACACTGTATTAAAGAAAAGTTTTGATAGTATTGTTTGGCCAACTCAGCTATATTTTTTTAAATGCTTAGGATGAGCTACAATAACTTTCTCGAATTACTGGTCATGATAATTAAAACTCTATTGCCAAATGACGTATTGAAGACATTGTTCTGCAAAACGAAATTTCCAGGTTAATTGTTCTTGGTCTGTGAACCTTAAACTGTTTGGTAGCCTTACGAGTAGGATTGAACCGTATCCAACCCTTTGGGTCTCGAGCCACGGAAACCTGATCTGGAAAAAATACTTGATCTGGTATTCTAACCTAAATTAGGCTTTAAAGCATTCATTTGAATACTATCAGGAAAACGTATGCGGATATTAACCTAATCGAAAGCAGTGCCGTTTCAACGCCGCGTAAAAGGGTTTGTGCTGCCATATTAGAAATTAAATGTAATTAATGGAAAGGTCCCGTCAAAATTCGATTTATATGTATCGTTTTTTAAACACTCGATTATATGGCAATTAATAAAGATAAGTTATATCGGAATAGAGAAGAGAATGAGCTGCAGAATTAAGAATATATAAAATATCCGTCGGGAATATGCATATTGGATATAAAAGGACTTGTTACGAGTGGACGATCACTTTTTTCCTTCCGATTACTCATCCTGTCTCCTCCTTTCTCTAGCCCTCTCTTGGTTTTGCCTTCCAAACACTCCTCATCTGCCTCCCCCGTCCGTTTCATCACCTCTCTTTATTGGATCGATGTAGGCCTCCCTCCCTTCAGCCCCGCTATCGCCGAGAGACAGCCGGCCAAATACCACGTGGAGATCATGCCACCATCTTCGGGGATGATACTCCCCGCCCCCCTTCCCCGGAATTGATGGTCCAGCGATATGCAAATCAGCATTTCCGCTAGACTCGGATCGGCGTCATCCAAGTGGCAATGCTACTTCTTAGGGAGTAGAACGTTGGAGGAGGAGCACAAGATTTTGAGCACATGAATTTTTCAGTGAAAGTATAATTTTTATTGTCAATCCTCCAATACTTGGCAGTTGATGCATATATCACTCTTAAATTTTGAATTTACATTTTTATTTAAATTTGCATTCAGAATGTAAAAGGATTCTAATTTCTAATGGCAATAAATTTTATTGGTGGCTGATGACCTAACACCCCCTGCCACACGCCCTCGCGGTGGGTTGCAGGGTACCTACTATGTAGATGTACATTTGCAATACATTCTTTCCGAGAAGAAAAATATGCAAAGATCTTTTCCAAATCTACTGACATAGTTACTCATCATTATGAAAATCCATCAATTCTATGGTTCGTTTGATTCGACACTCTGCTCACGTGTCCCATCACCTAATTTCGTGCTATGTTCATATTTCTCCGATTTTTCATAATTTAAAGCATCAAATCAGGGTTATTACTCTTACGTTTTTTAAATTCACTATGACTTTCATGTTTGTGTTCAACAAGTTGCGGTGTTTCAAAATATCTTCGATGAGGTAATCTTTTCGTCTCTTTATTCTTTTTCATGGGCTTCTCACGCCGCCTACATTTATACACTTAATAGACACTTCAATCAAGTCAATGGAGCCATACAATTGATGTTTATTATTCTACTCTTGTGCGGTATTCATATAACCTATTTCCAATTTCCTCCGTTTCTTTCACAGTCCGTAGCGTCTGCCATATGGCCTTTTTATGTGGAGTGTATGAAACGTCTATCGTGATACCTATGTCGTGCCTATGTCCTTCAGAATAGGTTTAATTTGGTTTCAGTTGACATTTCAAATACCATTTATAAACATAAATGTTATGTCTAGTCGGTTAGGAATCTTCTAACTTTTGCCATTAGACAAGGGATGAGGAGGTATGGTACCTGGTGTAGCCAAAAAATAATTATGGAGAGGACTTATTTAACACCAATTGCGAATCAACTGTTCCTGAAGATTTATTTCCTCCCGTTCAAAATATTTTTGGCATATTTATTAATGACTTCACTGACAGTTTAATTTTTTGGAGTTTTTCTTTGGAAAAAATGAAAAAGTACCGCTTGAAATTGACAGTGGTGCTAAGTCAACCATTCTTGCGGGATCTAAATCTCGGGGAGGGGGGGGAGTTATAGTATGATGTGTTTTTATCCTTATTAAATCACTACAAGGAAATAAAAAAGACGGATTCCTCTTACACATAAATATTATAAAAATTGAGCTTTCCACGGCAGAACATGTGGGTTGAAATTGTAACAAAAAATTGGCACCTTTTTTAAAAATTTCTTCTCTCCCTGCGTCACGGTATAATTGTCGAGTATTTTTAATCGTAGAGCGCCGCCGTAGGCGTAGTGGAGAACGCTTCGGGAACTGCTTGCATGCGTGGGTGTGCGTGCGATATGCTCGATAGGGCCACTGATCCCCTCATCACACCCTCCAACGCCTCCCACTCCCTCCCTCCACCCATCCACCAACCCACACTCCCACGCCCCTCGCTTCACATTTCAACTCTTCCCTCTCCGAGGAAGGTTTGTGATGATAATTATTCAGAGGGGAGAAAGCACCCCACCTCTCGCCTCCCCTCCCTCCCAGAGGGCCGACGGTGGGGCTCCTCTCCCCGCCGGAAAGTGATCGGCTTACTCCCGTTTTGAAGGACAGCCACTCGGCGGATGGATTGGGGATTGGTGTTGTTGCCGCCACGAGTGGGATGGGAGGACGAATGAGGGATTGGTCGGAAGTGCGCGCGGGGGTGGTGGGTGGGAGGGCTTGGGCGTGTTCGCTCGGAGAGAGGGAGAGTATGAGGGAATGGGGAGACGTTCGGTGAAGGGTGGGGGGAGGTGCGTCCGGGGGGAGGTGGAGGCAGGAGGAACGCGCCTCCCTCACCTACCGCTCCATTACTGCTCCTCGCCATCCCCCCTCCCTATCGTCTGGGCCGAGCAGGCTTCTCATACCGCGATGTTTTTATTTTTCAAGCGCCCTCTCTTTACTTTACCCTCGGAGGTTTATTTGCTCGATTGTAGCTGGCTGCAAGAGATAGCGAGTGTGGATGAAAAGCTAAATTTTAAGGAGGCGTGGTCGTAAAATGTATTTGTGATATTTTGTTAGACTCGCTAATTAATGAATTGAGCACACATCGTCAATTTTCAGTTGCAGAATGACAATGAATCTAGTAATTTTATGAATTAATATTAACTTTTGAAATCAAATTCTAAATGAATTCTTGTAAAGTTTCTTGTTCAGAATTTGACAATGGATTTTACATTTAGAATTTATTTACACTCGTGAACCAGCGGCTATTACATTGAACCGACTATGGTGACCGTGAGTTTATGTAGTGATTTTTATGGAAATTTACGCTTCATGTAAACGTGTAATGAGCAATTCTATAGTCATTATTGTATTACTGTTTTGATCTATTCCATTTCTACTTTAATAACTGTAAAGGGTTAGTAGGGGAGTAGTTACTGAAAGAAAGAACGACTTGGAATATTTCAGCATCAGCATTGCAAACCTGTCACAGAAAATGTTGAAAAGGATCAGATTTAAATCTCCAGTGTAGTCTTTTGCACTGTGATTTTTATAAATGTCTCAATTTCAACCCAAATGCATTAATAAAAATGAGGCTACTTTCATGAACAACTTCGAGATCGTTATGAATGTTAAACGAAGATATGTATCATTTGGAAGCAGTGATGCAAAAATATCCCTTGCTGGACTTTCAATCAGTTCTGGAGAATTTATATTGCCTCCAGTGAAAATTTTAATTGAGTAATTTAACAATGGCACAAAAGTCTCGAAAGTTAATGTTACATTAGATATATTTTGATAAAAACGGAATACCAATAAAATAGACTTGCAAAAAACAATCTTGAGCCGTAGGATTTAAAGGGATGGGGTGCAGGAACGTTCGTCAGTTTACAGAACCGGATCCAATCAATTATTTTCATTTAATTTGAGAAATATTCCTCAAAAAATGGGATAGGTCTCATTTTTGTGTTCAAAAAATGATTCCTATTGGAATTATCCTTTATAGGCGTGTCGTTTATTTTAACATACTTTTTTAAATTTCGCGTTTTTGTCGTTGGAGTAGAATATCTCCGCATTAGTTTTATCCCGAGTCATGTTCCTGATCTTTACGCGCAGTTCCAGCTCCCTCCACAATTTCAAGACAGGAGTTGTCACTCTTGCCTTTTCGTAACGTGGACTCTCCCCAATGGATCCAATGTCTCATCCCACCATTTCCCTCCCCTTCTCCTTTCAGGGACGTGGATCATCAGGGTGCGTTCCTCCCCCGTAACTTCCTTAGCTTTTGAAGAAAAGAGAAGCGGGGAGGTGAGATTGGAGAACGCAAGACAAGCGGCTCTAATTGAGCAAATTGGAGCGCTTTTCCTGCAATAAATTCCTTAGTCAGGAAATGGTTAGGCATTATTCGGGAGAGTGAAAAAGGGTAGATCGAGGAGGATGGTGGTCCTTCGAGAAAGCTTTTTGAAAAATGAGAGAGGGCGGGGGTTGGTATGAGGGGGTAGGGCCTGGGAGTGGATTTGTAGGTCTGTTGGAGATGGGTGTCGGGTGCCCTGTGGTGTTCGTGACGGTCGTCGAGTCCAAGTTGAATGCGACATGGGGGGTGACAGTCGTGATCGGGACAATGGGTGGATGGACGAATAGATGATAGTTTTTATTAATACGAAATCGATGGAGGCATTCCATTTATCCTTCGGAACAAAGGTGGTGAGGCAAAAGGATATCCTCGCAATACGCTTTAATGGTATCTTGATGGAAACATAGTCGTTCAAGAGGGAGTGCACGGAAAATGTCTTCCAGGGCATCAGTAAGAATGTGGCTCCAGGTAAAATAGGTTGTTATTGTGAACAAAATTCCTTTCGTCCCTTTTTCATAAGGCCTTAATCCATGGACGATAGATTTTTGAAAATTTTCAAAAATATCAAGTATCTATTTTTCTTTCGATAAAGTAATTTGTTACGACATAGTAAAAAACACGCCGCAGAAACTTTCAAGATGGAATGATCAACAAGGATTATTAGATTGTAATTATTATGAATAAGAAATTAATATTTATTTCATAACTATAAATTACGCTTGTAAAAGCAGCTTGAAATTTTGTCAAGGATTAATTTTTTTGTGTATTCAGTTTATCTCGGTTGAGTTAAAACTTATAAAATATATTATTCCGTTATTTGTTCCATATGCTTTTAAATGTTAAAACAAGTAATTTTAATGTATAAAGGTAATGAATCATGCTTTATGCCATGCAATAGAGAAGTCACCGTGCCAGTGAGAAATAAAATAGATTTACGGAAAGGCTTTCAAATTTATTTGGCCCAAGATTAGAAATCCCTTCTTCGAAATCTACCTGGTATTAAAACAATAAGTAAATAAACCACCCTACAGTTGAGATCCGAACAAACTTCTGACGGTGTATTTGTTCTTCGCACCCATCGGGGACTGAAGTCACATCTCAGCGTTGTCGCATCCGAATTGAATCCGTCCATTTCTTGCGCAATTTCGTGCGCTACCGAATGTCACTCACGTTTATTTAATTTAAAATCTCGCCTCTCCTCCCGCCGTGTGTGGCATCGGGTTTCGCCGCCCCTCCACTGTGCCCTGGCAAAGAACGGGGACATTCGGCAAGTTTATAGCTTTCGATTCGGCCTTGGAGGCGACTCTGTGGGGAGAAGGGAGGCAGAGTTCCATTTTTTTGCTCTCAGGCCGATAGAGCACTCCCTCTCGAGTTGAATGATTTCTTCGCTCTCTCGGACACTTCCCATTCAATCAAACGGCAATCCTTTCAATTCTCTCCCGACCGCCTCCCACGATCCGATCTCCTCCTCCGTCCATCCAAACGGCCAAGCATCCATCTCGGGGGGTCTGCAGCGGCGAGAGGGAATTGGCGTTGCGTCCGATAGCATTTCGGAGAACCCTCCTATTACCCCAGAGATGTTACAGAACTGACGAGAAAATCTTCCTATCAATATTTATTCACATTAAGTTGGTTCTTAACCGTCTCAGCCCTTTAGTTATTGCTTCCAGGATTAATCTGTGTGACTCAATATAGTTCCCTCATTCATAAATACCCGCCTCTAATAATTCACACCAGCACTAAGTTAGTCGAGTTTCCTGTAAAGAATGACCTTTTATTGCAATCTGAAAATTCACGGTCTATGGACGATGATTATATTTTTTATCTTATGTTTTTCATCTAGCTATAATTTGTAAGGAAATTCATTAAATCCGTTATTGATGTTATAAATACGTATTACGGCTGAAATGATATTTTAGAACCAGAAATTTTTTTACACCTACTGCAGACGAACAGTAATACCTTTCGTGACATCTAGTACCAAATTTCTCTTGTTAATGGAACACATCTATTGAATTGCCAAATATGAGAAATATCTGGTCGCGGGATGGTGGATAGCCATGTATTCTCCTGCCTGTGTGCATTTATCTCTTTCCATTTTCTCTCCCCAAAATTCTCTCTCTATCTCCATCTGCCAGGGAAATTTAATGTATCTTACATTCGCAATTTAAAAGTTAATTTCCGTTTGGAATCCGTATCCTTTCATCTTCACCACTAATTATACGTTCGTCCTTTTGTGCTACCTACCTTCCTACCCTATTTATCTTTATAAAACATTGAGGAAAAAGTGTTATATATATTTATTTATATGTTACATACGTATTTAAAGAAGACTACAAAAGTCATTATTGCCCTTATAGAACTCATTGTCCAGGGGCAATCAACATCTTTTGCTCTTTCAATCTTTCTCTCCCGCGCGCTCGCTCTCTCTCTCTCTCTCTTTCCTTCCACGTTCATCTTTTGCCCTCGTCTCCTACCTCCCCCCTATTCTACGTCCCATGATTGCAAGCGGGCGCGGGGGGCGAATACGCCTAATGGCTGGAAACTCTCAACATGTGTTTCGACCCTTCGCCCACCCACCCTCGTATAGCCCTCAACCCCCTGCCGGTCACCTCGACTGCCCGGTCCTCTTCCCCGGCCTAATTTCCCTCCCTCTCATTGGGTGGCGCCCGTGAAGTTCCCCGTCTACTACTCCCCACCCTCCCTCCTCGCCATTTCCCCCGACTCCTCCCTGCCCCTTCCGTGGGGGCCCTGACGACCCACGATGCAGACGTCACCCGGCCCTTCTCGTAGACTCGCCCCCTCCCCCTTCCTCGCTTCCCTCCCTCTAAATCGCCTAATTGCCCGGGGGAACGTTACCTTCCGCAATATCGTTTCACTCCCGGCCATCCTAACGTTAATTCTCTCCTCCTCCTCCTCCCCACGTCCGACCCATAGCTTTTCCCGAAACGTATATCCGTACCTCGAGCGTGCGTGCGTGCGCTCTCGAAACTTTTTCCGCGGTTCCTTCCGCACCAGTGCGTGGTGGATATCGTCATTACTCGTTTTCGCCGCAGTCACCTGAGAGATTGTTCTTCTCTCTCTCTCAGTATGTTTTTCATAAGTCCAGCGTTCCGGTATTTTCCCTCTTTCTCCGTCATCCTAATCCGAAATCAGTGCCTTAGTGGCGCATTTATTTGCTGCACCGTTGACTGTAATAGAGTATTCGGGAGAATTGATTCTTCCGCCATTACAAGCACGGCAAATGGCGTGAAAACGGAAAATGAAAAAAACGAAAAAAATAACACCTCCCGGTGGCCAATGTGCGAGGATTGTTGCCGTGTTTCGATGCAATATCCACCCACCACCGCGTGACCCATGTAATGTTCTGACTGTCGCCGCTTGCCATACTGGAGGACGATTTATTTACGGAGCAGATTTTCGTTTTCGAGCTGTGAGTTACATTTGGATCACATCCCTCGGTGCCACGTGTTGGGATGGGGAGATTTGACACCACTGCGAGGGTCCCATTCCTTTTCTTGTTTTTTTTAATTTACATTTATGCTCCGTGTTTTTCCGCAGTCGGCGTGAGCTCCTGAGCCACCACGGCCGTCCTTTCGGCTGCCCGCCCCTTCCCTGCTCGCGCTTTTCACACGGGGTACTTCATGCAATCACATATACACACCCCTGCCCCCCTCCACCTTCACACCCCAGCGTGGCTCGCCTCCCCGCCCGCCGATTCGTCATGTTAACTCCGTTTAGTGAGCGCAGGCGGAGGGAGGAAGGAAGGCAGTATGATGGAGGTGGAGGATGGAGGGGGGGGGGGGCCGGCGNGGCAGTATGATGGAGGGGGAGGATGGAGGGGGGGGGGGTCCGGCGGTTAGGGGAGAGGGCGATATTTGGAGCAGCTCGAACGGAGAACGGTGTCGGCTACACTAGGCAATGTTCCGTCGTTTCCTCCATTGCCTTTCCACTCCGACCGAACATCCAAAGTTCGTCCGTATCCGTATTTCCACGCACTCCGGTTGTTTTAACCTGGCTTCGGATGTATCGCATCACCGGGTGGCTCGAATTGCGTTCAACGAAAATGGCCTCCCACGGCAGTTTGAAAGATGGTTGGTACATCTGCTCTCCGTAATGTATTTCATGGCGTTTGATGCGAATCTCAACGGCGCAGCGACTCGAATATGAAATGAAACAGCTGTGACCAGCGGTCATTACTCAACACCTTATTTTATATCACGTAAAATCAAACCTTTAAATCAGAGATCCTATTGGTTTTTTTAATTATTTGTTTGGAAACTCATTTTTTTGGGGATTTATTTTGCGCCAAAAGTAATTCAGGGGAGAAAAAGTTGAGTATGTAATGCGCCTAACTCGTCAGAACTTGATTCTAGTCATCTGAACTATAATTAATGTTCGATGTTTTTATCACTGGCATTTCCAAACCATATATATGTTTACGAAAAAAATAAACATGGAAGTTTGTATCTAATCTTTGATCGGCAGGTGGGATCTCGAGCATTAAAACATGATAGGCTCTCAGATATATTATGGAAGGAATGGGCTTAATTTCACCTGAAAATTGGGTCTTAATGGTTAGGCCGTATTCTCTTTTATCTCTTTAGGCAATTAATTTCTTATGCCATGCTAAATATCATTTATAGTCCCGGTTTGGTTGATTCATATCAAAATAATTATTTTTTTAGGACGAGGGTTCATTATGCTGGGTAAATCTGAATGCCGCGTATACCTCTCTAGTAGAATCTATAATTCACCGGATAAACCTACCCGATGCAATTATCAAACAATGAATAGCACAAATGCTTTATCCAGTGGATATTATAACCTCTTGGATAGCTAGTTATCTCTACGGTGATAAATCGCATTAGTTTGACATAATTTGTCATTGTGAATGTAAACTTCATATCTGGGTATGAAAACTCGTTTTTTTCTTGACTTCGACTTCATTAAGTACCTACCTACCTATTAACCTTTGAATAATGAGTTTTGATTTTAGCTATTTTTTTAATTATTACTGAAATGGAAATTTTTAAAAGTACTAACGTCAATATTCATACATAAATTTCAGGTGTTTTTATTCAGGATGCTCAATTAGAAAAAAATTAGTTGTCTACTACTACTTTTTAGCTTCAGAGAGATTAACTTTGTTCCATTATTTCATCATCATGGTGGGTCTCGATGTATATTGTGGTGGGACTTGACATAGTCATCACATTTTCCAAACAGAAAATTGTGTGACAGCCTTTGTAAGGCGCATTGATTGCAGATAACGATATGTCTCAATGTTTTTGGGCTCTCTTTTCTCGCTTATTTCTGTAACCATTTGGTTCCCTTCTCAATAAGGAACTTTTCCTATCCACAAGTTTCTTTAGAAAAACGACCGAGCCACGTGTCTTAGCGTGTTTTAATTCATCTCAATCTATTTATCTCTATGTATTTTAACCTCATAGTTCACTTAAAGATTAAATAAATGACTTTCTAGGGTCCGAAATAATTGATGGTCAACGCTAAATTCAGCATGTAACTGCTAACTGACAAAAAGGTTATATGAATGTCACAAAAATTCTTTTTTTTTCATAACATGAAAAAAACGCGATCCTGTAGGTTTTTCTTATATCTTTATGTTGTTTCTAAATGTAAACAAATCGCAATGTAAGCAATGATGAATTGTTTACATTGTGAAAGCCCTGCCTAACTACGTATTTATTTAAGTCTTTTTGGTCACTCCGAAGAGCCAAAATTGAACTTTCATCTCCTGTAATCTCTTTTAAGTCCGAATTTCGGGCTGATTATCGAAAATAAAACGATATCCACCCTCATCATGCTTTTGCCTTTCGTCCTTTTCCTTAAAATATGTTAGGTTCACGTAGAATCTCTGCACTCATTACTGCTTCCAGTCTCCAGGGAAAGATCTTATTTGATACGGATACCGCACGAATGGGTTTATTCGGGAGTTTCACAACATTTAACAACCAGAGTTTCGTGACTGCTTGTCATTTACCCCTCCTGTTGCTCGGGAAGATCTCCCCACCCCATCTATAATATCGATATAATTACAGGGTGGTCAAGGGGGAGGGCAGCGTGGTTGCTACGGTACGTGGTTGGGTTTGACGTGAGGGCTACGAAGATTTTTTTAGAATCTGTGAGCAAGGACTCCCCTACGGCGGACGGCCTGCCATAACGTCTCTTCAACCAACCACCCATCCTTCCCTCCCCCTCCGTTTCCAACCCCTCCCCCGTTCCAGCGAAATAATTACCACCGCTGGCCGAGTTATTGATGAGCGAGGCTGAGCTCAGCGTCCCCCGTCCTCCCTCCTTCTCCCTCCCTCTTCGCTGTTCAACCCCGCGCCCCTCCCAGGGTTAACCCCTAAAAACCCTCGATCCCTTTCCCGCCCTACTACTACCACGTACCCGCCACTCCCACCCCAACCCACCTCTGATTGGACCGAGAGCGTGTGGCGAAGTGTGCAGACTCCGTCACTCGAAAACCCAACAACACCCGCCGCCGACCACACCTCCGGTCGACAGGGGCATGATTATCGACGTGGATATCGACGCATTTAATACAACATGTCGTGATATATATCGATGTTTCCGTTGCATTCCGCCACATGAAAGAATGAATGTGCTTGTCGTCACGTGAATTTTCATCGACTTTGCTACCGCTTGCTTTCCCGCCTCTGCACAAATTTTAATTAGTTAAAGCCATCTGTTCGGAGTGTATAATAGGGTGGATGATGCTTAAACTTGGTAATCGCGATTTTAATTAACGTAAAATATCAATATGACGACTATATGAATTCAGAGAATGTAAATGTTGCTCTTTCATTGAACTTGAATCAACTGCGCTCCGCTTGTTTTCCGGCACCTTAACAAACTTTAATTAGTTGACTCTGTCTGATTGAATACATAATACGGTGGTGGTCATGAGAACTGGGAGAAATAATAGTCAAGGATGTAGTGATATACGAATGCATACATGAATTGATTTAAATTACAAACAGCGTAATCAATGCTTTTTATCCATTTTGAAAATTACTATTCAAAACTTGATTTCCTATTTGGCGCGCAATCAGGCAAAACTTATCTGATTAGTATGTATAATCTCTTTTTTTAAAAGATTTTGCAGTTTACCTCTACTATGAGAAATTTTCACCCTGGTGAACAGAAACGGTGTTTTGAAGGTTAACATAATTGTTATTTTGATATACTTACTGTTTACTTCACACTCACTTTAATAACACTGACGGATTTAATTTGAGAACGTGATATGAGGAAAAAGAAGCCTTCTGGTAAAAAGAGAAAGGGAATATAGGCCAGCATCAAAATTAGTCATGCTAAGAAGAAATATTATTCCTACCCAATGAGGGTAGTCTAGTGGGTAATACGCTACCTACATAAAGACTTGGTCATACTTTCGATTTTCTCTATTGGTTGAGTTATTTCCTTGCTTGCAAGTTTTAATTTGTTTTGCTACTTATTAGAGAATGAAAAAATAAGCAGGGCATGCAGAACATATTACAACTTTTCCAGGTAAAGCCAACCACTATATTACAACTTGGTATAAAATAAGAAACAGAAAAAAACGAAGGTGAATGCAATCTCACAGAAAATAAGTTTGTTTCACGACCCACCGGAAACAAAACTTTAAAAAATACCTGGTTTTCGCTCACTGAAAATATTTCTGTTTTTAATATTCTTGTGAATTTTAGATTCTATATAATAATTTACCTAATCCAGTCATACACCCATAGTTGTCCATCCAGCGGAGATTTGGTACCTAATGCTGCTTAATGCATAGTCATATCATGTCATTTATTTCGCTTGGAATTATTTATGTAGTTTAGAGTGCTGGCATGGTATTATCATGTGAAGGACTTAGGGAGTAAGTTGATCTATCTCCCACATGGGGTAAAATTCATACCCTTTCAAACAAAATGGTGGTGGATCGTTATCTCTTATTTTAAAATTAATACATTTGCGCAAATTGGTTTCTCGGAACAGTGAAATTTTGAGCTACAAAAATTTTTGTTTACGTTAGTATTTGTAAATTCACCGCTGAGTGACCACTGTTTTTGTAGCTTTTGCGTGGGAGGATTCATTTCAATTTCTGAGCATCTTTCCGAAATATTTTTCCTTGGTATTAATCTATCGGTGCCGTTAACTGATACCTGGAACTTTCCCACTAATTTTTATTGCCAGCGCAGCTTTCAATTCCTATCAAAAGCCTCGTTTTGAGCAATCGAACACTCATATCCACTCCCAGTGCACCAAAGTAGGTACTGTAGCATACTTACCATCCTAATGAGACTTGAATTATATGGTCAAGACATTGAAAACCATTATTTTGCGTTTTAATGGTTTTCAGCTATTTTCTTAGTTGACCAACTCATTGCGCTCAGTTTTTTATGGTGAAATGTAATCAAAGCATCAATTTACTGAACCATTATTATCATGGCAACTTAAAAAGCTCGTCGCGTTATCAATTTTTCGCAGCACAATATCGTCATCGTTTAGGGATATGGAGTTTGAGACTATCGCGTCACCGGTTAATGGTAATGAAGAAATATGAGTATGAATTTGAGAGTTGTGGGTACATCCTAAGCTAAATTGATTCTCTTGCTTTGAGAAACTAAATTTTACATTGGAATATCACTTTGATAAAGATTTAATATTGTCGATTGGGCGTCATATTTTCAATATCAAATATATATTAAATATATCCATTTAAAACTCGTATCGAAATGAAGCCAATCGAGACTTGTTGCACTTAAACGGCCATTTTCCGTCATTCGAGAATGTATTGCGATTAATTTGGAAACCAATTTCCTTGTGCTGCGATAAGTTGACGAGGAAACGAACGACCGCGGCCGTAAGGTAAAGCTGCGATAAGTTGGCTTCACGATAAACCTAGCTATACAAATTGGTCTGCGATTAGCTGAGCGCGATAAGTTGGCGGTTTAACGAAATATTTAATTGAGATAGAAGCGGAATACCATGACTGGGGTTTGCATCTGTTAAGTACTTGAAAGCGATCTGAGTAGTCATACAAGTACTATGTAGTCTTGTTAAAAGTAATTATATGTGTGTGTATATATATATATATATATATATATATATATATATAT
>LYUA01000082.1:739930-752215 GCA_002093875.1 Calopteryx splendens | reverse complement strand
TGTGTGTAGGTGGTGCAATTGGATGAGGTTAGAGGAATGACGAGAGTGACCGGAAGCCAATCAGAGTGCGGAAATGAATGGTGGTATTCTTTCCGCAATATCCGCAGAGCGGTTGGAAGCGAGAGAAAGGAAGAAGAAAATTAGCTCTCGTGTTTTTTTTTTGGACCATTTATGTGACCTCGAGATGAATTAATATTTCATATTTTACCAAAGTTTTTGCATTATAATCTTGTATATATTCTTTTATATACCCGAACGAGATTCAGGGGAAAATTGTATTATTAGTGAAACTAGGGATCGGAAAGAATGCTTTTCAAAAATCACGATAAAATAAAGTGAGGGTGCTAATTAAAATACTTAAAATATTTGGCTAAATAATTAAATATTTTGTTTGAAATCGCAAATTTTATGACTGAACTTGAGCACCGATAAAAAAACGAGTAGGCTCACTTGTGTCATACATCCATCCCGTCATCCATCCATCCCGTCATCCATCCCAGCCATCAAGTCGCATTCGAGTGAAGCTTCAAAGCGCTCGGTGGAAATGGCTCACAATGGATAGGTAATAAGGAAGATAAAAAATAGGGATAAATTTATGGATAAAAATCGTTCGAAATTTTTCTTTCCGTGCGATTCCCCTTCAAGCATAAAACATTTATTATTTTGTTTAATGTTCGAAGTAAATTCTGTAATTGTCATAAAAAATTACCTTAGAAGCAGTGTAGGAATGCGGTGGAATATATGACGAATAATTTAATAATATTAATTATTATTTGAAATTAACAGAACTACCCGTTGATTCTCTACGTGGAAGTAATAATATAGTAGTCCAGCTTGGAGAGTATTTATAATCTCACATCTTAGCGTACTTCTATATACTAAGTTAAAACTCCCCATAAAGTCGCCTCATAATACACAGCAATAAGCTATTTTAATTGAATTTGGCGATGACGAAAACTGTACAGCCTCGTGGATGGACATATTTTGAAGCTCAGCAGTTTATATCTAGTAAGAAAGTTTCTGGGTTTTGAATTCGTCAAGAAATGATCTCACAAATACACACAATACCAGCAGAGATTAATTAGAAAAAGAGGACGCAAATAAGTCGAAGAATGAAAAAAACGAGAGAAAGAGCACACAAATTTTTCACCAGCAAATGAGCGAACGACCAGCAGGTTCAACAGATTATGAGAGCCTGGGATGGTGACGTTTTTGACAATGAAATGTTAAGGGATAATTAGTTTCAGTAGTAATACTAGCGTGGAAGTAGCTATCCATTCAGTGGTGCTTTGTGACTTTAATTAATAATTTAGCGTTAGCAACCTGGAAATAGCTATTAATAAAATGAAACAATGTAATATTAAGCCATTATAATTCTAGCGGAATTAAAAAAACAAAGGTAAACCGAAAATCCCCGAATTTCCTTTACAATGGTAAATATATGAAAACCGAGCGTCAAATTAATGCTTTATAAATCTTGTAAATGAAAATGGAAAATCTAATCAGATATTCCATGTTCTTGTGTTTTCTGATTAAGAAACCTCAAATTATTTTCTGCCTATGGATTGTTTTTCGTATGCGATCTTAACTTTTTGGTAAAATTGACATAATTTTAATGTTTCAAAATACGCTGATTTCTTATGGGCCTATTTTCACCATTCATGGTTATGAGACGGGAGCTCAACAATTCTATTGGTCGTCTGGGTGTGGATGAAAATATTTCACTGAAAACCCTAATATTTTATCAAAGTTATGATGATTTTGAACCAAAATCCATATCTGACCAATGAAATTAAAATATGTTCTTATTACATTTTATTTCTGTTGTTCTGCTGAGATTTGTTCTGATTTAATTTCGCAAAAGAAAGATATGAATGTACTTACTATTTGGACTTGAAATGTATTTACTATTTGGACGCTTTGATTCATCTGGAATTTGAATAGGTGATCATTAAATAGGTTGAATAGGTACATTAGAAGTAGCCTTTTATTTGCAAAGGGATAATATTTAATAATTTTTAATGTTTGAAAGAGCAGCTAAGTTTGCATCTCGAGTATTAGGCAAGCACAAACCTTCAACTCTATTTATAAGATTTTATTGCAAAAGTATAAAGTGAAAGTCACGAAAATTTCAAAAATAATAAAAATTATAAAAATAAATTGAAAATTATTTCCTTACTAGTGGTACTCTACTGCTTTGGGTAGGTTTATGATGGAAACCACTACTATA
Organism: Calopteryx splendens; assembly: GCA_002093875.1. Lineage (NCBI taxonomy): Eukaryota > Metazoa > Arthropoda > Insecta > Odonata > Calopterygidae > Calopteryx > Calopteryx splendens. The sequence continues at coordinate 749,985 of LYUA01000082.1, read as the reverse complement.
TTAATATACGTCATGAGCATCATAGCAACCTTAACTACAGCAAATCATTATTCAACTGCGTATCATCTGCCCGCCTTTATTCCATCCAACCTTCCCAATTTGTTCCTCCCCTCTGTCATAGTTTTCATCAATCCACTGCTACTCAACGTGCCCTGTATTGACTTCATATTCTGTATGTCCAAGCTCACTGGCTTATTGTCTTTATGTTCATGTTCTTTCCATCTCACCTCAACCTCTTCTGCTTCTTTTATCGTTTTTACTGCTGTATCTCTAAAAGTGTACACAGCCTTTCCGACTTCCTGAGTGCTTTTATTTACGTGAATAGTGCACCCATTCAGCCTCTCTCTCTGGATTAAACTCTCCAGGTCATCACACTGATCTTTCCAGCTCTTTTCTTTTGCTTTATTTATTTCTCGTTTTAATTTATATTAATATATTTGTAAGCCCTTCTTCCCAAATCTGTGCTTTGTATTAAATGGTTTTCTCATCCTTTTCTATTTACCAATCCTATTGCATCATTCATAGTCTTCTTTACCCCTTCTCTGACCTGTTCTCACACTAATTGTCTTTTAATCTTTCCCGTTCTTTCTCTCAAAATCCTTTTATTTTCTTTTGAAAAATTATTTCTGGTTAGTGCTTTTAAATTCCATTTCCTGATCTATTTTCCATGTTATATCCTCTTGAAATTAACATGAAACTTCACGAGCACTAACTTATGGTCTGAATCTGCATCTACTCCCGGAAAACTATGTGAATATATGACGCTATCTCTAAATGCATCATGCCTAACCATAATTTAATCCAACTACTATCTTCCTGATTCACCCGGAAGTTTTCATGTATCAACGGTTGTTGATGTGGCTAAAGCAGGTATTAGATATAACTAAGCCATTCCTCCAGCAAAATTCTATTTCTTTCTCCCCTCGGTCATTCATTATTCCTACACCATAGGTACTCCCTTCTCTCACTCCCAACTCTTAATTATCTCACCACTAGGTTCCAGTACCCTGTCACTATCAGGTCTATTGTCGAAGGAATAACCTGAATCATTTCCTCTAGTTTATCGTTTACACGGCCAATATCTCCCTCCTTATGTTTACGTATTGGCATGTAAACCTGAATAATAACCATAATCGTTGGTTCTGCTTTGTTGTATACTTATAACATTCTTTACTCCTCTTTCGCTATGTACCCTCCCTATATGTATCCTCCCGAAGGGTTAAAGGTGGGCCTTTCGTTGACAGGACATCCCAATTCGATAAATTATGGCACTCTACATTTAGGATTAAGAATAAAAATAAAAGTTAGGCATAGAATTATTTGTAAATATGAAGAATTATTGTTCAATATATAGTTCAGATTTGAGCTTAAGAATAAAGTGATGTTTTATCCATAATGGAGATAAAATCTCAGGTTGCGCATCAATTGGCAAAAAGAAAGAAACCTACGGCAATAATAAAAAAATATATTTGTCCGCCTTTCCCAATGTGGGATGCTCATCTCGAGATATTCATGTTACCCAAACTCCAACCTTACCGTCGTTTCCCAAACCCCTTCCGCTTACCATCGATGTTTACATTCACATAAGAATTGAGTGTTAATTGGGATAGGGATTGTCAAAAGTGTCGAATGGAAATAACACGAGGGTAAAAGGGGGCGCTCTGGTTGTGGGGAGGTGCGAGAATAGGATGGACGGGGAGATATCTACCGTTGGAAACGGGAGAGGATTGAGAGCGGTGCTGGGCTACACTCGGCACTGGGAGAGTTATTGGAATGCCAAAAAGTGTGCGTGGTCTCTCTCCCTCCCTCTCGTATTTTTTTCCAGTACGGATGAAATTATTAATTCTGGGAATAAAAGCTTTCTCTCTCTCTCTGCGTGATTGTGGACAAACAAAGGATGTCGACGGCCGGGGTACGTGGACGCGAGTGAGTTTTGTGCGGTTTTAAGGGTTACATTTTGATTCGAAAATACCGCAGAATTAGCGAATGAATGGATTTTATTCGGCGGGATCGCGTGGGGGGCGCTGGTGGACGGATGGTGGGGTTGAGCTGACGTGTAAATAACGACCGAGGACATTATTAAGCGCGTGTGAATATATTACATCCTTTTTTTCTTCCCTCCGAATCATTCTCTATCTCTTTCCTAATCTTCTCTATCACCTTCCAATGGCTCCACTCATTCCACCCTCCGAGCTCGGTTTGGAAAACGCACCAGCGCCATGTATTTGGTGCCCGTTACGTATGCAGGCGTTTCCCTTTTCTAGTCTTTTTTCCTAGTCGGTGGTCACCGCTGCAGGTTATGTCTCATAATAATTTATTTAACCGTTTGTTTTATATCGGCAACAGAAATGTAATGTGCGGTCCGTCCTTACCAAGGCAAACGGAAAATATTAATTTACATTTTATCAGTGGAATGTCATTTGTGTTTGATTTTCACCGATTTCATATTTCACAGATTCTGAATTACGACCCCGAATGCGGGTCACTGTGGCCGTTGCTTGAAAATGCAATGACCAGAATTGGATTGGCCGCTTCGACGGTCTGATTGACTTTTTTGAACCGACCCGTCATCGGATTTGTTTTTATTTGAAACATGAAATTGAGTACATTTCGCATCAACCGCCCTCAAAAGGGTCGAACTCGAAACTTGTCTCTTCAAAATGTTCTGGTTAATCAGCACGTAACATGGTACTAGAATTATAAATATCCCTTTCCTAGGCTTCTTGTGCGCATTTTATCTTCTGGTGCGTGGTGTGTAACGTGGCGAAGATAAATGGAAATGGTTATTAATGTATAAATTGAGCTCTACGGACATAATTGAGAAAAAAATTAAATTCCCCTCCATAATAAGGTTTCACACCAAATAGGGACAAACAGCTAAGTACACGTCCTGTGGTTGTTTACAGGACGTGTGCTTTCGACATGAGAGTCTTCCCTAAACCGGGGTTCTTCCAATGAATGGAGGCTCTCTTTATTTAGTGTCTTGATCCTCCATGGTTGTACGAGAAAGGAATTGAATTTTCTGTAAACAACCGCAGGACCGTTGATTAAGGGTGTGCTTTGTTAGGCGCGAAATCGTACTGCGCCCGTGTAGTTTTTGTATTCTTCAATGGAAATAGCACGATAACATCAAAGTTAGTTAGGAAATTTAGTTGAAACATTTTTTTATAATGTAACGCAGTAGGAATAGTTAGTTAGGGTTTCCATTCGTAATATACATATTTGGTTTTTCGTTTTACGTGGTGAATGTAAAACTGTATGTAAAATAAGCTATTAGAGCATCATGTTTTATAAGTGAATGCCTGACCCTGTGGTTGGTGGACCAAGTAGTAAAAATTAGGCGTAAATATTTTGAAAACGGATATCATTCTCAGTGAATATATATTATGATCTATGACGAATTAGGTGAGTACTTGTATGCATGAAGGAAAACGGCATCCATTCATTCTAAAAAGGTCGAAAGTTGCACTTTTGTGGTGATGAGGTTGCGAAATCTATGTACGCCATAAATCAACAAATGAATAGTGATTTCGTGATGGGCGTTCTTTAATGTTTGATATTCAATCAAAATATGCATGATGATGAATCTCATGAAAGCGAAATATTTGGTTGCAACCAAAGTGGAAAATATTTAACGTGGAATATTCTGAAACATTTAGCATGAAATTTCAACTGCCGTGATTTTGCATTCGAATTTATTAGCCGCATCGAATTCGTAATCACGCTCTCGTGAGCCTTAAAAATAACTTCAAACCCCGGTCGATTCTGGCAATATTTTGTGTTGCGTTATAATTTTTCAAATAATTGCCGCCTGCCAGGTTTTACGTAAAATTAATTCTACCATTTAATTGAGAAAAACCAAGTTCCTAAAACGTTAAAAAAATTGATGCCGGCTCCAGATATCCTTTCGCCGTCCAAGCGTATCCTTTTTGTATAACTTTTTAAATCAATTCATAAATGTCATATTCATTCTCTTAATTACAAGTTTCTTCCCTCAGTTACTGTGAATTAAATATGTATAAATATTTTCCTATTGATAAAAATTCTCAATAAATTTTCATCTAATAATTTATAAATATAAGCTAACACTTTTTGCTCTGTTAAGTCTACTAGACGGATGCGGGCACGTTTTTAATCCTAGGGTTGGTTTGACACTCCATTCATGTCTACTCTATGCTTTCGATTTCAGGTGTGCTTTGCTATTTGGCCTGTCATTGTTTACATAATAGATATAAACCATATCCATCCTCAATTGTTATTCGTAGTCACTTTTCCCACGGCGACCTTTTTCATCAAGCAAATCGTGTCTCAATTTTTTTCCGATGAGGTCTTATCTATTTTCAAACATTTAAGTAATTTCTTCTCTCTCTCTCTCTCTCTCTCTTCGTAGAACCGTTTTCTTATTTATAGTATTTTAAGTAATTACATAACGAAGGTAGGGTTATTGAAGTGGGTGTCCATCAGAAACATAGCTTACCCGGTAGATTACCATTGAAAAAAATGTACATTTGTTACTTGGTCTTTATCATTGTCCTGCAACAACACAATGTCATTGCAGTAGTAGTGTGTGTCCAGTAAGTTTTAGTGCTTATTTCTCTCAACCAAAGATAAACATGTTCAAGATATTCGTTTTGTTGAAATAATTCCATGCTTCCAGAAATGTACTCTTTGTAGACTTTTCTTTATGTTGAACGCCTAATTGCCTGCTTTTTGTGCTATTTTCGTCTAGATTCCTCCCTCCTTCCCAATTCTGCTTTCAAAATAATAAAATTCTTTGAACTCTAGCTTTTGATCCCTCACTTTAATATATTATTCTACTCTTAATCTGCAGATCTAATATTTGTCATGTTTACCGTGTATGTAAATTTTGGGTATCCATGAATACCCCGTCGACCTGCTAGGTCACTAGAATCCTATTCAAATAATTCCCTCCTCTTCTTGCTTACTCAGCCCCAACAGTTTTGTCTTCCGCGAAATTAATATTATTTTTTCCATTGCTTCACCATTCTCTTGAGTGATGATCATTTTTGCTAGCGGTTATATTCTTGGTGTGGATGGTTTGATGTGCACAGTCTTTCCTCACTATTTTCTTACGCAATCTTCCATTTCCGATCCTTAATAACTCTTATTCCGTAAAATAAACACCTATGCCCTTCAGAACAGGAAACATTCTCTACCAGTTGATCCAGTTGATATTGTCTCATGATTTTTGTAGATTGACGGATGTCTTTTTTGACCTTTTCTATTTTGTTGAAATTAGTCTCAAAAGGTCAAAGGAGAATCTCATATGTCGTTATTATTTTATCCACTCTGCTTTCATGCAAGAAAACTTCTTTTTATTTCTGTCTTTATATATATATCTTGTACAAATATTTAACTCGTCAATTTCAGTGTTATATACGAACATTTTCATATTTATCTTTTCCTTTTGGAACTCGTTGCAGTTGAGTTTTTAAATCTGTTTGAGAAATTTCCATACGTAATAAACCTAATGCGTCATAGATGATTCTGTGCATCTTGATTGCATTCTTCTATTTATTGGTCGTAATAATCTCAAGAAGTAACACTGTCAATTCAAGGGACTTAATTCAAGCGTAGCTCCTCAAGTCCTCTTTATCGAAATTTCTCTTAGTGTTCTGCCTGCTTTATTGTCTTCTTATGCTTCATATGATTTTCCTCTTTATTCTATTTAACAAAATTCTTCCTTTTTAAACCTACACTATGAACTTTTTCCTTCAGGTCACTCAATCATAATCTCAAATTTGGATTTCTCGTTCTGGTTCTGTATTAATGTCAGATTCAAACTTTTTTGTGTACCAAGGTTTTTTTTAGCACATCTTTGCAAATTATTTTTCCACATTTTCCGGCTTTCCTTGATTTCTGTCTTATTTCATTTTGTATCCTTTTTTTATGAAATTGTTCATCTTGGTACCTCGGGTTCTTATATTTTCCTCTCCATTCCATCAGTTTAATTAATTCCTCCATTATTCAAAGCTTCCTCTAGACGGATGTCGTCCTCTTTAAAGTGGAATGATAGAAATTTGCGGATATTATTTATCCGATTTCAATTTTATCTCAACTGATGCAGCATAACCATGATTCGTAAAAATTCTGACCAAAGGCCTTTTGAGGTGCAGCATTAGTTGAAATTCCTTCACTTGTTTTACTTTCCACTTATTCCTTATGATTTCCTTCAGGTTTTTGGATAAAATAAAAAGTTCTTCTTTCTATCTAATTTACATTCAATTTTGATACGCTGTCTTAGACATGGTTCCTCATTAATTGGCTCTGTTAAAATATAATCTAGTTAAAATATTATTCTATGTCATGATATTTTGTAAATTGCTTTTGTGGTGGTTGTCAGATTGCCAGGAATTTGGCAAAGGATATTTGCCAGTAAAATATACCTTTTGACCAAAAAATTCCCTTCTCATCATCTTTCCCCTCGTTTCCCAATCCGTATTTTCCTACATTTTTCCCGTATTGCCCTTCTTCCACTCATTTTAGCACTCTTTCTGGGTGTTATTCCCACTCCTGTATTTCCATTCTGAGATCCAGTGTGCATGATTCTGTAGCTTCTGCTCCAAATGCCTGCCTTCTTCTTCGGTTCGTTTCATTTCACTGATTCCCAAAATATCTAAGCCCCATCTTTGGATATCCTTTTTAAGGGTCACCAGTCTCCCGCACGCCCTAAGGATGGAGACGCATGTATATTTAATATCCATGCTAATGTCATGCTTATTTTCCTCTCAGCTGTTATTTGGTAGCAAAAGAAGGGGTGTGGAGGAGATTGTGAACCCTGAATTCACTCGTAAAATTTTCTTTTGAGAGCTAAACCAAGTGAAAAGGTAGGTTCCATGACAATACCGTGGACAATCTTGAATACCAAATTTTCAGTTAGAAACATCTTCTTTAAAAAGGGGGGGCTATGCTCTGCTTTCGTTTTTTTGAAGGTCGATTTCTGTTTAATAGAAGTCATAAAAACTTAGTCTGTACCATACACCCCAGAGGTGAGGCTTGCAGAGTATTATGTATGTATAGGTACACACCTATGATAAATCATATTATTTCTTCCATTTATTTTACGGTGGTATTTTAGGTATGTTTTCTCAATTTTTAATTTAAGAGTTGACTACTTTGATCACTTAATAAACGCATGAGTTTGTAATTACTCGTTAAAGTATTTTTTCACTGTTGATGCGATCCAAAAATAATCAAATTAAAATTTTTTTGAACTAATTTTTTGCATTTCAAACAATGCTAAAGTGGAGTCTTCCTCTGAGGGTGAATTTATACGAGCCTGATTTTAATCATGTTTTCGCCTTTTGTAACAGGTTTTAGATGGAACTTGTTGATAATCTATTCGTTCACCGATGCTGTAAATAAGCTGTTATCTACTCCATCAACCTTTATTTGATTACCTGCAGTGAAGTAAATTGATGGAGTAAATTGTGCTTTTTAGGCGATTTTCAACAAAATATGTAGTTAGATGCTAGTTTTAAAATTTGTTTTGCGCTTTTATTACCGCTCAGCTGCTGGAATATTGGTTTTCTGACAAAAATCATAAAGTTACTGGGAAATTTGGTGTGTTCAAATGTGACTTTGTAATGTAATTGTTAATTCTACCACCAAAGTAGTAGGTCAAGGGAAATCAATTGATAGAACATTTTAAATGCTTCAATAATAGGAGATTTAGTCTTTGTTTCAATAGACTCTTATGGGCTTTATTATTTCTTATTTTTTACGTAATGATGATGAAGTGAATTTTTAATTTTTGTACCTTGTACATTGCTTTACCAAAACGTTTTGAAATATTTTTAATATAATAGATCTTCACCACTTTTATTCTACAGCTTCCAATATCTATTAAATACTCTTATCATTTAATTTTTTTACGATCTGTTACTATTTCTTTTCCGTCACTGTTCCTAAATATATATTCTCTGGCTTAACTACGTACTTTCTTCCCCTTCCTTTTTGGATGAAACAATGCAGTAGCGTTTATTTTCACTGTATTTTTCATAAAATGACGACTAAATATCAAAGCAATATTAATAAAAATGATATTGTACGAATATGTGTATTTGTCAGGTGCATGAAAAGAAATATATTTCTATGTGGGTCAAAGAGAACTTAATAATAACCCATGTATATAGTTAGATTTTCATTTATTATGTAATTGGCAAAGGTTTTATAAAAAAAAATTCAGTACCTTAATGGCTTTCAAGAAAAAATAAATGTTTAACAAATAATGGGAATTGACGGGCATGAACTCTTGTTAAGGAAAATATGCATTAGTGTTTTTTTCGATGTGCAACTTAGCGTTGTCTAGTTCGGAAGTCAGCTCATTGAGGAAATACCTCGCATAGAATTGGAACAGTTTGGAATATGAGAAGGGGGAATACAGGACCTGGAAAGAGTTGAAGCCAAACAAGGAGTTTGATGCAGTAGAGGAAAAGACGAAATAGTTGTGGGGCTTTCCGAAAAAGCAAAGAGAGTGGTTGAAGTAGTTGCTGAGAGACAGTGGGATTTTTAAAGGTTTGACAGAAAGGAGAAACTGCGTAGGTGTGAAAGAATGCGGAAAATGGAAAATTAATGCAGCGTGGATGGAAGAAGTATGACAAAAAGCGTATTTGATTTGAGGATATACAAGGAGAGGTGAAAACCATGTCGCCAAGAAGTACCATTTCGCGATAGTTCCGCCGAAGCGCTTCGAACACTGCCCTGAGCATGTGCCCTGGGTTTTCTTTCATATTGGTTTTCCAATGTTTTATTTTGATTGTTTGATATGTTTAAGTCAATAGAAGATTCAATCTACTGTGAAATACGGCCTGTTATCCTATTTCTCATTGAAAGAAAATCCAAACCCGCTGAAATTAATTCGAAGATCGCTGAGATTTATGGTGACAGTGCAATGAGTTGTGGAATAGTTAGGACATGGGTGGGAAAGTTCAAGGAAGACGGAATGAATGTGCGTCTAGAACTAAGAAGTGAGTGACCTTCCGGTGTTAAGGCCGATATGATCAGCGAAATAGATGATAACATTCGTTAGTATCGGTGTTGTATCACGATTTCTTTACTATTCGATGAATTTCCCAAAAATTTCAGGAGGGCTAAAATAATCACCTTTTTATTTTATCATTGGGACCGCCATTCCTTGAAGAGTGAATGCACAAATTTATCCCCAGATACGAAAAGTGCCACAACGGTGAAAGTTATGTCGAAAAATGGTTTAAAGTATGATCTTTTATGTAAAAATGAACTTGTGTGAAGTTTTTTATACAAAAAAATGGTATTTAATTTTTCAAAGTGTCTTTTGTCTTAGATGCCAGTGAAAATCTAAAATATTTTAAGGGACCTTAAAACCTACCTCCAGCGAACATATGGCGTTGGTAGATTATGACGTCACTGGTGTGCTCTTACTTCTCTTTCTGCCGAGATAGGCTCTTGTTCAAACTTGCAGTCAGGCAATATCTCCAGACGGAACTGCCAAATGAGATGATAAAAGCAGGTATCTTTCTTGGGTTCACAATTTTGTACCTGAAAATCACGGTAATCAACCCGAAGGTCTGTTTCGTAGGTGAAGGCAGAGCTCACCCTATGCTAAGCCCAACGGCAAGTGAAATTCATACATCAGGGTAGGTTAGCTAGTTCCTTTCCCCTGTGCTGCGTGTGATATCCCAGGATGATCTGGTACCCGAAGAATCGCACACAGCTTGGGTGAAGCTGAGGGTGCCCAGAGTCGTCGCCCGGAATCGAATCGGGGCGATCCGGGTTGTAACTCAGCGCTATAACCACTGGACTACGACGTACTTATACATTTTTTTATGCCGTGGAAATTTCATATAGAAAACATTATTAGCATATGAAGTATATGGTATGGTACATGGTAGGTACATTAGTTTATTTTGCATTTAAAATCTATTTATTTATTTTTTCTTTGACTGTATCAGCGTGAGTGGTGATAGTATTAATTTCATCTGGTAAGTAACTGAATAGCTAGTATTATATATATATATATATATATATATATATATATATATAATATATATATA
>LYUA01000082.1:726083-737309 GCA_002093875.1 Calopteryx splendens | reverse complement strand
CTCCACACCCACATCTCAAAAGTCTCCAACCTACGCTTTTCATCATGCCTCATCGACCAAGATTCCGAGACATACGAAACGACACTCCATATCAACGTCTTCACCAATCTTTTTTTGCATCCTTGGCTAAGCTCCTTGTCATAAATCCTGGCGTCCTCGTAAAAGCTTCCTTATATAATACAATTCTTCTTCTAATACCCCTATCACATTCCCTACCATCGTCCGTATCACTGCCAAACCAGCCTATAAAACTGCATTCCCAATTTAATGTTTATCTTTAGTTTCGAGGTTTCGATGTCTCGAGAACCTCATTACCATTGTTTTCATCTCAGTTAGTTTAATTCCATACCTATTACACTGACTCTGTAGTGAGCTCAGCATAAACTGCAACTCCTTTGCTGATTGGCTAACTAAAGCTTGATCTCCCGCTAACATGACTGATTTGATACGTTCTCCGCCTACTTTTACTCCCGCCAGCTCTTCCCACGCCTCCTTTACTATTTCCTCCAGGTATACCTTGGAAAGCACGGATGATACCGGAAACCCTGTCGTATTCCCCGGCCTACTACTGCCCACCCTGCTTCTCCATCCACTACCCACACCTGTGCAGTTTTAGGCATGTAGATTTTTCGGATAAGTCTCCTTTCCCTCCAGTATATTCCTATCCTATGGTGGGATTAGGCCTTCATTAGACCTTCATTAGGCGTTCCCAATTTACCCTGTCAAACGCTTTTTCGAAATATTTTAAGCAGAGAAATACATCCTGATTATACTGTATATTCGTTTCTGTCAATTACCTCATCATTGTTATGGCCTCAGGTGTATCTCTACCTATTCTAGACCAAAACTGACCCTCTTCTAAGTAATCGTCTGCCTCCTTCTCCATCATCTTAATAATGAGTCGTGTCCGCCTCACCTACTCCCATCTCTCCCTTCTCCCACCACCATGTTCCAGGCCCATCACTATCAAGTGTTTCCCTTCAGGTGTACCCTAAATAATTTCCTCTAGCTGGTCGTACACTGCCTACTACTCCCACCCTATGATTACTTGTCGGCATATAAACCTGAGTTACAACCACGTTTGTTGCTGCTGCTTTAATCTACCAATAAGATTCTATCACTTACTTTCTTTGTATTTATTACTCTGCTCCTTATCTTTTTGTTTAATACCACTGCTTCTCCATTCTGGCTGACTCCCACTCCGCTGAATATTACTCTGTAACTATCACTCCAATAATCCTCACTATCCTATCATCTCACCTCGCGCAAGCCTAGAATGTCATTATTTCCTCGCGCCATTTCTTGTTTGTTTTCTAACTTCCCTGTCCTCAATTACGTCTTATTTTTCTAAGTCCCTACTCTGACAATTGCGTTCCTTTTCTAAGTCTTCTTTTATGCTGCTGTCGATTCTGCTGTGCAAGGCTTTCGTGTGATGACGAACGTGGTGGCCCTGGCTCTTCCATTGTTGGGCATGACAGCCGTCCCTTTGGGCTCGGCCCTGTAGTTGCCAGGAATCATTATCTTATTACTGTCTATAATATTGTCTTAGGAATAATACTTGAAGTGGTTTTCCGTTGCCTTGCTTACTAGTGTTTTTAACGTGACACAATAACATGAATGGCCGCCCTTGCATGATCTAGGGTCAGAACATGCAGGCCCTCCCACAACTCAAGGTTGTAGTCAATGGGAAGGGATTAAATGTTAGATGTGGTGAAATAACGTATGATATTAGGGAATTTAATGATTTTTTATTAATTTGCAGGCATAATCATTGCCTTCAATCCATTGTTATCTGTTCAAGTTGGAGTAGGTGTGGAGCCCTATGAAAAAACGTTAACTGTAAGACAAAATTTTATGAGACATATATTTGAAAATTGTTTCTTTAACTAACTTAAAGTGCCCCATGTTATTAAAAATCGTTACATCTTTCTATATTTTATTTCTCTTTTGGTGTGTGTTAAGTGGTTTCCGATTTAGATGATTTCATAGGTAAATTTTTATATGGTGCGAGTGTGAAAGTGGCAGAAAATATGACATGGTCATCATTTCAACACTATTAAAGGTTTCCTATTTCTCTTTTGTTATCTTGTAGGCATTTGTATTAGGTACTCTATAAACGACGCATGATTCAGCGCTTCCGACGGAATAGTCCAAGTGAACTTTGAACAAACATAGGTAACTGGAAAGTCTGACATATATTGAAATCTTTCTCGTACAACTTCTTTTATGAGTTCCCGTGCGAGTCATTCTTTGACGCGAGTTGTACGGAAACTAGGGCTGTGTGACGCGGCCTTTAGCCTTCATCGGCTGAACGGGCGGACGTCTCCGCCTTTCCCGCACCCTCAACGGCATCCCTGTCGTTAATAATTCTCCCTCCACCATTCAGTCATTTTATTCTCATATCCAAAAGCCAAATCCCTTCCGCTCGGGAAGCAGAGAGCAAACGAGAATCCGAGCAATAATAGGTCTTGTGTCTTGCGTGAGCCATGGTACGGGAGAAGGGGGCGGGGCAATCAGGGAGTTCGACCGTCAGGGTATTTCGCTCTTCGACGTGGCGATTTGAGATTCCCCGAAAATTCTCACATCCGTAAAGATCCCATCCAACTTTTATTATCTTTTCGGGTGTTGATGTCAATATGAATTGCTCTCTCGTGAAGTATCATTCCAAAAGTCTATAAGCGTTGGGTTTTCGGGGAAAAAATGGAGGAATCGAACTAATGCAGGTGTTGATTGTCCGAAGGGATTTATGCGACAGAACGGAGACGATGCTTTGAGATTTCAAATTTTCTGAAATCTTTTTTGTCTAAGTGTCTCATAATTTTCATTGGTGTGGTTAAATTTTGGGACGGAATAAAAGTAACGTTATGTACCTAAACCTTGCGAAATTCAGTTTCCGCATGCATTCAATGAAGCATTAAATGAATTGTGAAATTTTTACGCTAAAATACGGATCGTATAAAAAATAAAAACCTATGCTGGGAAATTTTATAATGCTGTTCAAGTTATCCTTCTCGGATATAAGGTAAAATTTTAATAATATTTGGAAATCATTGACTCAGTCAATTTTGATTTTCTCCAGATGGGGGTCGAGTTAATTCCAATTTTTTGACGGCATATTGCTGGAGCACGTTTATCATTTTGAGAGCCCACCATGCTTGCTTGCTTCTTATGAATTCGGCTGCAGACAGCTGGTTCCAACTTTTTTTCAATTTTAGTCACCTGGATCACGTTCTGAGCCAAGATGAATTAAATTTTAACTAGTTAAAAATAAATATATCTATTGGCCAATTAAAGGTAAACATAAATAAAGAGAAGCAGAATTAAGATAATGTGAGGAATGGTAGCTGAATGTTGCAAAAAAACGACTCCTGGAGAGACTACCTACTTCGAAAATGAGTCGGATGTTTAATGATTGGATTATTTTGGATTAATAATGGAGAAAATTAGATGGACCATGAGAATACGAAGAAGTGAGTTAAGAAAAGGAAATTATACAGAGTCGTAAATTATGAAATTGGGCTTGGAGGAAGAACCGCCTAGAAACAATATTTCAATCGAAAACTCTTGAAGAAAGAAGAAAGGACTTAAGGAGAAAAAGAGTAAAAAAGAGCGTAGTGAATACTCAACTTCAAAGAAGATTGAAATTTATTTATTTCGGTCTCTTGAACTAAGAGACTAATGAAAAGTGCAGTTAAAAAAAAAATTCCATAAGTGAGTTCATTTTGAGGATGATCGAGCTAAGGGCCAAAATCCCGGTAAACAAAAAGTATTCCATTGAACTAATGATTAAGAACAATTTATTGAGACATCATTTTGTTCGCTTAATTTTCAAAGGTAATGCAAAGTTATATTTTAATATGACTTAAGTGTTTTTTGTTTTGTTATGTACAATTTTTTAGGTGCGGTCGATTATGGCAATTATTGTTTCAAAGTCTCTTGAGTATGGATTTGGAGAAATTGTAAAAAACATGAATTTAAGCCAATTGGATGGTTGCGAATAGCAGTTTAAAAGTTAAGGCGTTGTGATAGGTAGGGAGGGCATTCTGTAATGAGTATTTCCAAGCTGAAGCAAGGATGAAATAATGGCCGCGCTTTTTGACTTATCTAATAGAACTGATTTCGCTGTAAAATCACTGATATGGTCCAATTTGCGAAGATAATAGATAAATGGCAATAAGTGCGCTTTTACTACGCTATAGTGTGTGCTGGTGTTCCTGCGTCAGTGTTACTCATCAGTGATCCAGGGATTCCGAATTATGAAAATTTCTCTTGTGTAGGTAGGTATTCTATGTGCTCGTGATCGTGTTTTCCGTTGCTTCGCTTAGGCACTCGGCGGGTTTTTAATCGGAGCCTGGCCGGAGGTAGCAGTGGGGGGTTTCTTTTTTCAGCTTGGCGAACCAATCGACAGCGGCGTGGATGGCGCGCTTGGTTGTGTTGCGCCTCATTCCCCAAGTCGGCGGCAGGCAACTTCGTCTTCATTAAAGTTTTTAAGGCACTGTAAACGCAGGAGCGCTGAGCGGTCATGGCGATTTCCGAGGGAATAATTTATTAGGCAGAACGCTGGGCGAGCCGTGCCCACACGAAACGGGACTGTAATTAGCGAAGGCCGTCCTCCGCGAGGCGCGCCTCTTTTGGAGTCAGAAATGAATTTAAGCGTCCATTAACTGGTCCACAAAGGCACCTCGTGCCTCGAAATAGTGTAATGCAATTATTTTTGTACGCAGTCCGTACGGGGTAAGCATTAAATGTATACTATATTATTTTATGACAGGTAAAATTATCTTTTCGCAACTTTCGGTGACTCTAATCGTTTATTTAATTGTTTTATCGTTAGTTACTCTACCGTGCATAATACGTAGGGAGGGGGGAATTGGAATAAGCCATTTATGCAGACGGTGAGATCGATGTATGGTGTCCGCACTATTTTCGATGTTACTGTCGACTCATAGTAACGTTCGTCCAAGACAGTTTTCGAAAATGCGTAAATTTTACATAAATTTTCCTATAAATGATATAAGACCGATCGAATGTTTATGATTTTCCATCTTTTTTATATTTTGAGTAATAAACCGTCTTCTGATGCTCAAATAGTGCACCATCATGAAGTCTATGCTTTAATGCTGCCCTATAAGATAGGGATATGAAGCATAATCTTCTATTAGCTTAAAAATATATCGATGTGTTACCAAAAGAAATTACACGCGCGCTGTGTCATAACTTACTATATTTTATTCTATTTCAATGGACATATTTGTCATATACGGAACGCCCATGTTCTAAAAGTGTATTCTATAGAGGTAAAACATTGAAACTAGAACCAGAATAAATTCATTTACGCATGCGAAACTATTTTAATTCTATATCACTCAAAAATTAAAAAGTAGAATACTAATTTATGGATTAAATGCTTTAGGTATCAAATAACTAAGCTTTCAATAAGATCCATCACAGCCAGTATATAGATGAACTTCATTTTTATCCTATCAAATAGAAAATGATTTATGAAATTTCCTAACTAACTGTAGAGAAAAATGTAACGGATTAATGAAATTTGCTTAATAAAGGCAAAAGGGAAATGTAATGACAAGTGCGCTTTAGATTCCATCATTGACATGTGGGCTAAAGGCCGCGGAGATGTACAGAAAGTGGAAGGAAAAGACGTGACAAAGCTAAATATGTTGTTGCTTGTTTCTTTGGCGTTGTTTGCAAATTAAATCATCCGTATGAATCTATTATAAGGCTGCATATCTGTGTTCAACGTTCCACGTTTCTATCAGGAGTATCCCGGAGCTACAAGAGTTATTTTTTCAGCAAACGCCTCATACAATTCCGAAGATACACTTTCCAATGCCAAAACACTATCGGATTTTTCTTAGTTTTTAAAATTCTAAAACCAGTTCTCATACTTCAACATAACTCAGTCCTCGACACCTTAAACAGTTAAGAACCTTTCAGCTGTGGACTGATAAATTTCATGGTTATCATTATATTCTTGTCCTTTGAAATTGAAATCAACATTTTATTTGTACTAAAACATCTTACACGCATTTTCAATTATGAATTATTCTACCTTTCTCCAAGAATCAGTCAAAATTGCAGCATACCGACTTCAAATTATGTATTTAAAAATATTTATTACTCTTCTCTGTCCCGTGCTCTCATCAACTTCACCTTCACTTGAAATTAGCAAATCTAGAACTTTATTTACAAAAAACACCTTTTGCAATAAATACTTAATACTTGATTCATCAACTAAACGACTCTGTGGTAGGTAACAGTGTAAGGCACCTAAAATAAATATCTCTGCTATATAGTTTGGCTTTGTCAGTACCGGGGGGAGGAAAATCAAAACCACTTTTATTTCATATTTGGACGTTCCCGAAATATCGATATTGTGTTCAATGCCTTTGGAGTTGGAGTTATAACACTTGAAATCACCCTCGTAAACTTGGCGTATTTTCTACAAAGAGTTTTCAGCAGAAGTTTATTTAATCTGTTTTACTGGTCCTACGTAACTAATCATATTTACTATTATATTCAGTCATCAATTCTATATTTTAAGGGAGTTCGATTAGCTGGAAACGATTACAATTTTCTATAGCCGATTAACTGTGCAAAAAAGGGTAAAGGTATAAGGTTGAACCTTGTTATATTAACGTAATACTCTAATCTTAGAGCGATCCCTGCGTGCGGTGACGAGACGAACTCTCACCTTCTCAGGAGTCGTCCTATCGGTCGGTTTTGTCCCGAAGGAAGTCCGTACTGCTATAGAGATTATTTAAAATGATTACTGGTATCAGCTGGAAGATTTAGCTGATTAACTTGTGACTTGCTCAACGGGAGGACTGGGAGGCTTCATTTTTCCGTTTGCGCTTTGACGAGGTAGTTGGTCCTAAACTCGCATTGAATGTTGGCCTATTCGGTAACACTAATTCACTGAAATCAAACGCTAGAAGGCACCATTATACGTTGAACCCCTATACAACAGTGAACTCCTGCCTTCTAGGATAATTTCATTACCGCTCTGAATTTGTGATACCCACGACTCAAACAAAAACAGTCTGTATTTTATGTGCATTCAAATTCATTTTCGTATTGCAAAATAATTTTCCCTGCTAAACTTATGCATTGAAATATTCTCATCTCACCTACCTACACGTAATGTTGTTTCAGGTCTTTTATAGTTATTTTTTTAATGGAGGTGTAGCTTCAGCATTATGCTTTCACATCCCATTTCCTATTCCATCCTATTAAATTTTAAGTTTGATTTCATAACTCTTAAATTATGATCTGTGCGTGCATTCATTCCAAGGAAACTGCGGATAGATGACACTTTCCATGCCTTTGTAACCGTTAAATGCTGTTATTTCCAGTTGCCATTAATTTCATTTTGAACCAAGTGATAGCGGACAATAAATCCTTTTAACTTCGGTCATGTTGTATTTCTGAACCTTAATAACGTACCTCTCTCCCTCCATCTCTCCATTGGTGTTTCACTGCATTACAATCCGGCAACAACATCAAGGGCCGTATTCAGAGACGCCGCTACAGGGGCCACTACTACTACATAGGTACGTCATGAGCTGGCGTATGCAGCGCAACCGGCCCTGAATACTGTATAAACGGTTGCTTTGTAGTGGTAGTGTTGCTTCTACTGACCCGAAAAAGCAAAGTGTACCCATACGAGCACTACACCCTGCATAAATATGGCAGCCGAAGATCATCTGTTTCACGCCTCGATGATATTATCGTTGTTAGCTTTTTCTTGATGCAAATAATGCATTTAAACTTACTAAAGCATTTAATCGTGCATAGAGACGTAGCAGAAATGTTTATATACCACCTTGAAGGTTGTTATCGATAGATTTTAAGGTAATTTGTTGTATGTATAGCTTTCTAATTAGGTTCGGCATAGTTAATTATTGTAATTCCATCTCTGTTTTATTCAAACGTGTCCAATCGTATCTAATGGTTAATTATGGCTGTTTTTTTTGCATTATTATACCTATTGTTCTCAAGTCTCTTTCTCTTGGTTATCGGAAATATTATAATTTGCCCATTAGAGTAGTCGTGCCTTCTGAAAGCGTTCCTTGTAGTCCATGTTTTCAGAACGCAAGCTTTCAAACATAATCTCCTCTCCATTTCCTTTGGATCTGGGTTTGTATCTGCAGTCTCACACTCATACTTTTCCCCAACCGCAAGTCCATTTATGCCTTTCATCATTTTTGTTGTTTTCCATTTGAAATGCCAAATTGAACAAAATAACTATTCCATCAATCGTTACTAATTGTTTCGTGGTTCGTCTCAGGCAGCACTCATTATATATTAAAGAATTGGAAACGAAATTTAGTATTCTTAAAGGGATTTGGACAGTGTCATCCAATACCAAACTCCGCTGGATGCATCAACTGGTTGCTATCTGCAGTACCTGCTGGGAATGTGAAATTTCCTCCGTCGAGTTCTCTTCGCATGTTGTATTTTCTTATTTGCCTTTTATTTTCCTCTGACTTCCTTAACCACTTCCACATACGCTGTGATTAAGACGTAAACATTGATTGACGCGTTATGTGACCTCAAGAATGGCGATTACAATTACATTGATGCAATTGATACACGAATAACAATTCTTTGAAAAATACACCGAAGTAGAGCATTACATTAATTATTATAAAGAAATAATCAAATATAACATTGCTGAAAGGCAGAATTATCATTGCTGCATCTTGGTTTAAAGTTATCAAGTTACGTGTCCAGAAATATTGATATATTGTGCGTATTTACAACATCCTTCCATGCTTTGTTTTCGCCATCATAATTACAGTACCGGTCTTCTGTAATCTCCAATATGCTATTGGTATATAATCAAATCAATCAAGAGTATCTTATTCCCTCCGATAAAGTTATCAATATCAGTCTTGGTAGGTAATATGCAAATCCATATAATTATTTAATTTATGCCTGCTATTATGGCTTGCTACCGACATCAATTACTAAAAAAAAGTCGCCAACTATTACATAAAAGAGGAAAATGTTATCTTTCAACATAGTCGCCAAGTCCACTATGAGAAGACTAGTGGTAGTATTTTTTACCAGAATATGTATTTACCGTTACAATAATACTACTCTTCTTGCATTGCCCCTTTTCTTACTTATGTCGAGACTCTTCTGAAGTCGGCCCCAAGTCCCAATTATCTTCATGGCATTTTCTAAATCGTTCTCTTAATATGAGCATACGTTTGCGCTCTATACTCTCTCTTCCCTCCAATGACTAACGCCTTTCTCTCCAAAGAAATCCTCTCATCCGTCGCACCATTAGCACCGGATGACTCGTTGCTTACTTTCTCCATTTTTTATGGTTTTTACCTCCTTCGTCTCAATATGTCTATATAAGAGACCCTCCCCTGTGTTTTCTTTCCTGCTGCTACGGGCTTAAAAGGTTTTCGTGTGACAGCAACATCGGAGACCCTGCCTCTCCCGATCCACTCTATTGTGCTGAGCACTATTATTTCCACTACTGATTGTTAATATTTTCGTTTATCACGAGATCATGGGAAGAGAAAGATATTTTGCCGCTTATGAGAAACGTTATTTCCATTTAAAATATAAGAAAAATCAGTGTGCTTCCAGTAAACTGACGGTCAGTGATGAATGCTATAGTTTTTGCTGTGAAATGAGCTGTATTTTATTATAAACGAAAAGTAAATGTGTCTTTGTAATTTCCCTAAGTACACATACCTAGTTGATTTAAATTTAGTTTTTCATTTTGGTTAGTAAATAATTCATTGTGATTAATTTGAATATCAACCTGAAATAAGGTAATGTTTTAGAGGGGTACGTATTATTATTTAATTGTTATAATTCATTAATTGTAATTATTTTATTATTATTGACTTATTAATTAGGGCAAAACTAATTCATTGACGAGTTTATAAGCCCCGACACAGTATTTATTGTTGTAAAACGTTTTAAGCTTCAATATTTAGATATAATTCATATTGAGAGGCATATAAATTTCAGTGTGTGGTAATTCCATTCAATGAAGTTTTTTTTCCGATGACTTCGTCGGTAGTGCATTAATCTTGACTCCCTCATTTAAATGGCACCCTTTCTAGGGTTAATACGCATTTACAGCCGCTTCACTGTGGAACAAACGCAGAGTGGACTGCTTTTCTGTCTGGATCCTAATTGGTCTACCTGACATGGGTAACCTTTACCAGGGCACTCATTGTTGCTCCCATAATATATACAGAGTGGGGGTTTGATTGAAATGTACAGTCCCTTACACCAAGTTAAGGCTGATATTCTTAAAAAGGGAATTTAAGAAAAAAACTATGGAGTACTGCTTAGTGGCTTTTCACTATCTTATTTTTCATCACGAAATTATACGGGACCTAAATATATCACGGATTGAAATAGAAAAGCAGCTCTGAAACATTGCATGAAATAACTCCCCGGTCTGGGAGAGATACCCGCTAAAATTGACACACAGACGAGATGGAACTGAAAGAGGAGGAGCATTTTTCGCAGTTAATTCACAATTAAGTAGTACCCACCACATAGTTAATGACAATGACATTCAAAGCGTTTGGTTTAAAGGACGTAGGTACATCACAGAAACATAATACTATGATCATTTTACGGACTACCCGATTTCAACATTCAATTCTTACACTATCAGCGATAACCTCAATATAAAGAAGGAGTGTAATTATAGTCGCCGGCGATATAATCTACCATCAATTGATTGGGCCACACAAATCCTTCCTAAGACGCCTAGAAACCGCGACCCAAGTGAAACCCATCCAAGTATATTAACCAATGAAGTTTTACCAGATAGTTAAATAATCTTTTAGGGGATTACATTATATGTGTTTGCAACCAAAATACTAGAAATAATCACGCATATGAAAATATGTGAAGGTATTAGTGACCAAAAAGCCATTTCTGTAGGAATAAGAACCAAACACGCAAAAGTTATTAAAGAAAAAGTAAGATATATTTAATTAAGTGACTTAATAAATATTTATTAAAGGAGACTTTAATGATTTTGGGGAGAACCCAATTAGTACATTATCAGTATACACGAGGAAAAATCATTAACTTAATACCGAAAATACGTGGAAATTATTTATAAGTATAAACGAAGAGGTACATTCCACACATTTATAAACGCGATAGTAAAGAGTCCAGGTGGTAGAAATAGAAGTTAGAAATAGGTTGAGGGGC
>LYUA01000082.1:649135-667106 GCA_002093875.1 Calopteryx splendens | reverse complement strand
ACAAAACTCTCAAATTCAAGCTGGCACTTTTCGCTAGTACCACCAAATTTTGGTAGCACTATGAGGGTTAAAAATTTTTTAAGCTCTTAACTTGTATCTGTTATCCGTAACGAGAAAGTAGACGCCCTAGTGTCGTCGGAGATGGAAATTAGGCAAAAGGTTTTGGCAATTTTTTAAAGTTTGTAATATGAATCTCACAAATAATTATGCTTCACGTAGAGTGATCGTCGACGTCGTGATCAAGCAAATGAAGCCCCTCTAAAGTCACATTTGGATCGATTTAATATCTGAATAAAAGATTTACCAAAATATTCTAGGGTAGGATGACATAGTCGAGCAACGAGGAAAAAATTGTGGTAAAATACGTTGGAAAACATGGGCTTAAAGGGTGAATGATTCGGAGTTTCGTCAGGTTGTGAGTGGTTTTCTGGGGGGGAGGCGTGAAACGGAGGTTGAGTGGCATGGTTTTTGCTATGGTGAGTCAATGCTTGCAAGGGAATATGGGAAATACTGATGACGGTAACAAACGGTCACGACAAAGTTTTAGAACTTCATCTAGCTTTTAGTGCAGTTCTTCATCACTTGCATGGAAAATTTGGCTTTAAAATGTGAAATCACCTCGCTGAACTTCATCAAGGAGATTTCCTGAGAATGCACTTTTTGGCCTCTGAAACAACTTTTATTCGTGGAATTGGGTTGTAAAGAACCTTAAATGTTGATGGTTGTGACAGATTATTGAAAACTTTACCTTTTTCGTGATGTAGTAATTTTGTTGGAAATTGGTCGTAATATTTTTGAAGGAAATTAATTCTTTGGTCTTCCTATTTAAAACGAAATATTTGATAAAAGTATCATATTATTAGGCATATCTTTGCTATTAAAAATTAGTAAAAACACAAAATATAAACGAAAAACAAAACACGTAAAATATTAGTAAACACGGAACATACAGATATTACTTTTAATTCATTTTCTTGCTAATTAAAATGCTTTTCTATGAAATACCTGTAGATGGGAAAATCTGTTCTTAAAACTTTGGCCAAATGTGTTTATTTGAATAAAATTATAGATATTTATTAATTATTATAGATACTTATTCTTAATATGCTAAATATTACATCTACAAGTGGATCTCTAATCTCTAAAAAGTTTTTTAAATTTTAACCATCAATATCGAGAAGCATGGAGAATTAAACAGTGAAAGCTATTAAATATATCAGTGAAGCTTTTAATAGCGTTCCCCGTTTTTCTCTTGTTCGATTTATATTGCGCAGACAAGCATTGGTTTTTCCTTTACATTGCCATTTAAAATCAATGCAAGTTTGAATTTTTGGCCATCAGTTTGGTCCAGTTTTGCCTTCCTCTATCGATTTATCTTCAATCTATTATATTTACTTGACCAGATTTTCCTTGTGTTCCCAAAATACTTTAAACGTAGTATCTATCTTAGAATCACTGAAGACTTGATATATATTTCATATACTTCTTTTACGTATCTTGTGAAAATTAAAATCCAAAATACTAAAATTCAAGACAATGAAGCTAAGAAAAAATTTACTTAAAGACTTTGCTTGTTTTATTTATTTAAATAACAAATACTCCCGTCGCTAGATCTATTACCTTATTGACTGGAATTAATGAAATGCATTCATATGATTAACATGCTCTTCTCAATGCAGATGCACTCAGTGGCACTCGATATTTGAAAACGAAATGTATTTCGGTGGACTCATTTGACCCTCAGCTTTTAATCCTGAGGTCATGGGTTCGTATTCCACATAAGTAGATGCTTGATATATGTCAATGCATTGTTGTGCTCATAAATCTTTTTAATTCATTTTCTGGGCATGTTAACGAACCGAAAGCACTTGAGCAAGTTTACAATCATTGGGTCACCATTTTTTTAAGGCGTAGTCGGTTGTGCAAATGTCTCATCGCCTGTTCACTCTGTATGTTTGGGCTAATGTACAAAAATTAAATACGTTTTAATTCTTAAGTGTAATATGCCTTCTTTCTTCTATTTAAAAGAAATCATTCATTGATTATGCCTGCAGGTTATAGGTTTTAATACTTGCGGTTGCCTCTTGTAGTAGTATCAACTTAATTAAAATGGAATCATCACTTGAGTATTCGACTCTAGAAAGCAGAAATTTTCACTGATACACTTCTCCAACAATAAGACTCTGTCCGTGGGCGAATGATTAAGTAGTTAGTAGTATAATGAAATTTGACTATGAAGTGTTCTATGAAAGACAGTCGGTTATGAAAGCTTTGTAAAAATAAATTCGCGAATACAATTTTTGCATAATGGATAAAACCGTTTATCGAACTTAACTACGCATACGTGTAGTAATTGTGTACCGACGTACAGTGTTTTCGGATAATATGGCACATGGAGTGGTAAAAACTACGACTCTTCCCATTTTGACGAGTGATGCGGAACCCGCGCCTCTCGTGCTCTACTCTTTCGACCTCCTCTTGCTCTTCTGGCGGCCACTTTATTTTTTATTATAATCCCTTGGTTCTACTTGGTGATCGTACGTTAGGTTAGGTATTATTTTTTGCATCAGAGCGGATTCGGCCCAAAAGCGACGGTAGTCGGGAGTCTGGGAAATGCACGGAGAGCACGATTTCTGTTCGTGGAATGGGATTTAAGATTAATATCCGGCTGAGTGAGTGAGGAGGAAAAAATAGGTAGTGGGGCAGAGGACTGTGGTGCTCTTACCGGTGTCCGTGCGCGCGCGCGATCGTGTTTTGCGGAGAGGGGGGCGGGGGAGGGATCATCAAGGGGACACTGCAAAACGTGCGCTTAATTCAATGAATATGAAAGGGGCTTTTTCCATCAAAGTTTCTCGCTGCGTGTTTGATTCGATTTTCGAGTGTGTTTTGTCCGCGGGGGCGACCCGCTGGGGGTGGTAGGGGGGCCGCCACCGTCCACTCCCGTGTGTGTGGCCTCACCTCCATCCCTCCTCCCCGAGTCGCCATCTCCGCGAGGAAGAGCGAAGCCGAGTGTTTGAGCTCGCCTTTGGGGCGCGCCGCCGCCTCCTCCTCTCCGCGCACCGCCGTCCGAGCACGCTCCCGTCGCCCCCTCGCTCCCTCCGTCTCTCCGTCCCCGACTCGTCTCCCGAGTTCATCCCTTCGCCCCACTTCCCACCCTGTCGGCTCTCCCTCCTTGACCTCGGCGAGCGTAGGAGGAGTGGGAGGGAGGGGGTAAGTGCGCTTGCACAAGTGGAATTCATCAGGAGCGGCGGCGTCGACCGGGCACTTTGATCAACGGCGCGAAACTGTTGTGCAGAGTTGAAGTACTTGTGCGTATTTTCGTCCGTGTCATCCTTAGCATTATTTTGGAATGGGGAGCGGCGTAATTGTATTGGAGCCACACCTTTATGCGACGGCAGACAGCCGTGTGCTTCCATGGCTTGTTGATTCCACATCAAAATTAAAAAGCCTTATTGAGTTTCGGCTGATAAAAGATGCACATTATGTTTTAAGTTAATGAGATAAATTTTTTCTTAGCTCTTCTTTCATCACGCCTCTTACAAGCATCGTTCCGTTTGACAAACATTTTAGTACTTGAAATAATCGAAACAAAATTGTTGTGTTGATGTTTTGCGCTCCTAAAATTCAATTTATATTCGGATAAGTTCACTGCGGCTGAGAATATTTTTAAACATCAAGAAGCATTATTCTAATAGTAATAAGAATAGAATAGTTATGCATATTATTCTATTGAAACAGCTGTATTGTTTTTTTTAAGATCTAATAGGCCATGTCTTTGATCCGGACAATTTTTCTAATATCTATTCCTTTTGGAAAAGTGTATGGAGCTTGTTTTCACGTGATCCATAGTAGTATTGAGATCATTTAGTTAATTTAGAAATTTAATTTATTAATTTAAGAAATTCATTAAGTAATTCATTCAAGAATTTAATATAGAACATAATCAGGATATATTCGTCTGCTTTTTAGATTTCAAAAAGGAGTTTAAAAGGGTTGATTGGGAACACCTAATGAAGATATTGCATAAGTTAGGAGTATAATGGAGTGACAGGCGACTCAGTCGAAACCTGTGCGTCTCAGACTGCAAAGATGATGGTAGCGAATGGAAAAAGGGTGGGCAGTAGTAAGTAGGTCGATGAGTAACACAGGGTTGTCCGTTATCACCGATTTTACCAATGTATGCGTGGAGGAAATTGTATGGGAGGCGTGGGAATATCTAGAGGTAGGAGTTAAAGTATTTAGGGAATTGATGCAGTCCTTTAGATTTGCGGATGATTAAATTTAGTTAACCAATCAGCCAAGAGTTGCAGTCATTGCTAAGTTCTCTATAGCGCTAGTGACGGGAGAATCAAATGAGAAGGCGACGAAGGTAATGAGGGTTTAGATATGTAGAAAGCTTTGGTATTTATATAATAAGTGGGAGGACATAAATTTGAGCAGGTAGAACATTTTAGCTACTTAGATATTACCTATTTTGGAAAAAGGTGTTGAGTGGTAAGGACTGACTATTGCTCCTCATTTAGGAGCAATAGTCAGTCAGGTTTGCGGACTATCAAGCTGTAGTTAACCAATCAGCCAAGGTTATGCAGTCATTGCTTAGTTCACTAGAGAGCCAATATGTTAGGAATTCCATGAAAATAAAGGTAATGAGGTTCTAGAGACATAGGAAAACAAAGATAACCATTAACGTGGGAGGGCATAAGTTTGAGCAGATAGAGCATTTTAGATATATAGGAAGCGTTTTAGACGAAGGAAGGCAATGTGGTAGGGATAGGTATTAGAAGAAGAACTAACTGCATTAAGTAAGGAAACTTTTACGAGGAGAAGAGAATTGGTAACACTGATCTTAAGATGTTAAGAAGAGACTGGTGAAGACGTTGTGATGGAGTGTAGTTTCACATGGCTCGGTAACTTGGTCCTTCAGGTAATATGGAAAACGTTGGTTGCAGGCTTTTGAGATGTGGGTGTGGAGAAAGATGTCAAAGGTGAAATGAACGGATAGGGAAACCAACGATGAAGTTTTGGGATTGGTGGGTGAGGAGAGAAGGCTATTGGGAGAAATCCAAAGAAGGGGGGAGAAGCGGATGCAGGGCGGGCTGAGTGGTGATGGATTGTTGAAGAATGTGATAGACGGTAATATGTTGGGTAAGCGAGTGAGAGGGAGGAAAAGATTAGGTATGTTTGACGGAACGAAGGGCGGCTGAAAGTATATAGAAATGAATAAAAGGTTACTGTAGGAGTGTGTCCATCAGAAATCTACCTCATCCGGTAGATTACCATTAACAACAATAATAATAATACATTTTATAATGAAATAAAGGAAATAAATATAAAATTTTAAAAAGAAATTTCCTGAAAATTTTATTATAAAATTTTCAGGAAAAGGAGATGAATTCAGTTTCTGTTAAAATCCAATATGGCGTTTTCCTTTCTCATTTAGAGACTTTTATAATTTACATTAAGGTATTTACTGTTACCTGTTTGCAGGACCTACTTTAGTCCCATAATGAGAATGCGCCGTTCATGAGTATGAGAGTGCAATCATCAACTTTCATAATATTTAAGAAACAAAATCAGTAATCAACCCGAAGGTCGGTTTGGTAGGTGAATGTAGAGCTCCCCCAGTACTAAGCCCATAGGCGTGTGAAAATCACACATAAGGGTAGGGTGGTCAGTTCCTTTCAATGATGGCGGACACTAAAGGGTCCTACTGGACCACGGGTTTTTTACCATGTGATATTGAATAAAGCTGAGGGTGTCAAGAGGCGTCACCCAGAATCAAACCCTAGCCCTCCGGTCAGTAGTCCAGTGCTTTAACCACTGGACTACCAAGCCCCATAATATCTAAGAGAAACAATTAAAATTATTTTTTGAGATTGAAAGCAAATCCTTTCCTT
Organism: Calopteryx splendens; assembly: GCA_002093875.1. Taxonomy (NCBI): domain Eukaryota; kingdom Metazoa; phylum Arthropoda; class Insecta; order Odonata; family Calopterygidae; genus Calopteryx; species Calopteryx splendens. The sequence goes on along the minus strand of LYUA01000082.1, from coordinate 661,209 downwards.
TTTTATTTTCGCTACAATGTGTCTAAAATATTTTTTGAAAATTTAATTGTTAGTTACTCTTTATTCTTTAAGTGAAATAACTATTCAGTACAAGGTCTGATATTTTATACTTTTAGGCTTTGAAAGAGAAAATCAGGATTTAATGAGTAAATTTGATCCACATCTGATTAGGTCGTGTTGACGTCATTCGTATTGAAAATTTCTCTACGTTGTTTTCAACCAACTAGAAATGTCATGCACCTATTAATAGGTGATGGCCTCCCGCTGTAACGATGACATTTACTTTGATTTTACTATTGAACATAACCATGCTGTATATTTAGTCTAATTCGCTTTGTTGCCTGCTTTGTGCGATCAAACTGGGTTAATTCTTCCCTGTCAACTCTCCGAAATTCGATCCTCCCAAGTACTGCTTGGGTCTAAATATCTTGACCGTGTTGTTGGGGGCTGGCGATTGTTTTCCTGGAGTAGCTTCCAGGGCCACGGCCTCCTCCTCCGCTCCTGGTCCCTTGCTTCGCCGTCCTCTCCCTCCGCCTCCCACCCTCCCCCGTGGTCCATGGCCCGGCGAGGGGACGCTCCTTCGGCTCAATTTGCATGCCAAAGGGGTTTCGGCCGCATCCCACGCGGATAACGTATGACTGCGTGTATGTACATTCTCGTGCGTGCGACGGATAAGTCGCATCTCCTATATATTTCATCAAACGGCTTTCTAAGGTTGAAAGGAATTTAATTCCGCCCGGGAACAGGGGATGCTAAAACTATTGGGCTATATTTCCATGTCACAGTCCCTTAGTTATAATGTGTCATGCTTTCTAAAAAGTGAAATGGTTTGAAATTTTCTCCAATTTGGGACATAATTTCTTAATTGTTCATTGAAGTGAACTGGTATTAAATGTGAAAGTCATTGTGACTATAAACGGTACTTTGGAATGAAGGTAGATTTTATTGAATAAGATGTCCTTATTTTATTCAAACGAAAAAAATAGATTTAATCGGTAAATCTAATATTTATATTTTGCTAAAGTCTTAATGGGCTCCAATCATTCAACGGGTGACTTTTTTTAAACAAGGAGTACTTCAAAAAATAAATGGGAAAAACTTATAGTTCTGTTATTCAATATCATGAATTTTTCCAAATCGGAGTCTGAAACTATTGGACCAATTAACGACTCCAATACCTCCAAGAAGCCTCCTGACTAGTATTTATTTATTTGAGAATATAATTATTTTTGCATCAACCTTATTACTCAAAGGAAAAGGGGAAGTAAAGCATGCATAGTATGCATCTAGGCAACAAATCCGTCACTTCAATGTTAAAAGGTTTAAGGTTCTTATTGAATTTCCTGAGATGTTGTCCATAATGATATCCTAAGGTTAAGTGCCAATGCTATCCTCACAAAATAACGCACAATAACGTGATGTAATTCATTTCATATTCTTCAACAGCAAACTTATTTCAGCAAAGTCAAATCAGCTAAACAATACATACGATTTATACCGTTGATAAAAAAGCATTAACTTTGGGTTTTGTCGAAGATTGATAAAAATAATTAATTTCTGAACTTTCTTTCAGAAATTTGGTCATTATTTTTGTTTTATATTATTTATTATAATATTTTCTGTATCGGTTTGGCAAGCGTTTATAATGAGAATTTATTAAAAAAGCATTTGAACATGTTTTTATGTAAATATTAAAAACTTTACTAAGTGTTATTTCAAGATATGCTGGCCTCTGTTTCCAAAGTTACACACTTCACCTACATTGGCTAGTTGAATGATTCATTGACCTCTCTTACATGTGGTTTCAAATTTTCCATTGTCCCAGAATTAACAAAAACCAGAGACTAGGGCCAAAACATCGAAAAGTCACTCACTCCTTACACTATTACATACCAATTGAACAGAAATATGTTAAAATGACGTTGAGTTTTGATAAGAGTTTTTTTTATTAACTTTTTGGTTAAATTTCCCTGCTGAAGTGAAGTAGAATTGTATGTGTGTGTGTGTCATATTATCAATCGATTTTTACTCTATTCTTGTTTGAAATGCTTTTAGCATGTGGATTGAGCTAAAGCCTGGGCGTTTTGACAGTGTTTGTTCAGATAAAAAAAAACATGTTATTGCTATTCCCGATCTTATCTCGGTTTTCAAAGCTGAAAAAAAGCATGCGTCTGGCTGCTGCGTTAAAAATTCATTCACCCGTTTTTTCTATGCGGTAATTTTTAAAATTATTCTTCGACGCTGAATTAACAAATCCCGATGAATAGAACCCAAACAGAGGGAAAAAGGAAGGAAGGCCTCACACACACGCACGCTCGCTCGCGAAGTGTGCATTAGAGCATCGTAAGGAAGGGACGTTGGAATGGCGCACGGCGGGAGTGCCTATCTCTCCCTCTCTCTCTCCCTCCCTCCGCCGGCGGGACCATTTACCAAGTTTTGAAATGTGCGCTCCGCATTTCGGAGTGATATTAAGAGAGCAAGGGAAACGTAAATCATCTTAAAATGGAGGACTGAACTGAGTCGGGCGGCGGGGAGGATTTTGAAGAGTCCTCCCTATTTGAAATGGAAGAAGGAGCTCCCAGGGATTCGTAATGGTTGCAAAAAACGCCTGGATGTAATGAATGGCACGAGGAGCTCGCTGGATTCTGAATTCCGCTGCCAGCCATTGCCTCTGCCTCGGAGTGGAGATGGGTGGGACGACGGGGAGGGGCCGGGAATGGAGGTGCTCGGCTTGATGGAGGAGTGGGTGCTTACTCCCAGCTCAACGATAATAACGTGCCTCCCGAGTTCTCACACATTGCAGGTGTGTGGCCCCAGGTTGCAGCGAGGAACCGAAAAGAGAGGATTTCACCTCGGTGTGGAACTTAAACGTAACTAACAAGATATCTTATTCCGGCATTCATCTCGGCTGTTACGACTCGAAAGTTCTGTCGCAACAAAATGTTTCCAGCTTCAACGATGTGTGAGTGGAGAGGCATTGGGGATGGTGTAAATACAAAACTAGGTAAAGAGCCAATGAGTGGCTCTACTATTTCATTCGATGACGAGCTTTTAAGTCCTCCTCAAACGCAATGTAGTATAGGACTCATCAAAGTCTTGATTTATACAAGTTTGAATGCGAATTTCATAACATTATGGCTTATTAACTTTTAGAAATAGCTTTCAGATGACATTTTTGGTCTATTTCTAGGAACGTTTGAACTTTTAAATATTTTATATAAGTCTTCGGGATTATTCGCAGGAGGACAGCCTTCCTTAAAAAAATTGCTAATTTTTACAATAATTATACAGTAATCAAATTATGTAAAAGTAAAGGTTTTAATTTTTTTCATTTCCTGTCAAATTTACTTCCTCTATGTGCGAAGTTGTGCATGGGAGAGATATCAATTTCCGGATTTTATCAAAAATAAATGTTTTGGGGACTCTTGAACACGTTTTTCCATTTTCGGATTGATTTCTTTGTGCATGTTGATCTGTGATAAGCTTATTGAGCGCTTGATAGGGTAAGTCGGGGGAAGATGCTTCGGCTATAGAGATTTCTCATTATCAATAGGTCTTACGCACTTCCATAATACATGAAACGCTGTGACTTTTGCAGTAGTTGGGTAAAAAGATTATGAATATTTACTACTAGTATTACGGTCTGAATAATAATTAGTTCGAGGATTTTGCATATTTATTCTTTTTCTTTGAGAAATAGTGGTGCGGCATCTCTCCATTACAATCCGGTTGAAATGCCGCATCATCAGTGCTGAGTATTTCAGCAAAAGCTGCAATGTTTCGACTCTTTCAGTAGCTGAGTATAATTATTAAATAAAATTGTAGGCAAATAACTCTTATATAGTACTAATGACTAAAGATTTTTCGTTTTAAAATGTGGGACGCCAGAAATTATTCCTGATTTTTTGTGATGCGTATAACAATTTTTAGATAAAACTTTCAAAAGGTGATTTTCAATTTCAATAAATGTTTGCATTATTAGGGTTTTATTAGTAACTAATATGCGAGTTTTCCCATTGCCTAACTTTTTTCCCCAAAGTATTGGCCCTGTCTCTCTCCCAGATAATCCGGGAGAGATGCCGCATTTACTTACGGGAGAAATGCCGCCTCCTATTGGCGTCCTTGCCGAATTTTTTTATCGTCTTTAATGATAATATTCTCCCTGGATGTACCCGAGAAACATATTTTGGACAAACCCTGACAAAATACGAAGATGGGCACAAGGAAAGGGGAAGGGGCTCCATTGTGCTGGAAATTCATTCTTCCCCTATGCCCTGCACCCTATCTCCATGGGGTCTCCTGTTTCGTTCTCCGATTATCGTCGCCAAGAGATAATTACTGCCGCCCGGGGTTCGAAGGTCATGCTTTCAAAACCTTGATTTGATCAGATTCAGGCCCACCAAAGGGGTTTTTCTTAAATTCTAAGAAACCTTTTAGGTAGCAATGTTCCCATTGTGAGTTCAGGAAACTCTTCTTTCTTTATCCTACCCTTCAACCTGGTAGTGAATTTATGATTTACTTTGTCCAAATATTTACTGAGAAATTTGATATGGTCCTTTCGAGTGCTTTGTAGAATGGTAAACTTGCCCTCCCTCCTGGGACAGAATGGACTCTCTGCGTCTGCTCCTCTGCTGTTTATAGAAGGTTCATAGGAAGTCCTATGGTTTTCAATCTAAATTTCGGTCGTTTTTATAACAATTGAAGGCAAAACTGTGGCATAAGGTTTACCCATATCAGTAATACATTAAAATATACCAATTGATAGAAATAAAAAAAATAGTGTCATATATAGAATATCCAGCTCGATAGTTTGGAAACTGCGGCATCTTTCTCGGATTTTTATCAGTCAGCATTGCAACCGCCATTCTCGCTGCTAGCGAATTTCCCCGTATTGCATTGAATAAGGAAGTGATATAATAGGAATATTATTAGACATTTGAAAGATTTCCCAGACCAGACGAAAATTAACTTGTAAGAGAAAATATAAAAATTAACTAGCTGAGAAGCCGTGCTTTGTATGGGAATCGTTCATTAAACACTTTAAAGTTATATGGAAATATAAGTTACGTAATCTCAGTAACACAATGATTAGTAAAGGAAAAGTCACCGAAAATTAGTACTTTCTCAGATAAATTAATGATATTTTATTGTGAACTTCTAGACTATATGTATTCAGCCTTAATTTTGAAACAATTTTTTTTAAAGAGGTAAGGGTTTTCTGGTTTCCCTCATTAGTTTCGGCGAACCTCTAATTTGTACCATCCTGGAGGAAAATATAAGTAAATATTAGTTAATATCATACTTATAATATCAAATCAAAAATTTATTTTTACAGGAGAAAATATTGGAGAACTGTAACTATGAATGATGATCTTGCACCTACCATCATACGTTTTATCTAATTGTTGTCTGCTTATTGAAATAATAGGAAGTGCAAATTACGGTAATAAAGGTCAAAGGAAGATTTTTTACCTTTTTATATGAAAGTATAGAATTATAAGTATTCCTTCACTTGACATTCTCAATACATTGAAGAGTAAACTACTCTGCAGAGTAACAGCGGTTAAACGTCGATGGCTGTCCTCACAAAGTTACTCTTTCCCACAATTCCAACCCTTCCAGAAGTAGCGTCCTACCATAATTTATATTTATTTAGCTCACCAACGATATGGCTTTTTTCGGATAAAACATATTCCTTAAATTCATTTAAGAAACCATGGACATAGTTTAAGATGTGATGCATGGGACAAGATAAGGCTAAAATATCAACTATTTTGTGTTCCTATAATCACTTACAGAAATACTTAAGAACGGATAAGCATGGATGATCTCTGATGAGAGCTTATTTTGGGTTGTCGTATAACTTAATTTTATTTTAAGTTTTTCAGCTTATCCGAAACATCTGTTTATGCGTTAGATGCATTAAATTTTGTCGCACAAGTAAAAGTTCTTAACTGTGAAATGAGCATTGGGATGGGGAAGGAAAAAAGAAATAGTTTTGTAGGAGAACGTGGGCAAAGAACGGAAATGATAGCTCACTAATACTTGACTTCTCATAGAGCTATAAATTGTGGATTTTTTCTTGGATCTTTTGTGACCGATGAAAATTTATCAAATTGTAGCAAATAAGATTTACATAGTTATTGGTAATGGAAATATTGAGGTAATTTCTCTGACTAATGTTTTACCTTTACTTTAGACGGAATATTCCCGTGACAGAAAATGAAATAGGTTACCTGGGTACCGACTATACGTAAGAAACACAGATGTAGGGTGGGATGGGTAAAGGAGAGGTAAAGGAATGGAAGGGGTTAAGAAAAAAATAAAGGAAAAAGGGACCATTTTGGTGACTGGAAACTTTTGTTAGGTTCTTTTTTTATTTCCTCCTCTCTCCCCTCAGCGAGTTGTTTTTACCCCGTCATAATTCACCATTGATGGCATTTGAATTTCATGAAAAAAAAAAGTTTTTCCATAATTGTATAATAATCTGAAACAAATCATTGGCAAAACTAATGGAATAAGTTCCTTAAAAGACTAACGTAAGCGTTTTCGTATGCAACTTAGGGGATTATAGAGGACGGCCCCCGTAGAAAAGCTTTCAGTTAGTCCAAGGCAGTGATTACCATTGATTGCCGCCGCATGCTTGCGCACACCTAGTTAAAATACAGGCATGTAGCCGTAGCGAGTGCTGTTAACTCCATATATGATGCATAGACTTTCCATCAGTGGTTATCTATATCATGATTAATCAGTTGCTGCTCCACATTCTGTTGCCTCAGCTAGCTGCATCATTTTATTCATAGCTTCATATTTGTACACCACTCATTACCTATATTTTTGACATTATTAATACGTGGCGTTCCTCTGCAGACCTTCTTTTCCATTATTCCTTTATTACTGCCCCCAGGAGAGAGTTATACATTGAAAAGATCTTATTTTCAACGTTTTCTTTTCTTTACAACCATTTTGAATAAGATTTTTGCTTTCTTATCCCATTGATCGAATCCCAGTACCTATATTTCAAATGTAAAATTGTGCTCGCTGGGGACAGTTCATATATTAATTTATTAACTAGGGCTTAACGGGCTAGACTGAGTCCACTATTCTTTAGTTACTTTCTTTTATAACATATTTTTAAACGAATTATTTTATAGCATTCAAGTTTATGCTGTTTACTATTAGTTTCTTGCTATTTTAGTTAAACGCCTTCCTTGCCAATTTTTTTCTTTTTTTTAATATTCTACTCGCAAATCTTATGTTGCTTGTTATCACAGGTAAACTTGCTTCCTTTTTAAAATCATATTACCTCTTCCTATTTTATCTTCAGATGAGCTTCGCCTACTTGCCTTTCACAGTCGGATGGAATTATAGTACACAATTACTTATTGGTATTGGTTCTGACTTCCTTTGAGAAAATGAAAGAGTTGTAAAAAGAGTCTATCATATTTTATGCTATTCTGTGAGATTAATCATTAATTGTACTGCATGTTTAGTAACCCATGGATGGAATGCAGAAATATTTTTCCTCGTGAACCCTAATTATTTAGAAATTAAACTGATTAGTACTGATTTTGAAGCATCCTTTCTATTGAAGGGGTGATTTTGAAGAGTTGGTCGCGTATGGACAACCACAAAACTCTCGTGCAGCACTTTCATGGTGAAGCATCCGTCTATAAATTGAATTCCATGATATTCATTGTTAACTGAACTAATTTGAAACATTTTTTCATTAATTTGTCCTGAATTGTAACTAGGGTGTCTGCGTTAAAAAAGAGAATATTTAGGGTTTTTAAGGAAAAGGCTTTTGCATCCCAACCGTAAAAAAATACTTATGAAAATGTGATAAGGGGCCTCTAGTTTGGCCAAGCAGAAAAATCAAGAGATATCAAAATAATGAAATCTGCCGCATTTTTAGGAATATACATTTGAAGTAGTGGTAAATAACTCCCTTCAAAGCCTCTTTCAAATGGAAATGCATACGAATACCTGGGACACGCACCCAAAAGAGCTCAAGGAGAGTTTTAGTTCATTTTTTGTCACTCGCTAATTTTTAGTTTTTTCCAAGAAAATGTGGAGAAATATTTCGTTTTAAACCTCTTCATTTGATGTCCTCTTCGATCACTAACACGTTGAATTGCGCTTTCAATAAATCTGAGAGAAAAACAAATGCGTATATGGTATGATCGAAGGTTATGGTATTTTTTCCGAAAAATTACTTGGTCAATTTTTGGATTCAATTGTTTGCGTGTTGAACGTGGTGGGTGCGGGATTTTGTTTCTGCAGCCTCGAGAACAAGGCTCGTATCGAAATATGTAATTCCAAGTAACACCGGATTGCACAGCACTTAGGTTGTAAGATATAAGTATAATGTTTTCCTTTAATTGCGTGTAATATTTGGCATTGTTTGCGAAAACAAGTAGAAATTTGTTATGATTAATCAAAGAAACAGATTTTTTGCGGATGACTATTGCACAGAGTGCACAAAAAATGGAAAAAGAAAAATATAAAGGAAATTCTGAGTGATAGACGCGACATTAAAGATGAGTTTTGACTTTCTCTAGATTCTTGAGAATAGTTTTCGAGTGGTAATGAAACTGTTTGCGTGGCAGGTTGGAAATTCCGCCGATAGATGGATGGCGTGATCACTTGGCTGCGCGTGCTCATTCAATATTGATGAAACGGAGTTCTATCCTGGCGTACCTTTTCATTTCCTTCGAAAACTGGTGTCTGTCACTCGAAGTGAAAACTTGTATTGTATTCCGGCCGTTGAAATATGCTGAGGAGAAGATAAACTACTCTGTCATCCGGTGGATGAAAGGTACGGCGCCAAGTTTTCTCTGATTAAATTCGATGAACTATGCATCAAAGCTTTGGGAGTGGAGCTTTGAACGCCTGCTTTTGAACTGCTCCCCACATCCATCCAAAGTTGTTGTGAGGGTGGTGGCTTACGTTGGAGCGGCCTTTTATTTTCTTGAAGGGCTGACGAACGTTTTTACCGCAACGAAAAGACGAGCGAAAAGATATGGGTTTTTGTGCCCGTCCATTGAAGGGGAACATTTTGGTCTGGGTATGTGAACTGGGGTCGAGTGGGTCGAGCACTCGCGTGGACGAAGGGTGGGCACTCGAGGGAAAGGGGAGAAGATGGAAGGGGGTGCGCGAGATGTCGAGGGTGCCGGACGTGGATTGATTGGAGAAGAATGTCGAAATGCCCAACGCAGGCTTGTGCGGTTTGCCGGCGGCCAGGGGATTCGACGCGAGTTACAGCACTCACCTTGCGCGATGCTCCGCGATCGAGCTGATTCCATGGATCGCCTTATCTGGCGATTGCTGTTCCTACGCTCTGGCAGCCACTTTATCCGAGTTGTAAAAGTATCGGGTGCTCCATGCAATTTATCTTCTAAATCAGGTTCACAAATGTTCAACGATTATGGAATGACATTTGCACCTATCGTTTTCTCCTCATATCCTATCACCTGGAGAGTGATATAAGGGAGGTCAAATTTTGGATTATGCACGCGTCGTGTGCGCTCATAGTGAATAATTCAGTGATGCCTACCTAATAGGCGGCTGACTGTGGCTCGAAATTGTGTCCATTCAATGAGATTATTCTTTTCTCTTATGCGCTCTACGTTGACTTCGTCCTCCACCACGCTCTGTATAATTCCTCGTTTCTCACTTGTTCGGTTCAGTTGGTCTTCTGGATCTTCCATTATCGGATTTTGAAGGCATTGAATTATTCTCTACTCTGTTTTCTAAGATTCTGATAAGTATGTAGAATCCGAAGGCCACAATCCACGCGATTGATTTCACGTATTGCTTCCTCGCTTGTGAAAGAATCTTATTAATGCATACTTAGTAGTTGCCACTTGTTGGTAAACTCCTCAGCTTGAGCTTGTCTCCGCTTGAGGACCGTAGAGGCTCTTCCATTCCGTATTATTCTACATCCGAGATGATTGAAATATACCATTGTTATAATGCACGTATATATATGCTCTAATCAAATTGTTTGAAATCAACTCCTGTCTTCCGCATGCTATAATTTTACCTTTTTATGTACATTTTCATGTTTTATCCCTGAATTATGTACTTAGTTTCTTGTACTCAGAAATGCATGGACCTTTTCTGGATTCTCTGCTATTTTTGCGATTCCATGTGCGGAATTTAGCGTGTACCTTTTTCAAATGCACTGAACTTTCTTACCAATCCAGTGCTTCTTTCATTGCCTCAACTCAGCATATGCTGAATAGTGATGTGAGGGATTGCTCCTTTGTCTACATTCTTTATTTATTTAGAAATGCTTAATTTTTTTTATCATTCATTCGAATTGCGTTTGCTTGTTTTTTTTACGTGTTTGTGATATTATTCTTCTGTCGTGATAATCCATGCCGTGTTTCCAGCAATTTGAGGGACTTTTCTACTCGAAGGTGTCAAAAGCCCCTCCAAATCAACTCATTTGCGAGCTAGGAGAAGTGACGTCGCCATGCAATTTTTATCAGTCGATGCTCACCTTTGGTTAGCGACGGCTGCGTGACATCCACCTCGGGGACTCGAAAGTACACTGCAAAGAAAATTGGCAGCATGGCGTTCGCGGTGGTGTGGGATTTTTTGTCGCCTCCTGGCCTTGCTGCCGCTTTTGGGGACCGTCCTTTGAGATGGGTAAGGCCGCATTTATCAATAGCAGGAGAGAATCACGACCAGGTAAGGAAACTTCCACGCCGTGGTTGAAAATTTCTCCAGCCGTGTATCCCAAGTTTGCAAATAAGTCAGGAACCAAGTGTCAGATTATTTATTTAAAGATCTTTCTGTAGATTAGTTCCGCTCTAACCACGAAAACTTTGTGGTCGTATTTTATTGCCCCAAGAGAGCTCCAAGAGTGTCCGAGAGAAAAAACTTCAGAGCTTAAATCTAAATTTCATTTTGCCTCAAACATTTGGATACTAATAGGCTAAAAAACATTTATAATGTGAGAAGACTCTAAATGCATACAACCTGAGCTTTTGATCCTACTGGGAAATATATTTTAAATATATCTCAGTTAATTGATTTTCATGCGTACTAATTAATTAACAGTGATAAAACTGAAATATATACGATGAAATAACTAAACGCACCATTTAATTAGAATCTAGGTTTTACCCATAATAAGAGGTGAGTCCAAAAGGTAAACTCATTTGAAAAATGAATGGATTATATCTCGAAATCTTTTGTCCTATTTGGAAAATACTGTCGAGATATATTTCTAACTCTTTTCGAAGTATATATTTCTAACGCGGATCCTGGTGATACCTATAACGTTGAAGGAATCGTTTTGTTAATGGATGTTACGATTGGAATTATTACCTTAACCTATAACATAACGTATTACCTTACGAACAACAATTTCTAAAATTCCTGAAATATAAGTTCGATTTATGAAGTTGAAGCTGAACCGCAGCTATTTTACTGATTTATTTTATTAAAAAATGTGAGTATAATAGAATGATTTTATTAGAACTTGGATATAGAGATGAGATATTAGTCCTAATCATGTAAAACAACTAACTTAGGAGAACATTTATGAATAGTATTTCGACGGACCATTTCATCTATAATTATCGTGTGTAAATCAATATCCTTAGGGAAATCGTTTGTAGTGATTCTTATTTTTCACTTTTTCCCCGCTCTGACCATTATTATTCCTGTAATGTGCCTTAATAACGCTCAAATAGCTGTTTCACCTAATATTTTTCCCTCCATCTTCCGCTATTTGCAAATTTTTTGATAATAAAAAAATAATCTTCGATTCTTATGAATCAAATATTATTGTTTCCGCATAATTACTTACAAAAATAGGTTTCGTTTCAAAAATGCGCTTAAGCGATCCCACGTATGGACATACGCATATATGCCTGTCATATAATTAAACAAAACAATAACTGAGAGCATGGGTTAAGTTGGAAGATTTTGATAGACTCTTTGTGTAAGACTGCTGCATTATATTTCCGAAGTGCATCCGGCATATTTCGAGCATTACGCTTTTGTTACCTAGAACGCGTCAGGCTACTCGGAGTCGTTTTGTCTCAGTGTGAAGCAGT
>LYUA01000082.1:633271-643660 GCA_002093875.1 Calopteryx splendens | reverse complement strand
TTCCGTTATCCCTTCTTTGAGCTGTCTCCACCTTTTCTTTACTGTACCTGTCCCTATGTTCTCACTCAGTATTCGCTCAACTCTTTCCTGGTACTTTTTATTTTAACCCTGGTTAATGCTTATGCATTGTATTTTCTCCTCCATCTTCTTGAATTTTAAATTACTTTTCATGAGTACTAAATTATGGTCTGCTTCTGCATCCGCTCGAGGAAAACTGTGAATTGTTGACGCTGTTCTTTAATCGGTGCCTAACCATTGTGTAATCTATTTGATATCTTCTTGAATTTCCCCACATTTTCCATGCGTACCTAAAAGCTACACTAATGGCTCAAAAATATTTTTAATGCGCCCCTACTTATGAGAGGTTTACGGCAAACTTCTTATCGCATTCCTTTGTTGATCTTGGTGTCGTGATTTCTAAATCAAGTATTGACTCTTTGCGTGGGTTTTTTCTTCGCTTGATTCTGAATGATTGCACAAAAATTGTCACGTCCTTCGTTAAAAGTCCTAAATGGCTCATCCGTGCCTATCTCAAAGTAGGGATTTTATGCCTTAAAGCCCTGTTTTGAGGCATATGCCATCCTTTGATCCAAGTTTCCATCTGCATCCGGTGAGGGAGTCTTCAATATGAGTAATATATTTCATGTGCTGCATGGTGTGATCGAAATCCTCAGCGTGTGAAACACCTTTAAATCATACTTATGCGTAATACGTTATTCCTGTGCTTCTTTGTCCTCATTAAAACATTTGCAAGAGTTAGTCCGTTGATATTATCGTCATCCCGTTCAAAAAATTAGCAACGTATTTTGTCACTGCTGGTAACAGCTTAGCAGTGTCTACTTAACTTAGGACTTTTGCGTGGAAAGTGGAGAAATAATACCACGAGTTCGGAAATGTAAAACCCCAAGGGTGAGTAATACTTCTAATTCTACATCTTACCTTACAGGCCGACACGGCGTCGTTTGCTAACGGATTTTAGGACTCCAGCTTTGACCTTTTTAACTTTGGGTAGGTGAAAAGTTAAAAAAAAGGAATGTCAGATATCATTGTGGTTTCTATCATAGTTTTTGATTTTTTATTTAATGATGATTGAATTTTGATTTTTATAATCACCTATTTAACTTATTTTAGTCATCTTATCATGATGCCTAAGCGAACGCAGTTAGAAATTGTAAAAAAAGAAAAATTCATCACTCCTTGCAAATAGATATCTAACAGGCAATTGTAAATTAGATTAAAAAATATTTTCTTTCTTTAATTGTAAAACGTACTCATCAAAACTTTGCTTGGTTTTCTTGTAGGCTTTTTGCTGGAAAAAATGTACAAAATATACATTTTCGTGCCTAGATAGTTTAATACCTTAGTTTAAAAAAATTAAATAACTATCTTAATTTATTTTCCGCTAGTTTACATAAAACTGCATGATTAGATGCATCTTTTCACTGATAAATGAAATGAACAAACAATGAATGTAGTTGATTTGGTCCCAGGAAATGCTTTTAGTCTAGAGGGGGAGTGATTGTTGGGACATATGATCGGAAGAAGAGAGCCATGTGGAATGCGAGGGAATGGTGAATGTTAAGAAATTTCTGGTTATGAGAAGAAAGTAAAGTGTACTGATCATAATAGCATGCTGAAGTGCTGCACTATTTAAAAAGTTTTCAGGTATTGCCCAGTATTGTCTTTTTCATGGAGGTAGAGGACCTGCCAAATATTACGCAGAAATGAGTGGCATAAAGCCACATGTTTAGGATGAGCAATCATTTGAAAAAGCTTATTTGGTCTCTCTTTATAGTGTAATGAAGCATAACACTTAAGTTAACTTTCGTCTATTACTTTCTGCAATTTTATAAGTTAACGTATAACTGCAGGTTCTTAACTTCTCTGCAAACATATTTACATACCACGTATATCGTATAAATTTGTGGTGTATATTTATTTCCTGGGTGGTTATCACAGGATTTTATATATTTAAAAATTTCTTATGGAGTGCCTTAATATTTATGGTTATTTTTTTATGGAAGTGAGGCAAGATAGATTTGAAGAATGCTTTAGAATCTTCAGTCGACCTCCTCAATTTTCAGGTGCCACTCATAAGACGTCGGACTCGGAGCATTCGTGATTCGTGAAGGATTTTAGTAAAAGAGAATAAAGGACTCAGACGTTTTGGACAGATTATTGCCCTTTCCTCTCACGTCGATGTCGCAGGGTAATTCTTTTGGATAAATTTTCAGATATGCACGAGCTTCTCTGGTTAATATTAACCTATTTGGAGGTTGTTCAATAAATGTGCGTGCGTTTAGAATTTCTGATAGCTTTTCTCGATCATTACTTGGTATAAAATCCTCTTAGGGAGTCATATTTATTTTGTACTGAGAGAATTTCTGTTCTTGTGACTCAAAAAACTCATCTTTCGGGATAAATGTTTTCCCGCCTCTGCCTGCTAAAGAGTTTATGAATTTTAAACGAGTTTTTAAGCTCCATATTTCGTCGTTTTTCTCTTTTGGAAAACAATCTAATTTGATAGCCTTTCCCACAGTTTCAAGCGTACTTCTCGTTTCCCCATGCGTTTTGATAAAGGCTGGGCTCTAATAAAAACGGGCGAAGTTCCCTCATGACATCTTTTGAAGGAGAATTTTTTTTGAAAATGATATTGACTTAGTAAGGATTGACACATTTGATCTCCGTTAGATAGCATTTTCCAAATTAAATATGAGGCCTTTGAACACCGATATATCATTTGTACGCATAAGTTATTTTATAAAATATTTTATGTTTGATATTTAAATGAAAAGCGTTGTTCCTAGTTGTTCCACATGATATAGAGGTGGAAATAGTCGAAAACCTAAGTTAGGAGAAATAAGTAATAACTTCAACACTCAGTTCTGTATAACCCCACCCGATATACATATATCTTCAAATTTATGCCCTAGATGCATATATTTTCTTCCATCTCTTTCCATCTTCGTCTTTCCAACTGATCAACAGAAGTTCATTAAGGTCATCTCTTCTTTAAAGAATAAATGGTCTTACGGCCTTGACGCCTTCCCAGTCTAAATCAGCTAGTATAGTAATATTATAGATTCATTTTGACGGGTTGATGCATCATTTCTTAAGTGACAGGTTATTTACTATGTTTTGCAGCAGTTCAAACAGTTCAGCAGTTCACTTGCAGGTAAAGATTTTGAAAATCTGTTACCTTAACGTTCTAATTATTTAGTTATGAATGCATATTTCGATGCCCATTTCACCTATTATTGGCGCCTATTTTGCTGCAAAATTTTCTAATTTTTAGACAGATTTTGACTCATGCAACGAGACGGAGCAAGAAGTTTAAATAATTTTCAGTGAAGTTATTGTTTTTAATCTGAATGGTAAAAATGAGGAGTTAAAACGTATCCAGTTTTTAAGAAATTTCTTAGTGGTGTGGAATGTGCACGGCTATTGATAAGAAGTGATGTGAAATGGAAATAAAGGCTCTTACTTATCTGATCGCAAACTCGCCAAGAGTGCAATGGACGTTTGTAGAAGTGTCAACGTCATTGGTAGAAAAAGCCTTTCTCGTGGCCATCGGAATCTGGCAGTTTGGAAATATTTAAAATGTAGCATTGAAAAACCTATGGATTCAAAGGTAGTTCTATAAGCATATTCAAAATTCAAACGTTCTGCTCCACTCGACAGATATTTTCCCTGGCGATAAACTTAATGGTTTCAGGGATGACTTTGTTTCATTAATTGTTTTTTAACTATCAAACTCTTGATTTTACTCAAACTATTAATTAAAAACCATCAATTACTGACAATTTATGCCCATTACAATTATCTCATGTGTTACTCAAGCTTCCATGACGCAAATTCTTCCTGTCTTTTGAGGTGCATGTACTCCTCTAAAGCTGAATTGCTGAATGATAACCGATCCAATTCGATAAGAAAAAACAGTAATAATGACCTCCAGAGAGGTCTAGTGAAGTCTAATGCTTAAATATTGAATTATTCTCACTGTACTACACGTACATTACTCATAATGTAACTTATCTTTCTAATTTTCTTTTCTTTGTTTCTGCTCTCTTAAAATCTTCGTTTTTGCCAAAAAAATTGCTCCCTCAAGTGGATCTACAAACGGAATATTATCTGAATGTGCTTTTACAAATCCACCACGTTTGCTCGTTAACCCATACATTGTGAAATTAA
This sequence comes from Calopteryx splendens, assembly GCA_002093875.1. Lineage (NCBI taxonomy): Eukaryota > Metazoa > Arthropoda > Insecta > Odonata > Calopterygidae > Calopteryx > Calopteryx splendens. Next base: position 639,469 of record LYUA01000082.1, on the reverse strand, counting down.
ATTCACGCGGGAGTTTGTACCTGATAATTGCTAGGCCATTGCCAAAACCGGGCAGTGAAATCACAATTGTGTCAACCAATGAGCGAAAATTTTTGATTTTCCAGGAAAATCAAATTTTTTCATGAAGTTGGACCTGTTGTTTCTATTAGACTAATCGGAATAGGTGGAAAATGCTATGCCGAGAGTTTTTCTATAAAACAAGCTTTTCAGTTAAAATCCAGGTTTGATGAAAATTTCCATTCGGTAAGAGGGAAAAGGGCTTCAAAAATTGGCCGTAAACGTAGGGCGAATTTTATGGAGAGCGCCGAAATGACGTCACCTAGACGGTGAGATCCAACTTAAACCCCAAGATCGCTTGATTTTTCTTTCGGTGCAACCACTCCTCTTCTCAGCAGTTGCAATGACCTCATTTGCAACTTACCCCCATTTCGCTCGAGTGATTCCCATAGTCGATTTTGGAGCGCTTCCTAACGGGAGGTATAAGATGGGGATCAGTGAAGGCATTAGTTGTGTGATCCAGTTTGCTTTATGAGATCATCACTGTAGTAGGAGAGAATGAAGATGATCTCCAGTGATCAGAGAACACATTTAACCAAAGAATTTGGTATAATTTGAAAGTAATAAAAAATAAAACTAAAATGCTAAGAAACGTAAGAGAGAAGATGCAGGCTGAAGTTGCACAAAGGTAAGTCATATTAGAACAAGTTGAATCTTTCAACTGTCTTGGAAGCAGAATAACAAGTGGTGGAATTAGTTCGATGAATATCAAGGAAGAAAATGGCTCGAGAGTTTGTCACGAAGTGGCAACCGCTCACTCACTGAAAATAAGCTAACGATAAGGAATCAGTACAAAAAAGTATAAAGTATCACACTGCATAGATCAGATGCATGAACTATTTGGAAAGAGGCCAGAAAAAAATAGAAACCAGTGTAACGTCGGGATGAAGATCGAATGGGCCGATGAAATCAGAAATTATGAAGCAGGAAGCTGATTAAAGGAGAGAAAAATGAAGCACAGTAAGGAAAAAAAATAGATGGATTGGGCACTACCTGTAACAATCGATTTCTTGTGAGCATAATAGAAGGAAGAGCGTGACGAGGAATTCCGAGAGACATTTACGTGAGTCAAGTGATGAAGGATGCTTAGCGAAAGACCTATCACGGAGTAATGGAGTTAGCGTCAGAGAGGAAATCGAGTTGGACTGCATTCAACCAATCATCGGGTTGAAAGACTGGCGTTGTTTCCTATTGTCGATGGTCCCTCCTCTTAAATGGAGATGGATGATGGGGGTTTGTGGAAGCAATTGACTGTACATGTGGTGCGTGCGCTTTCGAGTACGCTAACGTTTGTGTCACGCCTTCCCTTCATTGGGATGCAGCGCCGACGGCGAGGTGTGCCCATTCAAGCAGGCCACTTCCATCACAGGACGCTGGGGTGGTAGTGCAGGGGGTAGAGATGAGAGGGCGACACCCTTAGTTGCTCCTCACCTCATGTCGTCCCCGATCCGAAACTTTCCCTGTGTCTCAGCTCCGTCGTGGCGGGACCATTTCTCAGCGTGGAGGATGAGCTCAAGGCCACCAAAGATTTCCACCTAATGATCTTGAAGTATTTGGACACGATGGAGCCAGAACTTCGAGGGAAAATATTTTTCATTTGACCATGCTCCCTCACTATAGTAAGAGGGCGGAAATTTTTTGGCTGTGAACCTGGATGTTTTCCATCTGACAATTATCAAGAAACCTATAATGAAATTAAATGTTTTGCTTTTCCCACCACAACTGATTCATGAGAAGCTTGAAACTCCGTTGCTAGTGTGGTGACCAATTCAAGTAGTTTTATCCATAGAGAATTTTCAAAGTTTTAGGTTTCACGCGGGATTAAATTTCTTTAAATGAAAGTTCTTCATCGTGAAACAAACAGTAAGCAAGCTCGAGTTTAATCTATATCTACAAGCTACCCTGCAATCCATCACCTGGGTGTGTGACGGGGGTTTCCACACCATACATGCACAGCCAAATTTTACATTACTCGAATGTTAGAAATGAACGGAGAGGTAATAAAATTCAAGCGATGGAAGTGCATTCTTCCGATAGCTTTGAATGCACTAAATAGCTAAGTGCAAAATATTACTCTCTGCAGAGGGGATGAACTGCTACTAGGGGGTTGCAATTGCATAAGATGAAATCGCGGAGATGACTAGACATTTTGGTGTTAAATGATGTTCCTTGGGTGCAATCTTTGGTCCTAATTTTGGCTCCGTATTGTGAGAGGGAACAATTAAATTTTAAACCTACCGTATTGCGACGACTCTAGGGAATTTTTTAAAACTTTATCGGAAAGTAGGCCAGCTTCTAATTTATGTACGAGATTTAAAGTATTCTGGCCTTCGGTGAGGAATTTTTAACCTTGCTCTTCTAATAATCCAATAACGCTAGTAAATACATCATAGCATCGTTAAATTTTCTAGCTTCTCTTCGCTGATCGCTATATAATTCGTCAATCAAACCCACATTGGATCCCTTAAAGTAGAGCTATACTCTAAGTGAGGCTTAACTAGAGAAAGATAACATAGCTCATTTAATCTCTAGTCACAATTTCCAATTACCCTTGAACTAAATCCTTTTTTTACGTTACCTTGGCGGAATATTCACCGAATATGTTTAACCCGAGGGAGGATGTGAGTTACAGTAACACTCAGGTATTTAATAGACTCTACAATTGATATGTTGGTACCATTGATGCAATAGACCGTCGAATTTGATAGAGCTATATTCCAAAGGTATATGAATACACACTTTTTCAAGTTGAATTAGTCAATTGGCATTAGCCATTCCAACATTTATTGCAATTAGGTCATCATTTAATTATACTCTATCCTCGGGAGAGCAAATATCTCTGTAAATAACTGCGTCATCTGCAAATAGACAAATTTTAGTATCAACTGCGGAGTTAATATCGTCGATGTAAAGAAGGTAAAAAGAGGAATGATGATTTCGATTGTAAAGAAACTGCGGGAAATGCTTCGACAGTAACTTAAACCGAGTCACGTGCTGCTATGTATGCGTATTCCAAAAATTTACAATGTAAAATATCAATCACCTGAACCGTGACTCGAACCTGTATCCCTCTTACTTGCGAGTGCTTTAGCCAGTTAAGCTACCCATGCGTTCTCCACTACTTCTGGTCTAGTAGTCAGTCATATTGAACTAAAGCTAGTATCTGGTGGTCAAGAAAATTAGCATATGTAGACATGTCTTGTTCGAGGACATTTGTTAGAGCAACAAACACTTTCTGAGGAATTATCTGAAATAATCTCAGCTTTCCTGACGAAAGATGTATTTACTGCAATATAAAAACTCTTCTCCCTCCAATTCTCTTCACTCTATCATTTATGTACTCTAATAAGGATAATGGGAAAATTTCACTATTTTTTTATTCCAGGTGGTAACCAAATTTCAATGCCATTAATTATTTCACTATCTGTGTGTATCCACAAGGTGGTGAATTTCGGCCTTTTTTTCTATGAACTTCATCAGTTAACGTCTAACTTCAAAGGTCGTTTTCTCGGCGTAAGACGTTCCTTTAAATTCAACTGGGCGTTTTTTCATGACATTCACTTATCCATTTGAAACATTTCTGTGCAATTGGGTTCTTTTTTCGTTCATTAATCTTGTAACTCTATGAGTGATACAAGTCTTTTAAGTAAAAATCTTTTGGCAACGAGAAATTTTAAAATTTGCCAAAGTACACACTGACCTGCACTCTACCCAAAAATAAAGGTCTGCAGTGGTCGTTAACTACCATCTACACATCCAGTGGACTTACGCATAAAGTGAGCACCGGTATGGTCAGAGGGTTCCTACATAAATGGATTTCGGGCTGAGAAGATCAGCAAAGAAGGCTCTATTATTCTTGGAGAACTAGCATAACCTCTGATTTATGCCTTTCACTCGGCTTCAAATCACAGGTCCACCATCAATCACCATCAGGTTACCAGTTAATATCTACCGTTTTCTTGGTATTGCTTAAACTTTCACCAATACCGTGGTTTTAATTTGTGAGTGCAGATTAATTTCACGTCATTCATCCAAGGCTACTTTGCATTTTTACTGTTTATTTGGTTTGCCGTCTCCATGACAACAGTCATCTGAGTGCCAATTTCTTCAGGAATGAGGTTATTTCTTTTTCCAGTTTTCTTTACAATTTTTTTCATTAACCTCGCCCTGAGGTTAATATATTATCTTAGACGTCTACGTGGTCATAATTCATTCTGAGCTTTATATCTACAGTCAATTTCCCCAGCAGTAAACAATACATTTTTTGTATCTTTAACTTTGTTTTACGTAAGGTGTCAGCAAAAGGATCTCCATTTAGCTAAATTATGAGGAATATTTATTACAATATTTTATCAGAATCAATGAAGAAAAGTTATTCTCCAATAGTGCGATTAATATTTACCCATCAGTGCATTATTCGTGGAATTGAATGTATTCCTATAAACGCGATCAATTTACCTATTTATGATTTTATGTCCAATCAACTCTTCCGGTTCATTACTTTGGCCTGGAATTTTGTTTTATTTTGAATACGAATCAATTGAAATAAACTACAAATACAGTTTTTGTAATTGCAGCAACACACTTTTGAAACTCCCCTTATCACGAAAGAATTAGAAAAATTTTAATTTCAAAAAAATATTCCATCTGTTTATAATTCCAATAAAATTCTTATCAGTGTCATGATCAGGATCGCAGAAAAATCGTTAACCGTCATCAAATGTCTCTCTGAATATTTAAAAGCTTAAATGTAGGACGACTTAATTCAATACCTGGTATTACCGATAAAATTACAGATTTATGGATTGAATGAATCCTTCATATGTATTATTATTATTAACATGGCAGTCCATTAGATGGAAAACTAGATTACGGATCTCGTATATATCCGGTTGACGTCCCTGGTGTAATCTCGTAGATAAATATAATCTGTGAGGGTTCTAATTTCTCCTTTTGTATCTTAAGTTATATGTATTTACTTTTCATGTTTTATACCTGTTGTAAAAACAATCCTTACCCTCAGCGATGGATGATAGGGCAGCATGTAAATGTAGCTGTAGGAGGCCAGGCCGTATTAGTGAATCATAGGTGGCACTGGGGAAGAAAGTGACCTCCCACACTGGGTGACTAAAATTTGCACACCTTATAATTAGTAATTTGCGGGAATTGCATTTTTTCATCAAACCGGCCCTATGGTTAATGAATATGATTTTAATTTGAGGTTCAGTGTTTAACGTAGTATTAATGGAACCCGTATAATTGAGGAAACATGTAGAGCAAGATAGATCAAATTTAATAACACCGGAGGTTATAAGAAAGTAATGACGTGAAGTAATTTTTACTTCACAAAACCTGCATGCATCCTGGAACAGAACTATTCAACATATAGAGGGTATAAAAGAACCGGCTATCAAAGGAATTATGATGAATGGTGACAAATTTAACTTGCTCAGCCTATCAGATGACATCGCGGTTGTAGCACAGAATTCGGAAGACCTACAGGCATCCCTAAACGCAATGGAAGAAACAATTTAAGAATATAACATGAAAATCAACGGTGAGAAAACTAAAATACTAATGTGGGGAAGAGAGAAGATGACGGCAAACGTCCAACTACAGAAGATAAGGAAACTGAATGTAACTTTGGTGGATTCACCCGCTGCTGCGTATGAATACGTGTAAACATTCACAATGTAATAAAGATTCGCCTGAACCGGGACTCGATTTCCGGCTGAGTGCTCTAGCCAATTAAGCTACTCAGGTGTCCTCATGCATAGTGAATTTTTTGGACCTTAAAACTGAACAAGATGTCCTTATGAATTCCCTTATATCCAATGTCACAAAGCAATCGTCGTCCTGCGCAGAACGCCATAGTCCTTTAACTTAAAGCAACATTTAAACATTTAACTTAAGGTGTTTAACATTTTTGAAATAAACGTCGCTCGTGGAATAAAGCACTCGGCCGGAAATCGAGGGTTCCGGGTTTGAGTCCCGGCACAGACGAATGATTTTTGCATTGTGAATTTCTTACATATCCATGCGTAGCAGCGAGTGAGTCCGCAAAAGTTACTCTTAGTTTCTTAATTTTGATATTACGTTAAGATAACAAAAAAATGTAATTCCATACTATTATATTCATTC
>LYUA01000082.1:469416-485291 GCA_002093875.1 Calopteryx splendens | reverse complement strand
CCTCCCTCCCTCTCACCCTGTCGTCGGAGCACTCCTTTTGCCTTTATTAAGTATTTACGGTGTAATTTTCCACCCATCATCTGGCATCACACACCTCTCGGCGATAATCGCGCGAACTTAGGTGTTTCAGGAAATTTGAGCGACAAGCGTTTCTTTATGCTTCATGATTAATTCCTGGTCCATTATTTTTCTAAGAAATTTCTTCCAAGGAATAATTCGCAATATCCTATGGTTGCTTTCAGCGAATTGAGATATTCCAGGAACAGAGGTCTTAAAGCTGAAACCGAATCATCTTCAGAAATGGAAAAAGGCTAGTTATGGAGATTTCATTTGGACGTGCCAAGATCCGTCAAGGAAAATATTTCCATAATAACGAAAATTAAGGACTAGTACTTTAGCATCATAATTTTTTTCTGAGTCGTGTAATATCATATGATGATGAGAATCATTCTTGAAATCCACAGACTCATTTAATTTTAAGAAATTTCAGGGAATTAAATTAAAATGAAATATATTCTTAATGAGTGATTTATTTTTTTATTTCATATACTAATTGCTTCGTGTAGAAGGAACCTTCAATTATCAGAATCAGTACGTTTCTCCTCCCCGACTGGGGCATTGGCATTTGAAGTCGGTAATAATTATTATATAGATTCCTTGAAGTTGTACCTTTCTCGAAGCTTACTGATGTCTGTTTTATTTTTTTGAAAGAACGAGAAAGTTTTCTTTTCGGAAAATGTTGAAGGTCAAACCTCTTAAGCGGTTTTGTGTTAATTTTAAACAGAAAGAAAATGTTACTTCTGTCCATAGGGAAAAATAATTATAATCTATGTGTGGGAATATATGAGAAAGAATTTATTAACAAAAAGGAAAATGTGAAGCAGCATAGGTGTAATAGTAAAATGATTTTACGAAAAATATTCAAGTAATTGATCACCCTATGTTCTAACTTTCTCTCATTTTATGCTAAAAGTAATTCGTCATATAATTATATTATTTTGATGCCGTGAATTACTTTGAGTGTTGTTTCTAGCACCAGTTATAATCACGGTTTCACTAAAAAATTGGATAGCAAACCATTTGATAGAAGGTGTAAGGATAAACTCTTAAATAGCAGATGTACCACCGTTCCATTTCTGGGAGAAGGCTTATAAAATCCACTACGGATGTGTGCAATACCGGGGATTGCGTCAAGGTCGTGGATTGGATTGATTCATTTGCTAATGCAGTCTTTGTCATGCCGAGAAATTGGAAGGAATTTAATTTTGAAACATCACTTCCCAAATTAATTGAACACCAAATGAAATCTTCTCTGATGTGCCGAATGAATAAAATGACAGTCCTCTTGTGATTTGGTTGGTTTTCGCGTTTGAAGAGAAAGTAAAAGAACGTAATCAGCTTACAAACAGTCGCCATTTAATGAATTTGATGGTTGGAAGTATGGCTTTGAGAGCTTCCAGTTATTTCAATTTATTTTTTCTTTAGTAGGTATTAATGACTTTGATATGTGTGAAGCTTTTACAGAAAGAAGAAACTAGTTGTGGTCACGGAGTCAACACAGCTCGCTCGTCCTGACAGTATCGCTGCGAAATTTTTGTTACGATTTTTATTATACTTTATCTTATATTAGTCGGAAAACTCCTTAGTTGTATCCTTCGTAGGGCTCCCAAATCTCTTTCGGAGAAACCTTTACTCCTAATTGCCAACTTCTTAATATAGTGATTAGAATTAGTTGAATGCCTGTATATTTATCTAGTATCTTTAAGCTCTGAAATCCTACTCGAGTACTAGCACTCATTTCTTCATTCCTCTACATGATTTAATGTACACACTGCACTAGTTCGACAAAATATAGAAATGGAAGAGGAATATTTATTTGATTTATTTTATATTTAAAAGTAAACACGGAATAGGGCCTTTTTTGCTATGGGAAATTTTTTAAATGAAATTTCAATGATTCACAAATTCAAAATTGTCTTTAATTTAGGCCTATAGTATGTTTTCTCTGTTTTATCCCTTAGTCAATTTGTATGTATTGAAAACCTGGTGGGCCTCTCCCAAAATATTCTCTAATTTTTATGGTTCTTCTACAACTTCTGTCTTTCTACCTTTAAAATATATGTGATTAATGCATGAACTGGGAACATTATTGTTACTAATGGTAACCCTATTATATTCATTAATTACTACACTAAAACCTCTATAGGGCTATGCAACTTTGTAATTATATTCAAATACATCATGATTATCTTTAGGATTAATATTTGAGTTACCAACTTTTGATGATTCTCCTAGACCATGAGATTATATCAATTCATAGAGTATGTCTTATATGCACGTTTTAATGCACAAATTAGAAAGCCTGTAATCACAAGAAAGAAATATTTGTTTGTTCTGAAATTCTGCTATTCCTCAGAGGATTTTACAGAAATTGTGTGTAATACAACTTCCCGAATGACTGTTAACTTTTACAAAAAAGATTATTCTTCCTCCTATTCTCTTGATTTAACAAAATCAAAAATAGCGTATTTCGTAGAAGTTTGTCTCTGATTCAATTACATTTGCCTTAGTACAATTTTTACATACATAAATAAAGATGCATTAGTGTAAGTTAACACTGCTCCTCCCAGTTTTTCCTTAATGGTCTAATATTGTAATGTAATAAATCCGAATTGTAATTTTTTTAGCCAGCAAGACTCAAAGGTAAACCATACAGTTAGCTTAAAGCTTTCTTATAGGACTTAATTTCCTGGACACAGTACATTATACCTACCTTAAAAAGGTACCTTATACCTATTTTATCTAAATTTCACAAGTTTTTAATTACTTTGTCAATATTCTTTTCATCCAATTTTGCAAAAAAATTACCAATCTTTAAACAGACAAATTTGAAGCCTCTTCTTAGGAAATTTATAAATGTAATATCAAATTTAACGCAAACTCACATGGTAATTTTTGGTCTAAAACACATTAATAATTTCGTTAATTGTTATTTCCTTAGTTTTCACTCATGAAAAATATTTAATACGAGGGAGGTTGATGACAATATATTTAATAAGACAAATTTGTCTTTTGCATCAGAACCAATTTTTGTACTCACTTCATACAATTCAACTTCATTAGCTAATTTCTTTTGTTCCAAAACAGTTACTTTATATACGAGGTATTGAATACTTTACTCCCTCTCTTCAATTGGGTGCATTAACGAAAGAATGGGTTCGTTAATTTCTTTAATGCTTTCATTACTGTATTTAACCATTTATTTAATTTCATCATTTGCATCAATTATAAATTAAATAGAGTTCTTTACTTCCTTACTTTTTTGAACTATAGATTACAGGACTGATTTCACTCCACCTTCAGGCATATTTCTAAAAAAAAACTCTTCAGCTCACACGGGAGATACCTCTTTATTTGTGCATGTCAGTTGACGCCACTTTCTTTTTTTGCCGTTCTTTAAATTTCTAGGTACATTCTGATGTGCCAGCACATTTAAAATTATATTTGTCATCGCATCTCGTACATAGTATGCACGAACCTTCCTTTGGTAAATCCCCTGTGCATTTGTTATCACAGCAAATGTAAACAACTAAGAAATATGATATATCAAAGTCATTTTGCACATCTTAAAGAAAACAGCAACCGAAAAGGATACGATCATCTATTTTCTTAAAATCGCATTTTCGATCGAGAAAGGGGAACAGTTTACTAAATATTTTACTAATAAACTACTGCATCTGCTCCCTCCATGCAGAGTATTAGACACACAATTCAGACCCTCCATGATTGCTGTACTCGGGATCTTAATCTTTCCCATAGCCCTCTCCACCTCCACGTCATTGTAGACCAAAGAGTTCATCCACCTTTAGCAGCAGTTTCTCACCCCCAGGGCAAGAAGGTGCCCTAACCTTTCACCAGCCTGGACGAAGGTACTTAGTGAAGGGGGAGCACTTATGCCGGTGCTCACACGGTCTCCAGAGCTGCGTTGGCCGCCTCCAATACTTTGCTCACCCCCCACCACGAGGTGGTTGTATATTTCCCATTCTCGTATTTACGGACCTTCAGTCGTTTCCCTTTTCTCCGGTAATTTGGGGGTACATTTTTTTATTTCTAAAAATATATATTATTTTACTTACTGCACCTGATGCACGTGATTAATAAAAACATGCGCAGCAGGTGCTGTTAATTAAGAGGTCGCTTTTTTAGAAATAATAATATATCCCAGAAATTACCGGAGAATAAGAAAAATGGGAACTCAAGGTAAGGAACTTAAGGTTTTCAGAACGATATTCACCTTATTTTACTTTAGAAATTAATAAGGTTTTCAGAAAGGTATTCACCTTATTATTTTTTTTTGAAACTAATTAATACCTTTGAAAGACTCATCATTAATCACTCCTTTGGTCGAGAATTTCTTCAGGATAAATAGGAAATATTGAGTATCTTTATTATCTTTTTTCTCTCCCTGTGAACATTTCCTTGTTCCTGGACACTATGATAAAATATCTGCTCTGTCGGTGATTGGCCTCTTGTCTTTTATTTTGTTGTAGGGGCGTCTTTTACAGTTAATACTGAACGTTTGAGTCTTATAAAATAAGTGAAACTCTCAGTGTGCACTTTACCATTCGGTGTTCTTCGGCATGGATCTACCCAAAATTTAAATTTAAACTCGCGGGAGAGGGGGCTGTTAAGTACTTCCCAGTCGTCGCCTTGCTATCGGGGCATTTACCCTCGCACAGGGAGTGATGAATGCGAGCCGCGCGATCGCTTCCGCTGCTCTTTCCCGTAAACAACTCTTTTTCACGGATTCAGCGCCGCTGTCGCCGTGCGACACACAGACGGGGTCGCATTCCGTCTCGTCGGGGCTCTTTAACGGTTAAATCCTGCGACCAGAGCGTGCACCGAAATTCAACTCACAAACCTAAGAGTGGGAAAGAAGAATGGACGACGGGTCGTTTGTCTCAGTGGAGTAAAAGAATCTCTTTGTGTCCGGCAGGTCTGATTTTTTTTCAGATAAACTTAGTTTCAGAAACAATCATAGGAAAAAGCGTATTTACGGATAAATTTGGAAGGAGTGCCATGAAAAATGTTTAGGTAGTGTTTTTCAAATCAGGGATTAATGTTGGTCATCGATCGATGTGGATCTTCATTTTATTGCTTGGCGTAATTCATTAGAGCATCCATTAATATAGTAATCGACTTGAAATTTGTATTTGATAGGTGAGGGTTGTCAGTACCAAATCATACCATAGGAAATGTGGAATTCTAATATTCTGTTGGGTTGCAGTTCATTTCTCTAAGCAAGACAAGAACTCAAAAATCACAGGAAAATGACATTGCTTTGATTCCTAATATGATTGCGTCCGAAGGTATCACCCCGATTTGAGACCTATTGATAAGATGATATCCACCACCACTTTCAGGAGATGGTATCTAAAGATGACATTATTTCTATTTTAATTACGCACCGCCGCTACGGAAATGGAAAAAATGACGGTGTGGTTTAAAGAAAGATTAAAGAGCAGTAGAAACTTGTCTCAAATAATCGGAAGCAAGTGCATAATCTATCAAATTGAACATTGATATCAACGACAATTAACACGCTGTGCCCTGAATTTTTAGCGGTTGTCCACAGTTAAAAAGATAAATGTTTGGCTGTCTAAAGCTATTTGTAACTGTAAAAAAAACACCCAATTATAAACTTGTGACAATAGGTCGTATTGAGTCTTGTGAACTAGAGCCGTCCGAGTGGCGGGCCCAGAGGCGGCTTTGCGAGGAGGTATTTTTTTAATTTAAGTGTCTGGAGAATCGAATGGTAGAACTGGTGCGATGGTCGTCCCAACCGAAGGATGAAATGGGGTTCCCCGAAAGCTACCGCGAGCGTCACCGAAAAACCCTCCGGTGGCATAAAGACGGGGTCCCGGCCGGGTGCCTGCCTTTTTTCGTGGGAGAACGCCCCCCCTGGAAGACGTTCCTCGACGTCGCCGCTCCGCTGTTGTCCGCTACAAAGCTTTTGACGGGCTCCGGTTACTAGATATCTAGGTGGGTTCATGCCCATGGCCTCTTATTGCTTAGCTAAGACCTAGCCCGTTTGTTCATTAGAATGGTTTAAGTTTTATCTTATAATTTCTCAAATAAATGGTGTTAATTTAGTTTATCCCCATTGCCGATTTTTGAGCCTACTCCCCACCCGCCCTGCCGTCAATGGCTTCGAGTCCTTTCTTAATGATTTTCACCGCTCGTATTCTGGTATTATGAAATTTATTCATGTATTTTTAATTTCATTCAAATTAAGGGGCATAGAAATATAAAATATAATTCCATGTGAATGGGAGCAAACATTTTCTGATAATATTTTCAGTTACAGGTTTAATACGTGAAATAGGGTGAGGTGTAGACTTAGAACCCTTCATTATTCCTCAATTTAAAACATAGTGTAACGTATGCAGGTACATTAGGTACATATGTGACCAATACAAAAGATTGATTACTTATTATGTAATTCATGTAGCAGCATGAGAATGGCAACGAAAATCCGCCTCAATTATTTTCCAAAGAAATAATGATAAACGCATATATTGAAATGAGTCCTGGCAACTACGGGGCCCGGCTCACAGGGGCGAGTGTCTGGCCCGGCAAAGGGAAAATCTAAGTCTCCTCGATTGGCCATCACACGAAATCCTTAGACAGCCTAATTTAAACCCAGGAGAAAGGAAGACTCAGATGAGGAACACATGACTGGATCGGGACTTGGAATGTTAGGACGATGATGAGAATGGGCAAGTTAAAAACATAAAACAGGAGATGGAGAGAGGAAACATTGATATGCTTGACTTGTGCGAGGTGGGATGGAGGAAAAATGGTGATTATTGGAGCGATAGTTATATTAGGCAATGGGAAAGACAGCCATCGTGGATTAGAAATAGTATTAGTCAAAAAGGCTGGAAGAAAAGTTGTGAGGGAATGATGATGATGAAAATTATTAGTAAAGATTGAAGCAGAACAAACGAATGTGGTCTTAATATAGGTTTAAATGCTTAGATACAACTCAGGGAGGAAGAGGTAGGTAAGTAGACCTTGTATGCGACCAACTAGAGAAAATAATTAAGGGTATTACTGGAGGAAAACACCTAATAGGGATGGGGGACTGGAACGCGGTGGTGGGCGAAAGGGAAGATGAGGGTGTGATAGGAGAGTAATGGAAGCTTTGAAATGAGGAATGACTACGGGGAGAAAACGATAGCATTTTGAAGGAGGAATCACTTAGTTACCTATTATTAATACCTGGTGTAAACACTACAACTTACGTAGGTGCACATGGGAAATGCCGAGCGATACGGCGAGATGTCAATTAGATTACATATTGTTAAGGCATAAATTCAGGCACAGCAGTTTTCCTGGAACTGATGCAGATTCGGACCATAATTTAGTATGAAGTGTGACGTAAAATTCAAGAAGATTGGAATGGGAAGACGGAGACAAAATGGAATGCAGAGGCATGAACCGAGGCGAAAAGATGGGAGTGCCAGAAGTCAGTTGAGAGAATTTTGAATGAGAATAATGGGGATGCGTTATGTAGAAGAATGTTGGAAACTGCTTATAGAAGGGTTAACAGAAGCTGCAAACGAAACAATGGGAGAGGTGAATAGAAAAAAAAACAATAGATAACAGAAAATGTAAATAGGAAGATGGACGAAAGAAGGAAACGGAAGAACGTTACACAGAATTAGGAAGAAGGATATAGAAAGTGGAAAATAATATATTAAGGTGAGAAACAAGGAAAAAGAAATCGTCGTAAGAGAAGTGTAAGGGCATGGAGCTTTTATAGAGAAGGGATAAAATAGGTGCGCTCTATAGGAAAATGATAGCAGTGCCAGGAAGTTGGAAAGCTAAAGCAAGGCACGCTGTTAGATAAACATCAGGAGAAGTACTAATAGAATCAGAAGAGTTTCTAGCCAGATGGAAAGAATACATAGAGGAAATATACGGCAAATACATTAGTCCTGTGATTATTGACATAGAAAGAGAGAATAATGTCGAAGAGGATAGTTTCTGCCCAGGCATACTAGATAGTGAAATGAAAAAGGCATTAATGTAAATGTAATCGAACAAGGAAGTGGGGATAGATGAATATCCCTCCAGAATTACTAAAACTTTGGTAAAACATGGAAGGTAGAGTTTTTATGGAGTCGTTCGAAGCTGGAAGAGGCATGATGATTTATTAGATCTGGTAATTCCAATCGAAAATTAGGGAAAAGTAGCAGTATGACTGAAAGACAATTATTTTGATTGTATGTGCAGAAAATGTAGTACTCAAGATTAAGAAGACAATGGAGAAGAAGGATTATTACTTATCAGTGAATCAGTTTTAGTTTAGGAGGATTAGAGGCAAACGCCACAACGCCACTTAACGCCAAAGCAGTAATGACGTCATTCATAGAAAGCCATTCATTAAAGATTATAATTAGGATATATTTGTATAATTCGTAGGCTAAAAAAAGTGTTAGATTAAATTGGGAACACCTAATGAAGGTATCAACGAAGATTAAAGTGGACTGTAGGGATTGGAGACGTAGGTATCTAAAACCTTTACATGTCTCAGACTGCACCGGTGAGAGTAGCGGTTGGAAAGACAGGGTGGGCAGCAGTAAGCCCTGGTATAGGACAGGGCTGTGCTTTATGACACGTCATTTTCTACGTATTTGTGGGGGAAATGGTAAGGGGAGCGTCGGAAGGCGAGGAAGGCTTAGGAAAGACGAAGTGTTGGTAGAACCTACCTAAGGGTAGGTAGATGTGAAACTCATTAAATCAGTCAGATTTACAGACGTTCAATCCTTATTTAGCAAAAATGGGTTAAAGTCATTACTTAGCTTACTACAGAACCAATGTGGTTTGTTTGGATTGAAAATGAAAGAGAATAAAACGAAGGTGATGAGGTTTGTGAGACAGTATGCCCAAGTTAAATATTAACGTGGGAGGGCATACACTTGAGCAGGTGGGACAATTTAGCCATTTCGGTTATGTTTTTGGACGAAGGTGGGCAATAGGGTATTAGACAAAGAATCACATTAGTCAAGGAAGCTTTTGCAAATATAATTTATGACAAGGGTCTTAGGAAAGGATATAAAGAGAAGACTAACGAAGTTGTTGAAATTATAGAGCGTGGTTTTGTGCTACTCGAAAACTTGGGCGTTGAGGCTAGATGAGAAATGTAGCTGAGAGGTTTTTGAAATGTGGGAATGGAGAAGGATGGAAAGAATGAAATTGACGGAATGGGAAACGAACGAAGAGGTTTAGTGCAAGGTAAGAAGGGGATGAGAGAAGAGTTTTGCGAGAAATCCAATGAAGGCAGGAAAAGTTGATCTGGACGTACTGAGTGGGGATGGATTGTAATAAAGACAGCGCGAAATAAGGGAAAACCTATCGTAGGTGAGATAGGGGGAGGTGAAGATTAGACATTTGGGATGTAACGAAGGGTGGTAGATAATAGGCATGCGGAAATGAAAAAAGGGTTATTGTATGCTTGAGGTCGTGTGTCCATCAGAAACTTACCCTAACTGTAAATTACCATCAAATAAATTTAAGTACATGAGTATTAAGTTCTATTTACCTACTATATGTTCATAAATAAACATATAAATATAAAAATCCAAAGCTTAATTAGATAGTTAAATTACAGTAATATTAGCCTAAATCCCCCCACCACATTAGGAAATAAAGATTTTTTGACAGACGTAAGGCAATTAAAAGTTATAGCAATATTTTCAACGGCTACCATATCCACCAATCTTCATGTAAAAATTCTTGTAAATTTCTCAAGGATATCTTCAAGTTGGACTCTCTCCAGTTCAAGCACTTCCATTGAAAACTAGCCAATCCCATTATAACGACCTCTTACTCCCACTAGATAGGCCACCAGACTCGCCGTCTGCCGTTCTTCTCCGATTTGCCCTTCACATCCATTTCCTTGTTCAAACCCCGAGAGTTTAAGGAGATGGTTGCTGGGGGGGGGCGGACGTTTGAGGGGAGGAGGGCTTTGGAGCAGCATTGAAGGAAGAAGGGGTTAGGGTTTCCCGATGGGGCCCGCTGTCCGTCCTCCATCCGAGAGGAGGACGGACTGTTGGATTACCGGGGGAAGAGACCGGTGGGATGTTGGGCGGCGATGCCATTCCCAGAGGATGGTGAGAGTCCCTTCCCTCACTCGCTGACCTCGTATCTTGTTCCCAGGCACTTTGGGAACCATACCGGGCACCGCTGAGCACCGAATGAGCTGAATTCTATAATGTTAGCCCAAAACATGAGATTCCGACTCTTCCAGATGAGCCTGCAATGACATGTTATTATTCTTGGACAAATGTTTAACAAAGATGATACTTGTCATTCCATATGCATTAATAGCATTTATGAAATCGTGAAATTTAAAGAAATCAATCAAGGAAGCCTAAATTTTCTATTATTTTTCAAAATACCCACAAATCTTTTGAACTAACTAGAAAAGGGTTAATTCATGAAAATAATTCTTTTGGAGAATATTCCATTGAACTGTATATCCTTAACTTAGTAGGATAGTTACTTGTGATAAAGTAAACTTTGCAAATGATTGTGACAATCAAATGATTAATTAAATGGCGTTATCATCACAGTGTTTTAATTGTATGATTTTTTACTGTAGCCCTCCTTTCTTCCTAATTCATAGTTAATTCCTTTCTGTATACTTGTGCTTCAAAATGGGTCCAATCCATCTGGTTCTTCTTTGCCGTTAAGTTATCCACATCGTCCAATCATCATTTGATATTTATACTTGTCTTCGTTTCTCACTTTATTTGTTCATTTAATCTGAATTATTTGCTTCCAGCACCAGCATTAACCATTATATTTCACAGGAAATTCACAAGTATTCTTTAATAGACTTTATATTTTTTATAAAGCTAGGTTCATAAATATATTTGTAACTAATGTCATAGTGTAGGTATGAAATTATACATTTTTATTATGTGTGCATCTGAGGAGGGCTTAGGTGGATGAAGGGACTAATATAGTCTCAATCTTGTCCCAAGTATGACAATTTAGTATTATTATCATCCCACGTTTTATATCTGCCACATTAGGTTAAAGGATTCCACTTAGCCTGTTTTCTTATCTCGAATTGTGATACATGTTATCATCATCTCTCTTCCACATAATAGGATTTTATTATTCTTTTTTTTAACTCTCATACTAAATCCCTGAAGACTTTGGTCCATGGCGTTCTAATATGTTGGCATACCCACTCGTTTCTCTGCTACAACTGCAATGTCATCTGTAAACCGGATTATATTAATTTCTTAGCCATTCACTCTGATTTTTCTAGAATGAGATGATGGTGGCCGATGCTGGGTGGGATATCATTTCAAGATGAGGGAATGAATACTGGGATACCCAGGATGGCACAGGCAAAGGAATTGACATTTCCACCCTGAGGTGTGAATTTCACACGCCGTTAGGCTTAGTATTGATCGAACTCGACCCTCTCCCACAAAAACCGACCTTCGGATTGATTACTGTGGTTTTATAAAAAATGACTTCCAGCCTTTCTTAAGAGACTGGAGAAATAAGCTGGGACAAGTGAATTGCATGCAATGAATGATGTCTACTTTGTATCATGAAAATTTGGAAGATGAGTAATGGTATATATTTTAGAAAGATAAATTTATAAAAAAAATCCTATTTTTCGTTTTTGAACTGTCCTCATATCTGAGTACATTATTTTTTGCTCTATTTCTTTTTATGTGAAGGGGGAAAAATCCTGGAATGTATTCTGTTCTGTATATATTATATTCCATTGAACATTACTCCCGTATTTAGTCACTTTTGTAAGGCCTGGCTATATAATAAGGGTGGGGTCATTTTTCCATACCTCGGGTGAAGTTGTAAAATAGATAACTTTTGTAGCAAGTACCTATGGTCTAGCACTGAATTTCTAGAGTCTCTTATCTGAGAATATGAATTAGTTTTTTGACGCTTTTTGTTCTTTCTAGTTATTATACCAGGAGCCGAACAGTTTTTTTCGAATTTTAATTCACGACTCAATCGAGTCAATAACTAATGACGTTTATTTTTTACACTACCTTAACTTGTAAAAATTATTATTTTTCTCAACGATAAAATCTTTATGGGAAAAGGAGTCTTAATGAGCCTCGCCCAGAACTTCTAAACATCGCAAACGAGGCTCCTGGCGAGGAAGACGGGTGAAACTGGAGCAAATTGGTTTCAGGTGCACGTGCCTTTTAAGACTTCGGACTTCTCATTTAATTTCATTCCATTTAAAAGTAGGTCAGTGGAAGGAAGGAGTAAATGAGTAACTGGTAGATACTCGAAAACTCTTGTAAGCCTATTCTCAAGGTAGTCTGAGACGCTGTCTGAAGTCTCTTTCTCCCGAGCCACCGGAGAAAGGCACTCCAGGTAGCGGGGTGCCGCTAGCCTTCAAATGCCTAAAAAGTAGAAACATTTTGTAAAACTTTTCTCATATCAACAGGAGCAATATTCGTTCCCTTGTCGTATTTTGCTTCGGAAATAAATTACAAGGCCGAATTAATTTTTTTCTTAATTTTGTTCACCCGAGAAACAAAATATGCGATGAAAATGAACCAAACTATAGGTTATGGTTTCATTAAAATCCTTTTCTACGCTTTAAAATATTACTTATTATCTCTGGATCCAGTGAAAAGAGAAACTAAGATATTGACATCGAAATTAATTATTTTGAAAACATGCATATATTTTCAACTAGAAAACTATTTTGTTAAATTATGGTACCTATCATTCTTTCAGTGATGGAAGTTTAATTCCCTCAATTGTTAAACCACAGCCACCTCATCCCTAAGGCATCATACATATTTAAAGTTGATTGATATCCACAATGGAGCGTCATATTTGTCATGCAATGTTTTTCGATATGTTATTCATACTTATACAACGTATATAGCTTCATCGACATACTCATCATTCATCGACATCGGCATGCATGTATCGTTCATCGACATGCTGTCCGTTTGACTTGGATCACATCTGTCGTGGTTTCCGTCAGGAGTAGAGACCACTCAGTGCACCGTAAGTCCAGAAAGGTCCAGGTCCAGGAAAGCTTACCATTATTCAAAATACAGTTCTTGTTGATGAGAGACGTAGTTAGATTTCTTGAATTGGATAATGTGAAATGATGCATTATTGTTATTTAAATAAACAATTTTATGTTCTAAAAAACATCTGACATAGGATTAGTCGCGGTCTTGACGGATCAGTTTAAATAGCATTTCACTAAATAATTTGAGGCGATGATAGATTTATAATTAAATAACTAAAAGAAATCATCTGACTGACCGCCAATGAACTACTTAGTTTTATGGGACTTAATGGAAATGGTATGAAGAATGAGGGACTAGATGCAAACCACTTGCGTTCAAAGCAGAGGTTCATTTTCCAGCCCTCATTTCTCTGACGGGTGCTGCATTGACGACTTTATCAAATGTTTTAATGCGACCTATACAACTGTGGTTTAAACCGGTATTTTAAAAATTTCCTGAATTTCTAGGCAGTGAGAAGTCGGCTCGAGAATGTATCTTGCAATTTGTAAGTAAAAACTGATGAAAATAAAATCTTAAATAGAAAAAAACTATTATGATAAAAAATCTGCTTCTTTCTAATGTTATCTTTGTATTTTCAATTACAATCGCACATTATAAAGTGCAATGGTATATTTTAGGCTCCCTCAATTTTTTGTAAAATGCTATTAAAATAAATCGTTTTCCCGCTACCACTGATTAACATTTGTAAAAGATTTTTTAAAGCAAAGATTGATCCTTAAAACCGAAACGCGTTGTGTTTCCCTTGAATTTGAATCGTACACTACTTTTTGCACCTTCGGGTTAACACAGTGGTTAGGATTATTGATACAACGTTTCTGCTCTTATAATGTGGGCAGATTCAAATTGGCTTAAAATCCTCCACCATTTTAAATTAAGAGAAGCATCTAGCATAGTGACTAATCCAAAATATCAGTATTTACAGGCATTTAGTTTATTGCAGTGAATTAATGAATAAATAAATATATATATAATTATGTATAAAATTTCATAGGTTTTTTATTTTGATTCTCATTTGGATATATTACCTACGTTACTTGATTGCATTCCAGGCGCAGAAGAATTACGCATGGGGTGTTTGTGCCATTGTCTATAGTTTTGCACGCTATCCTTAAAATGAGAAGAAATTCCTGAGTTTATGAATTGGTTGTACCAACCGTCAGACTGCATCTCATGTTTTAAATTTCCGAATGAGCTTCGTGATCTGTCGCCCTTCGTACCCAGCCACGATGAGGACGCTGTGAAATACCCGAGCCAACCTCGCTTCATCCAACGCGTTTGTGTCGAGGAGACCACGTACCCATGTCACCCGCAGGTCGATTCAACTTGACCTTTGAATTCATCTTTCTGCACGTAGTCGCCATCCATTGTTTCGCGATCGTTTAATCCTTCTGGCCAAAATTTTGCAAGGGCATTGGGCCAAGGCACTTGGCCGGACGAGATCGAAACAACCTCCGACGTCGACTGTGTTTGGACCAATCTGCGCACCGTGCCTCACAATCTCCTCCTTCCCCTCTATTTTCCCTTCGTAGTTCCATTCCGCGATGCTTCAAACGGTCTTTTTCCTCCCCCCCCTTTCATTCGGGCATTCTTGCGTCGCTATTCCGCTTGCCCAAAACTCGTTTCGCCATGTTCTCGTTGACACACACAAATACATCCACACACAAGCCTCATATTTCCCCACTCCAAAGCTCCCCCCCGAGGGAAAACTGGTCACTGGCTAAAATGTCTGCGCCCATGACGCCGCCTCCGTTACCTGCCTTTCCTTTCACCGCCCGTGTAACGCCACGAAGCCTTCGTCGCATTCGCTCACTCTTACTTTACCAGTTGCCTTCGAGTGCACGCTTGTAGCTCACGGGAGGCATTTAACTCGAGGCGGGCGAAAGAAAATGTTTTTTGGCTCCACTCCGCGTGATATGGCGCGGAAATAAACTCCCCCGCGCATGCTTAGATCCACTTCGTGCTCTTGTGAAGTGGGTGCACGTGGAGAACCCTAGGTACTTTCGACGCAGCTGCCATTCTCCAGGGAGTGTGTTCAGGGAGAGATACTAGTTGACGTTCATTTTTTTGAATTCCGTCAGCGTAATATATTCTGCTGGCCTTCATATGAATCGGCCACGCTTACCGTCGGGCCCAAGTCCACGCAAGTACCAAGTGCTTCCAAGTTCCTAGAAGTATCCAGTGGTAATTAGGGGAAGCGAATGACTGCTGAAGTAATTTGCGTCTTTAAAGGCGAATAAATTTGGCTGGATAGGAATGTTTCCAGAGTAAAGGTAGGCTTGGCAATGCTGAGCACCATTTTTACCAATTCTTATAAAAATTATTTTACCGGTGGTTAATGATTTGCGAACTTCGTCGAAACGCGAGAGAAACGTTTAGCTGAATAACGCGCCCCAATCCGCAAACCTCAAAATCCACATCTGAATCAGCGTTATTACATGGGAAAAGAATACATAAAACTTCACAGTGATAAACAGGTTCATATATCTATCATCTCTAGCATTATATTTGTCCTTAAGATGGGAATTCGAAGCATAAGTAATATGTGCAAATGTTTCTCCATTTGGCAAATTTTATTCTTGTAATTAGGTTTTTGTGGTATTAATCCCATTTTCGTCCCATTGATTCCCTGGAAACAATAAACTGAAGAAAGAAAAATGAATTTAATATTTAATGTTTTTTATCCTGAGTTATACCCTTCTTTAGCATAAAACTCCTTTATATGTTTTTTCGAGAGAGAAGCCAGTGTGGTTTTCT
>LYUA01000082.1:383421-393430 GCA_002093875.1 Calopteryx splendens | reverse complement strand
TATATATATATATATATATATATATATATATATATATATTTAATTCGTAGCATTCTGCAAGGACGGTGAGCCTCTTTCTAAAGTTACAACTGAGGCCAAATTGCCCAGTGATATGTCGGCAGGCATGAATGGGCCCGCGCAGCGATGCGTATACGTCCACATTTTGAGCTCGGTGGTCGAGAGCGGAACGGATGAGGTAGGAAGAGAAAGAGGCAGATATAGGGGGGACAGAGCGAAGCGTCCCTCATTTATTTCCGAAGCCCTATGAAAATAAAGGGAAAAAACATTGAATGCAAATTTGAAAAGAAGAAAATCTTCAAAATGTCCCAGGATAAAGTAATCAATTGAAAGTTATGCAAAATACTATGATTTAATGGTGGCCTTAAACTCTAATTATCTTTCCATCACTACCTAGCTTAATCTTTTTTTTAATTCATGAGTGACATTCGATCATAATGATAATAACAACTTTTCTCATTAAAAAAATATTAGCCATAATATATATGATGCAAAATTTATATTGACCGCATGTATTGGGTGTAACGCCACAGGATCGCACCCTTGAAAGAATCCTGTGTAAGCTCTCGAGGGGAGGGAGACGGGCAGATTCAAGGGTGTTGGTTTTGGCGTTGGGTATTTGGGACGTGGGGAGGGGGGTTCGGGGAAAGAGAGTGGTCAGAGGAGGACGAAGTGGAGTGGGATGGAGGGTGGATTCAACTCCCCGGGTTTCGTTCGTTTACCGAAGCCTTTCTCTTCCGCTGGAATGTCGATGGAGCCCCACAATTGAATCCATCTCCATGAATATTAAAACTGCGTTTTTAGACGACTGGGAGGAAAAAAAGGCGAGAAAACTCGAGTTCGGGTGATGGAGTGTTTACGGTGGGTAGTGACTCAGTTTTATCGAGTAGCATAGTTTTCTACGCTGTGGGTTCATATTCGTCGTGGGAACGTTTCTGAACGGTCGATACACTTCGGTAGTATAGCTAAAGAGGGTTCTGGAATATCGCCCGCATTACTTTGGTCATTTTTGTAGAACTTTGGTTTAACTACGGATTCAGGGTTCGCCCGAGGCAATTTTGGTGCCCTGCAATAGCCTTCGTGCGAACCCTTCTATCCCTACCCGAAAGATAAAAAAATATATCCTAACTTGTTAATTTCTCCTCATCAACAAAAGTGTTGAAAATATAATTACTGCAATGGAAAAAGTGAAGTAGCATATCATAAACAAAACTGCTTTTAAAGCAATGAATCCATGAGAGACTTCAGAGAGTACATACTTCCTTCTCATCTAAAGGGAAGTTTTCAGTGTGTTCATTATTCTTGGTTCTTAGGATTCAAAAGATTTTTAAACATGTTTCAGCTGTTTTACATTCCAAAATAAAGAAAGAAATAGTTATTACGGCATATTGGCCACGTGTCCCCCACGCCATTTTGTAATGCCACTTTTTTCCCCATTTTTGACGCGACTAGAAGATTTTCGGATAATGATACGCAAACTCAGAATTATTATGTAGAACGGATCCAAGGTGGGCTCTGTGACTGGATGGTGTGGCTGAGGATTCAAGTTGGACTCGTAGATATATAAAACAACATCTATCTCTCCCTTTATGAGTTTCAGAACTCGAAGTTTTTTACGTCCTGTCCGTTATTTGGGCCTGCCCTGTAGGGAATGTGGAATTACTATAATATATATACATATATACACAGACGTACAGACTATATACTATATATATATACATATATATGTATATACATAAGTATATAATGTTTGCGTTTATTGACTATTGGTAGTTCTTTAAGACGTCATTACTGCTTTGACACTTTTAACGAGTAAAGATCGGTTTCAGTATTTCCAATATCCATTTAACGTGCCTAGAAAGCCAATTCCCGTGGAAATCGTTAAAAAGCAATTGGTGAAGACTGGGGGTCTTAAACTAAGATTATCTTGTGGGAAACGGCATTGCCGTTGATGATCGTACTCGAAGAGAGTTTAACCCCTTTTCTTTTAGCATTTATCGAATTCCGGTTTAATTTCCTACCGACCAACTACTGACTCACATAATCTACGTAAACCATGTAATAATCTTATTGGGCGCTGGTCATAGTGCGTAATTAGAAAAAATAATGATTTCTGACCAATTTCAAGTGAATTTATTATTTTAAAACTTAGAGAAAAATACGAGTCAGCTTCAAATATTCCTGCAAATTCAGTATTTTCCGATAAAAATGGGCGGAATTACAGGAACCTCAGGTTATGAGCCATATTTTATATTATCAAAGACATAGAATGGAAGATATAGAAGTGGTATTGTACTGTTCCAAAACCCGATATTTGAGTAAGAGGATGAACTTAACTTAGGAACTTTAAGATGTATGGACGATCATAGAGAATAGGTGCTAGCTAATGTTGAAGATAGACACGAACCATATTGAACAGCTAATAAAGGGAAAGAAAAATGAAATTGAGATATTCAAAGGGAGAAAAAATGAATGTAGGAAATGTTAAGTGAAAGTAGAATATTTTAGGGTGTGTTAGACGGGAAAAAAGCGCGGAATATGGAGGAATGGGAATTCTGGTCTGCGTGTGAAGGGAAAATATGTGTTGAGGAAGAAAGTGGCATTGTGCAAAAGGTATGTACGTAATGAGGAAATTCTTTAAAATTTCAAGATTTATGTGCGGTAGACTTAAAACGTACTTCTAATGGAAAGAATACTTACCTACTTCTAATTGGTATGTTATCGATAATAAATTAAATAAGAATCATTAAAATGCAAACAACTTGCGAAATGAGAGTAGATTGTTTAAATTTTCAGTGCTAATTTTCTCACTGGCTTCACTAATTGAAATATGTCCCGTTTATTTATGATACATAACATTATGTAGTAATACCGGTTTATGCGCTTTTACGATCTATAGATAGAGCTTTTTTTCATTTTTAAGCGTTCCAATCACAAACCTTTTCCCAATTTTCATGAAAACGTATTGTTTTTCACCACATTTTGAATCATCACACTATATTTTCAGAGGATATTTAGCTTCGTGTGTCCATTTTAATACCACACATGAAATGGAAAAAATAACGTTTTTTATGAAGAATTTTGAAATTTTTGGAAATTTGGCTAATTTGCGTACTTTCTGGAACCTATAGATTCAGTCCTTAAGAGCTCACGTCAACGGCCTTATGCTGTAATTCCAAGCTTTTTTTTCAGGAAATGTGCTGTCATAACTTCAGCTTGTAAAAATTGTTTGTGATGGGCAAATGAGTTTCTTCCAGTTTCCATCTTAAGGAGTTTTGAGTAGATCATGTTTCCTAAAGTGCAATAATAATTTATAGAGAAGTTGTAAACTTAAATCGGTGAAAATTAACAGGAACATAAAAAAGTGATTACTAGGTGTTTTTGAAATTCGATATTATTTATCCCTTGATGATTTAGGCTCATATTAAATGACAGAGATACCATTTCTTTTCCAATTGATTAAGGCTTAAAGGCTGTAATGAAGCACTTGTTTGGTTTAAGCTTTTCTTTTGGCCAATTTTCGTATGCACTCATTTTTCTCGGAGTCAACTTAATAATGTGGCCTTTAAATTTTAATGAACTGATATTTATACTTTTTTCTTAAATGTTTATCATTATCATTTGGGTATTTATCAATATATACTGGAAACAGCAATTCATCAGGTCACAGGTCGTATTCTTACTATTGTCATTTTCACTGTCCATAGTGAAGGTAGCAACATAATTACCAGTTCAATACCGAGATATGCCTAATGGCTTATGCAGGTTTTTTTAGAAAAAACATTTTTGGCCAAGGCCACATTCCATTCCCATCGAAACTTACCAAAGGAATGATTGATATTGAGAGATAATAAAAGTAACTAAAAGCTAGTAAGGATCATTTTTCGATCCGTATCAAATTTAAACCCCGAGTTCTCATGTCGTACTCGTCATATAAGTGGTCAATTTTAGGTCAAATATTCTATATTAACATTTGGTTGTTGATATTCCCCTAAAATATGCCACTTTTTAAATTCCAAAAAAATGAGGTTGATTCTCCAATATAATGTTCACTTATTCTTTTCACTTGATGTACCCTTATTCAATAAATGAGTAAATTCATGAATTATAATATCAACCTTTCGTTCGGAGAGATAGAATGACTCAATCTCGGACTTGAATCACCATTATACACTTCATCTTCCTTTCATTCCGTTTCCTTTCGGAGTATGCAAAGTTAAACAAAAGGCTGATTTTCAGTGTTTTCAGAGCCTTACTTCATCCAAATGGGTGTGCAAGAAATTAGTTAGAAATACGGTAAATATAATATGTAAATAATAGCTATAGAAATGGTGGATTTCAACAGAATGAAAAGGTTAATTATGTACATGTAAAGTGAATGTGGGCCTTTGGAAAATATTGATAAAGTGCTAATTTTGGTGCGTGTTATTGTATGAAGGAGAAACATGGACGGTAAGAGCTGGGGATTAGATATCCATGGAAGTGCTCGGTGCTCCTTGCATTTCTCGGTCCTCCCTTTCCTACCGGTGTTGTTATCATTAAACTTCCGTTGAAGACCTCCGGCAATCTTCAACTTTAGTAGCTGTCTGTGATAATAGCGTACAGGATGTCTTTAGCTTCCACTCCGAGCACCTGGATTAATTTTCTGCTAATTTCCTTCTGCTCCAAGTCTTGTTTTTCTTCACGCCTTTCACTGCTCTGTCGAACTCGATTCTCAGAATGCTTGGGCCTCTTTCGTCTGCTTCCACCTTGCTCTCCACTTTTATTAATTCCTCTTCCAAGGGTTTTGGTCCTTCATATGGTCTCTGGATGTGTTCCTTCCATCTGTTTCCTATGCCTGCCCTCCTATCAATGTTTTCCCACATGCATCCTTAAAGTCACTACATTTCGTTTCCATTGCTCCTAAATGCCTCTTCACCAGCTTGAATTCAGTTTCTGTGTTTCCCTTTATGTTTCCCTCGATTTCATCGCAGTGACTCTCCATCCATTCTTCCTTGGCCTTCTTTGACTCTCATATGACTTAGCTTCTTGAATAGTGCCGCCTAACTTTCGCTTCTTGGGTTCTTGTATCTTTTGCGTTGATCAATAAGATCTCTTAGCTTCGTCGATATCCATGGTTACCTGGTTTCCCTTCTCTTACACACAGGTTTTTGCTCTTCTTCTACTTCTGTCATTGCTTTCTTTATTTATCTCCACCTTCTTCCGTGTTCTTTATTTTCTTACCTTTATTTTTTCCATCGATTGCCATGGTGAATCTTTCCCTGGTCTCTTTCTTCTATTGTTTTCGTGTATAATTTGGATTCTTATTTTTCCCTCTTAATGTTTTTTACCACACACGCTTTCTATGGCCACTAAGTATTGATCAGTATTTATGTCTACACCTTGGATAACTTTTACGCTGCTTACTGACAAGGATGTCGATTTAGTATCAGGTTCTGTCTTCCGGCATCTCGCCATTCTTCGCCTATGTCTCTCGAAGTGTGTTTGCTACTATCATATCCTTCTTGTTGCAATATTCTACTATTCCTTCCCCTTGGGGTTTTGTTTTTCCGGTCCAAACTGCCCTAAGCTGTTTCCCTCTCGTCCCACTCTTAACACCGCGTTCCAGTCCCACATGATGATTAGGTGCTCTTTCCATTTTACTACTCTGAAGACCTTTTCTAGTTATTCATATATTTTCTCTACCGTATGGTGGGACGTTAGCATGTACACTTGTACTATTACTGTATCTGTTGGTTCTCCGCCTAATATGATCATCAGAATTCTCTCGTTGTACTGCCGTCAGGTCTTCTCTCCTCTTCTCCATTCTTTCTTCAGTATGATGTCCACTCCTGCCCGTCTCCTGAGAATTTGGCTTGGGCTACCCTTGGTCTTCATCTATTTTTTTTTTAATTTCAACGGGTGTTGCTGACTTAATATTGGAGTCAAATCAAAAAACCATGAACCACATATACATCGCACATTATTTAAACATTAAATTTTAAAATAAATGTTTGCGCAATAAGTTATGCGAATAAAGAAATTATTAATAAACTATTTATTGAAAAGCCCTCGCATATTGAATGAGTCTTTTGAGCACTACGACATTTTCTGTTGACTAATGAGAGATAAATATATGTGTTTGAGAGACACATAACGAAAATTTACGATTTTCCTCCAGCGTGAGTATTTGTTTTACTACCCCTACCATTAAAATGTAGAATATGCACCCTTGTAAACTGTGCTTCTTAATGAACTTATACAATTAATGTCAGTTAAAAGCGTTTTATTAATTAAATATTATCTTTTTTTCATAATGATAATAATGTATGTAAAACGATAGTAACATTAATAGATACTATTGGTAAACTATTGTAAATTATTTGCAATTCTCTAATGTTTAAAAAAAATTCATTGATGATAATCAATTGTATCCCCATGAATTCTTTATTAAATTTTAAAATAATTTATAAGCAATGGCCATTTATTTAAAACATACCTGGCCAAGCCGCATTTTCATGCGTCGCTATTATCGCATTCATTAATTGATCATTATTTAAATTATTTCAAAAACATTTACAAATATCTTCTATTAACCCTATCGTATTTAATCTCCAATAGAATAAATGCTTAATAGTTACATTCGCAATCTGCATTCATAAATGTCACTTAAAATTTTAAGGTAAACTTTATTCATGCTCTGATTAATGTAATACCTACCTCCATACAAAAGAAAAAGTACTTTACTTACGCAGTAGGAAATTCATCCGACGAATAGGTAATATTTTTCTTTTGAAGGTGCTTATAAGATTAAAAATGAAGGATTAAGTTAATTTATTCATCAATAGAAGATATTTATCCACTCCAAAAAAAGACAGATGCATTAAATTTGAATTTATCAAATAAATTATCAATTTATCTACTTCTTTCAATGCTATTGTAATGTATAAATCATAAATTACCCCGATCTATGAATGAAAAGTTGTGCATAGAAAAATGTCGGGAAACTCATCGAAAACATTCCTAACCAATGCAAGTTTATTCACTTACGTTGTGCAAATGGTTTATGAAATTACATATCTATTTATCTGACTGTGGACCCTCCTTTAGAAAATATATATTAACACATTCAGATTGGTGTTCATCTTTTGGTGTTCTAATTATCTATAATATAATAATAATAATTATTAATATTAGTTTGATGCTTTATGTCAATACACACAATATTTTAAAAGATGTCATCTAGTGCTATTTTCTCACTTCCCATTTCCCTTCCCATTTCTCACTTCCCTCTACATTTGTATTTTACCATATAAGTCATGTGCGTGATTGGATACTGCCCTTTAGAAGTGTAATTGCTGAAAACAATATTTTTATGTAGCTTTCGTGTGGCAATTGGAACAAGATCGGAAAACACAAAATCCCCAAAATTTATAATAGCTTTGCCTCCACGAGGAATCCCAATGTATAATTCGTTTTGTGGTTCTCATCCTTGGCTTTGTGGTGTTGGAGAATTTTCCGATGAGCTTCGGGTGATGCCTTTTAATCTCTCGGTGCAGGAGTGTCTTGTTTATTGTCCAAAAGGTTTAATCTTCCGATATATTTTAAGAATTACTCATTTTCTCGCTGCTGAGTTTAAGCCATAGCGGTTCGTGTCTTCCTTGCATATTGTTGGTCTTTCTTTTTGCCTTAGTGATAGATAGTGCTTACATTCTTCTTTCAGCTATGACTCTTTCGTAGAAATTTGTCAAATATCTAGCCTGTATTTTTAAAACTCTGTCTATTTTCTAACATTAAAATCTCCAATGACTCCTAAATACTTTCCGCGTTCTCTAAATCTGGCCCAACTAGTATTAATAGAAAATTATAATTTTTAATTGACTGAAAATCCATCTGCTAATGCGTGATTCCTATGAAAGGGTGCAGGTTAATCCCACGAGTACTATTTTTAGTGCTCGCCTTGTTCCTTATTGTTTAGTCTCATCGTGTCTATATTTGCCGTTTATTTATTTATATTACCAAATGAGTTCATTATGGTGCATTTGTTAATATCAAGTATTACTCATTGTACGTATTAGCACCTGAAAGAAACACATCCGAGATTAGACCCACAAGTTAAATTGACCCGATTTTTTAAGTATGATTTTTTTTGATTTCCGGAAAGACATTACCTCATGCATCTCGATCAACGCTGAATTCGACGGCAGTGATTTATACCAGATATACGTCATAAGTAATGGTGGGCATTAATTCGAATATATGCTGGTTAATTCGAATTCAGCGCCGTATTAAAGAGCACACATGCACCGTAAACATAAAATGTGACGCTATAACTCACAACGACTGCCAGATCAATCGACGAGTAAGTCGATCCCATGAAATAAGTAAAATAAGTACCGTTTCCGATGGGCGTTTGGAGATAGTGAATTTTGAAATATTCCTCGTTTTTCATCCTTAATCCACTGAGTAAACTTTTCGTTGAGATTTCACTGGGTTTCACTTTTATAGACGCGAAATTGGCTCAATAAAATCCAGAAGAGGAATTTATTCCGCTTAAAGTTCTTTTAAAAGTTAATTGGTGTCGTGTTAATCGTAATTTCAATTAATAAGACAAAAACATTATACGCCAAGCAGGAGCCTATTTTTGATTCTTTGAGTGTAATTAGCATATAGGTAATTTTAGCAGAGCAACTGTAAATCTCTACCACAGTATGTGCTTTTTATGAAGAAATATTAGCTAGTTAATATTTTATTTTCTGTTACTTATCGTAAAACAATTTTCCGTAAATGAGGAGTGTATTCATAAAATTATTCTGTGAATATCCCAGAGGGAAGTAAACTCTGTATCATTATTACTATCTTAACTGCAAGAATGCAACTTATAACACATTATTCGTTAAGTACCTTAATAGAGGATTTTTTATAAATCAATCATTTGAATACTTTTTGTGGAAGAAATAAATGAAACTCTTTCCTCTTTTATGGCTATTAAAACTCCTTCAGGCAGTAGTTATGTTCTTCGTCATTCTGATGGGATTAATGAGTATCAACTTTTGAATAATGAAATCAACGATGTTTTAATCCACTGAACACATCGTTAATTTCATTATTCATAAAGAACCTCCTCAGCATTACGCCAGAAAGAATTGAATTCAGTATCACCTTTTATTTATCATTCAAATCTGCTTTCTCCTGCTTTTATCAGAATGCCCGATTCTGTCTCTAAGATGGATTTTTGAGTAATATGATTTTTCCTCGTTTTTTCGTAATATAGTTTTTAGTTCCAAGTAATTACGATATATATAATTATTTTACAAGTTTAGTCAACATTTCCAAAGCTTTTTTTAAGAATTGTGTGAAGAAATGTGTATTACTTAAAGCGTCCCGTACAGTGATTTGGAATCTATGTCTTGTCATAGATATGCGTTTGAATAATACGATTTTAACATATTACTAGCGTGGACGAAAATAAAAAAAGTGAAATAATGTATGATAAAAAAACTGAGAAGTGCTGAGCATGGTAGCAATGGAGAGAATGTTGTTGGGATACAAGATAGACGGCAGGAAAAGTGGATGAAGGGTGCATTGCGTGACAAAGGAATGTTGAAAACTGTAGCACTGGTTAAAATGTTGGATAAACTAGATAGACGCATTTTGTGATTTTGTTAATGAATAATATCGTCTCGAAAACCATAGTTCACCAATTTCATGGTTGAAAATTTTACCCCATATGAATTTTTGAGCATTTATTATCTCCCTAGGGTAAGTTTCATGTTGTGGTAAATTTATTTAACCAGGTTTTGTGCTAAAGTGTTGCACTAAGGCCCGTATTCAAAAACGCCACTACAGTGCCCACAGTGTGTTAAAGCCTTTGTTTATTCTATATTACTCCATACTCGGAAGCAAGTTAGAATACTCATCGGTACTGCTTTTACCTTATATTGCAAAGTACAAGACTTTATTGAGAGTGTAAAAATGTTGTTGAGAGGTGTTTTTCACAAGATAAACAGGT
>LYUA01000082.1:359675-369818 GCA_002093875.1 Calopteryx splendens | reverse complement strand
CCATCATATGAAGTTGCCTCGTTCCAGAATATAATTCTGACGCTGAAAATGTTTCGCCTTTGCTGGGTATTGAACCCGCGACCTTTAAATTCACAGGCGAGCGTGCTACCTCTGGGCCACCTCACCCCCATACCCCATATAAAGTAATTATTATTGGTGTGCATCTATAAGATTAATCTGAAAGTACTAAAAAGTATTTGCTAAGTATCCAATGTATATGGAAAATGATATTCATGTTATTCGTGTAGCTGATAACGTATTATCCTTTTTCTGGCCTTTTCTGACAATGATAAAAACCTAAAGATGATGACTGATGAATTTTTTTCTTTCGCCGAAGGCTAGTTTGATTATTTTGTG
Source organism: Calopteryx splendens (assembly GCA_002093875.1). Lineage (NCBI taxonomy): Eukaryota > Metazoa > Arthropoda > Insecta > Odonata > Calopterygidae > Calopteryx > Calopteryx splendens. Next base: position 369,461 of record LYUA01000082.1, on the reverse strand, counting down.
AAAAAAAGTCACTTGGTGGTTAATGTTTTAATCGTAAATATGTGCCCCCTTCATATTCATGTAAAACGGGAGAGACCTTCATTTATAGTTTCTTGTTTTCACAGTGTATACTTCTATGAACCCCGAAGTGTCTTTCTATTTAAACCACTGTTAATTTTCAAAAGCACTACTCTTTGGTCGTTAACATGGATAGGCATATTACTCATATTTATTACAAAGTAAATAAATGAACTAATATTGAGACTTATTATTGGTCCATTTCATTAACTATCATGACTTTATTACTAACCTAAAATGACTGAAATTTGGGTGTAGATAATGTTTAGGCAGGCATGGCTCTTAGAAATATGTACCTAATTAGTGGAGTAAACTAGTGGGTGGGATTGCTATTTGCTCTTTTGAGCAAAGTACACATTTTATTAATTAAGAATCCTTTTTAAGCAAAAAAATATATTTTTTACCAATATGTACACGTCCCTATTTCTTCAATGAAAACTGAGGCGTGGGGTTTATTAAGTGCACAAAAGGTAAATTAAGTAGCGTTTTTTTATCAAATACTGGAACTAGGTATGTAATTTTGGTGATGAATTATATCCGGTGTAGGGAAATTTTAAAAATCCATTCGGAGTGGCGTAAATGCTATGAGAACCTTCCAAATTTAAATAATGTTTCGATATCTATTTTTATCATGGATATTTCTTTTTCTACCATTCCTCGTTAGTGGTTCATATGCTTCATGGAAATTAAGTTCAACTTTAAATGGAATGATACGTTAGGAATTACAGCTTTATCGAATATGGGTTGCGTTGTAACTCTGGACGGAACCAGGAAAACTGGGTAAAATTTAAAGTAATGAGACTGCCCAAACTATATAAATTCCCTTGAAATAGGGAGAAGTGAAAGCTTGAACCAAGTGGAGTGGATGCAACTGCAGAATCGAATGCCAGAGAAGAGCCAACAGGGTTTTTGTTCCCTTAGGACTCTAGGGGTGGAATGGCGTGGACAGCAATCGGTTGCCCTTGCAGCGGATGGCGGAGCCGAGTGCTCACCGCCAGGGGACCGCCGCTTCATCTCTTTGACGACATTTCTCGCAGCCGTGCGCAAGCCGACCCATTGCCAATCCCCTTGCACTCCGTAGTTGTGGGGACATGAACATTGCGATAGAGCGAGCAGGGGAATAGATGGAGGGCCTGGCCCCCCGCTTCCTCGAGTGAGTGGGATATTAGGCAGGAAGGGGCCTCTGTCGGCGGATGCCCTTCAGTCCTTTACGTGCGTAATTCCCCGTAAGCGCTTCCTTAAGAAGAAAGTCTTCCTACTTCTTATTCGCGTGCGTGGACTTCTCTCCCTTCACGTCGAGGACGCGGTCTGCTTTTTTATTAAGCTGGGGAATCTCAATGCGCAGGTGGATCGGACCATACTCTCCAACCCTACCTACTTTCGTATTTTTTGCAATGCCTCTTGAGTTATTTACATTGGAGTCCTTTTTGTGACCTAGATTATTGAATTTTCTTAAATCGTCTGCATGACGGAAATTTTGGCCCTAAGAACACCACAAGAGTTTATTTTTTGTGAAAATTGCACGCCAAACTATGGTTATCTCAGTTAAAATGTGCAATGTCTCTCTGTGTATTGTAGTAGTGGACATTGTTGCTCCAAACACTTTTGTGGTGTATTAACTACGCATTTGATGAAACCGACAAAATTAAAATCAAATTCAAAGACATTTCTTTGGCATTCTTCTTAGCTGATTTGTTACATTTATTCATGTAAGTACAATTCTTTTCGTTGCTAAACAACTCTGTAGCTTTAAATCAATTAGTAAAATCATAATATGAATTAATAAAAATTCAGAAAGAAAACAATCTGTGGAAAACTAAGATCTTCCTGATATTTGTAAACAGCGGTCATATTTGAATTTTAAAAAAATCGATCTCGGTATTGCTTAAAGGTGTCACTACTCAGGACTGAAACTTAACGCTATTAGCTTTTAAAAGGTAAATTTGACGCAGTTCGTATAGTTGGTTGGTTCCAGGGTCCATCCAGTGTGTCCCAAAGCTGTCCTCTTCATTGGCTTCTCAACAGGCGTTATTATATAGTTAACCTAGGGAACGGAAACACACTGCAATGATTGCATTGTTTTTGGCAACGAGGGAGAGTGATGAAATGATGAATTCGGCTTTACGCAATTAAAAAAAATGGTAAGAGCCTCAAACACAACCAAGGGAAACACGGAACGTAGCATGGATTATTCTTCATCGCATGTCAATAGCTTCGTCATTGGAAGTGATGTTGTTTGCAGTTCTCTTTCAGTGAACTACAATCAATGCCACTCTAGTTGGGAGTTCTTGATTGCAGATAATGTGTGTACCATTGCGAATCCGTGGATGGGGCTCGGTAAGTATGTTATCAGAACGGTATTTTCTTACGGGGTTGGAGTTTCGTATTCGTCAAAAATCCTTAACCAGTGAATGATTTATCAGTGAACTATCATTAGGTAATGTATTATTAAATTTTGCAATCTTAAGATAAGTGAATTGATTACATTCCTGGCATTAATGTTTATATTTTTGGTTACATTTGGCATAAATCTCGAGCGACATAGTCATCCTTTAATTTTTTTTTTAACCCCATCGTGTGAAATATATCTCTTCTGGAAATTTCTCCCTTCTACCGTTCCCTATTGAATATTTTCGTCATGCATCAAGTGATTTTTTTATCTCGTTTCCTTCCATCAATCTCTGGTGTCCACAATATCCGTGCCTTGTTCATACTTAAATTCATTGCAGCATGAGGGCACACAACGCACCAATCGGAGTGAGTGGGCCGTTCGATGGGTAGGTGATGGCTCAGACGTGATAACACTGGACGGCCACCAATGTTTTCTTCTTCGATAGATTACGGTTTGATGAATAGATGCTCCCAACTGACGTTTGATGCACACGAATTCTGGTGGTTATTATTGTACGCAAAATTTTTGCAATATTTCACCAGCTGTGTAGAAAACTGTTTACAGGGTTTCGGATCTCATAATTGCTTCGATTATCAAAGCTTTGAGGAACAGGAAATTAATGTGTAGGCTAAGTTTTCTCTCATATGATAAAATTGATACAAGTTAAATACAACAAAAGGTGGAAAAATACCGAGTTAAACAATAACGACTCACAAATTATCAGATCCATACAAGGTTGCCGTATTTTGCTGTTGCTAATGAAATTTTCGGGAAACTGTTGGCGACTAGTTGTTTTTATATTTCTTTCAAGGACAAAATCAAAATCTTATAGAAACAAATGTGGTGAAATTGAAATTTAGGTATTCTTTTCGCTGGATTTTATGGATAAAAAAATGAATGCTAGGTATTTTAAATCTGGAAATAATAAAAATCAGCGGTAAAATCCTTATGTTTTTTACTAAGTGTTTAATTATATTTAGACAGATTTCTTGTATGTTCACTAATATTTTGCTTTCTTAATTGCCTCTTCTACCTTGATTAAAGTGTAATATATTAGGTAATTACGATACTTAGCCTGATAGTTGTCCCAGGATAAGTATAAGAGGTATTGCAACGATTTTTGCTAATATTTTATGACCAATTTCGGTCTACAAAAAGAAACTTGATTTTCATCTCTTTCATTTTACAACGGAATTCTTCTCCGTCGCCTGCTGTACTTCACTCACTAGCTAGGCTCAAACGTAGTGCCGTAGTATCCTGTGTTCCATCAAGTAATTCGTGGAATGGAGTTAGTGCACAAGCTTTTATGACAAATCACGAATTAATATTAGAAGAAATGGAAAACGACTAATATAATGCTATCAAGATATCATTGTTCCTCCACTATTATTCCGTAATAAAGGTCAATTATGTAATTTGATGTGTTCATTATATTTCTGAAATGAGAGTGGCCTCATCAGTTTATCTCTGTGGTAAAATCTGTCAAAATAAAGGATGTTCAATCAATAACTTGCTCAAAATTAGTTTTTGTTCAAAATACTCCGTTTGCGAAGTAAAATCAAATGCCACCTTCCTTTCCTTTAGAGAAAGCGATCTTTCCAGAGACCAAAGAAAGGTAATCATTGCTTCTTATGATACTAAACTGTGCTACTTAAAGGAGTAAAACCACTATACTTAGCCATAGAATCTTAGATTATTCCTTGAAATAGGACTAGTGCACGAAAGGAGTGGATCAAGTGGATGTTTATTTGTAGTAGCGTAGGATTTTGAGAAAATGCCAAAAGTGGCCAAATTGCTTCGTCGCTGGTTCACAGTCAGCTTTATTCAAAATTGGTTTACAGCAAATTTAGTCGTCATCGCTGTTCACCTATCACAAAATTGGTGTAAATTGACATCTCACTCAATTCGTTTATCAGCAAGCCTCTCAACATCTATTTGTTGCTTTGCTTTCTGTTGTTATTTATTTACAGTAGTGTGGGTAGTCCACCTGCAATTCTTACCGCTCATTTTTCCTCAACGAGTGACTTTATCTGGTCACCGTGCCTCAAAATGTGTTTGAGTAGGATAATTTGAATACCGTCATCAGAATAAGATGCCAAATATTTCCTTTTGCAACATCAAAGGAACGGCCGGTGGTGGTTACGTTTGATGAGAGGCAGCCAGAAGGGAGCCGAAGATGTGCTCGGCCTTTGAGAGCTAAAGAAAAACACTCTCTGTGAACTTGCGTTATCAATAAGAGATAGACAAGAGAAAGAAAAAATAACAAGGTATGAATCGTAAAATATGTGATCCAAACAAAATCAAAACGATAACTCACAGTTTTGCGAATTTTTTTTATTGTCCCTCCACGAGCACGAGAATGCTGCTTCTTGGAGTATTGCATCGAGAATTACATTATTAATTACAATCTTCGGTGTACGGTGGACACCCTATACTTATGAGAGTTTTAAAATGATTTAATCCTGAGGGGTGGCGTTCCTCTTGAACTTGATCAATCCGTTATTTAATTTTGATTTTTCATTTTGAGAAGAAATTTCCTTGAGAAGATGAAGAAGTTTTCTAAAAGGGAGCTCTAAGTTTATTAATATTGAATCTCTCCTCGATTCCCCTCAAACATGCAATGTATCAAATATTACTCATACAAAGTAACTTACCTCTTCTATTTTCAATTGTTTATTATTTATTTAATAATCGTTGTGTTCGCAGGGCTATGACCACAAAACCGTTATTGTGTGAGGGTAGGGTTAGAAAAAATTAACCTGCTAACGTGGAGCTCTGAAAAAATTTAAAATTAAATTTTTTCAGAGCCCCACGATCTTTGGACTTTTTAATTTTCTCACTCCTTCGAGGGTTTGATGATCTCATCAATTTTATGAAAGCTCACATCCTGTAGGCGCCGACACTAAATTCTTAAAATATCTCTAGACCCTGGAGCAGAGGTAGAGAGATAACTTATTCCCTGTTTGAAGAATAACCCTTTAGGCGAAATTTCGGAGAGCTCCGGGATGGACGAGTGAATTAACATCATCAGATAACCGACAACCGACTGTTATTCCTCCATCCCGCTCAAGAGATCATGGATCAAATTTCCCAAGGAGCGGTTCTCTGTGTGCGCAAGTTGAAGGGAAGAAGTTGGCGTTCCATACCCGTAACCCTTTGACAGTAAAGGCGTAAGAAAGATTGTAGGTAGACTCGGAAAGGTTTTCAGCGTTAAAATTTTGTTTCCATTCGCGAAGAATCGCCAATCCTTCTCATACTGAAGTGTTTACTTTGTTACGAAAATATACGTATATTTCAATATTAAATGAAAGCTGCAACCCATTTTTATTGTTTAATATATTTGATAAATTGAATATGGAATCGCACTGGTTCGCGTTACAGAAGAAATCAAAAATGATATCCGTCTTCTCTACAAAAAGAATTCAATGTATAAAAGACTCTCCCTCGACTCTGGTACCTATATTTGAAAGAAATCTATATATGAAAGAAATTAAACTTGTCATATCGATTTTATTTAGCTGTAAATGCAGCTACTACCGGCGTAATGTCATAATAGGATAAAACAGGGTTCTAAATATAGAGTAAAAACGAAAGTTTAATTAAGTTACGTCATAAACTATGGAGTATTTTGGGTTTTCTCACTTATCGGAAGTAATATTGCCGGTGTTTTTTACACAATTGAATGAAATAATTGGAAAATATAGGAATAAAAATTGATCATTTCCTCTTTAGTCATCATTCATATCAGCAAGAGCATGGGGCAATACATGGGGCAATCCTGGAAATATATATTCGAGAAATGAAAAAAATTCGTAATTACTCATCCCGATTCATGAAATACTACTAGGAGTCACATTATTTTTGGTGGAAACCCCTGGAGACTCGAAGGTTATATGCTCTATTAAATTTTATAGATGAGGGTATAATGCATGGTAAGGCGGTAAAATGACAATCACTACAAATATTTAAATGCCAAAAATATGTAGCAGTGTCTCCGATGGTGCATCCCAGTCTCCCAACCGTAAAGATTTTCACTTTATGAGAAGAGGAAAAACACAGACAAGAGAAAAAAAACTGATTTCGCGGACATTAAAATGTCTGTTAGGTAAGATTTTTGCTCTATTATTGCGTGCCACATGAGGTAACTCAGTTCAATGTTTCATTCAATGAAATAATCATATTGTTTACCATGGTATGCCTTATCATAATCTATCACTGTCTCGGATTTGGTTATTTTACGTTAATCACAATCATGGCTATAAGTGGTACAGTGTAAACAATCGCATGTTCTAAGAACTATATTTTTTTAAACGATAGCTTTTCTTTTCGTATTTTAGAGCCTGAAATGGAAAGGTTGCCGACATCGTTTAAATTTGACGGTGTCAGGCTCACAAGAGATCATAGTAACGTTCTGCTCCTTGGCACCCATTAAGGAAAACCCTAGATTTAATCGTGGACCGCATTCAGGAGAGTTTCTCATGTAACGCCATTATTTATGCTGACGCAGAGGGAACGATTGCACCAACGGTGATGATTAAATTTTAATCATGTTGGCTTCATTTCGTGACTGAAGAAACAGTATGTTTTGGATATGAGGACTTTAATGAAAGTCATGATTTCATTAAAGACCACTCTTTCATAGGTCAATGTAAATTCTATTAGTCCTAGTCCATAGTCATAGTCCATGTAAATTTTATTAATTTTGCTACTTGGGTTCTGTACATTAACTATGAAAATCAGACTTATAATTCACTTCTAACGCGTTTATTGTTAAGTTTTTTCGCATCTTTATTTTTCTATGAATATGCATTTTTTTCATACACTAAATTTGGATAAAAAAAGGCTACCGTACAGTGTTTTGTTTCTCCCATTTTACCTCCCGATTTAACTTTGCCTGGATTTACAAATGTTTTATTTTCGTAAAAAATATGTAGTTATCTGAAGTTTTTCTTTCTGCGGAATAAAAGAAAACAAGTTAGATAAAAGGGTGGAATCCTAGTTCAAATCATTATTACCGTTAGCCTCGATTTCAGTCTGATAAAAAAAATTCCATGTTACCTTATTCTCTAAAAGGTTTTCGATCGTGTGCTATTATTTATATTGTCAATGAAAAAAAACCCGTGCTACTTATTCAAATCAGAAAGTTAAGTTAACATTAAATCAAATTAATCTAATAGAAGGATTCAAAAGTATTTTGCCCCCCGCATATTTCTTAGCACAATTAAAAGCATGACTTCAATGTAAAGTCTTCTTCGGATCCTATTCACAACTGTTTTCCTGACACTCCATGCCTGATATCACATTCATTTATTCTCCTAAATACTTTTAAACTTGTGGATAACTGATATTTGTAGTTGAGATTTTAGATATTACGTTCTTGTTACGAATCTGTAATGAGATTGCACCGAAAATTCGTGCTGACGTGGCTCTATAGATATGAATGATAATTTTATAAAGGAGTGCATGTTCGTTAATCTGATTAATGCGTTGTCTCCCCTCTTGCTCCATTGCGGCATTCTCACCTCTATGATAAAAGTAATCCATTCATTCTTACTCTTTAATAGATTACTTTTAGTGTTAGGTAAATTTCACGTGTACGAATCTACTTATGCTCATAAATATAAATATCTAATTATAATGACATTTAATATTTTTAAAGATAACTGTGAGTGATAACGGTGTTTAATTGCTACGTTTCACAATAGAGTAATGGAGAATGAATACTTACCAACATTGATTGTCAATGTTCACGATACATGATTCTCAAACTGAAGTTCAATTAAAAAAATAGTTACCTACCCATCGAATAACGCGTCGCAAAACTAAAAAAAAGATATCCATACGTTGACGCGGCACCAGATGTGCCCGATTGGGTTTGTGGGCATTTGCACAGCGCATGACATGAAGTAAAGTGAGGGGAGTTTTCACCCATTTCCAGTATTCTCCGGGAAAGATCGAGCGCCCTGTAATCTATCACGGGCATTAATAATTAAGCCCAAATTTTTTTTCTCCGGATACTGATAAACGCTCATGCTCCCAAGTTCCAAGAACTAAATTGATATCGCCGCCGAGAGCCAGTTCAAATCGCAGACCGTTACGCTGCATTCATTTTCGTTTGCAAGACCTATCCGAGGACAAGCGATTTTTCGCTTGGGCGTGGCCAACCCAAGTCCCGTTATTTTACTTATCCAGTCTTTATGCTAAAGAGATTTATCTCGATGCTTTATTTGGAAATAAATAATCGTGTCTTCACACACCCTATTGGGCCGAACCAAACCCAAAAGCATTCGTATTTCACTTCTCCCGGAATTGATCTAATTGTAATTTCACTTCATTCGACTCAATTTAGAAAGGAAGTAATTTTCTCTCGCAGAAAATGGTAAGGATTTATTTAAATGCTCTTTTAGATTTCCCTCATTCTGTTGCATACACTCGTCTTGGAGCTTCTGAGCTATTAATCACATGAGGCTATGTTTAACAGAAAAGAAATATCCTGCCAATAGTTAAACTTTTGTATCTCGGAATTGACACATCTCAAAAGAAAACCCGAGAAGATTTTTCACGTTTTTGCTAAGAATTGATAATCCCCGCGTGGCATCGATATCCTGACTCATTTTTGAGACGCGAGCTGAATAGCAAGGGGAAAAAAATCACACCAGTGACATTTTTCGCCATGCCATCAATCTTTAAAGTGTTTGAGGAGAGCAAACAAATGGGCGCGACCCCGTTGGTGTCTGGCCGCGAAGAAGAATCGTCCGGATACACAGAAGACTGGGACGTGATTGCAGTAACAAATTTCGCAGGGACGTAGAAGAAGAATGAGGCTATTCAATTTGTTTTCCTCTCGAAAACTCTTATTATTAGTCTAAACAAACCTAAAACGAGTGTTGTAGGAACTTCTTCTTTGAATGTTATTTACTTCAAGGTAATAAATGTTGCAGTAATCAAACTATGAAATTAGTTTCAATACCTTAGTTGTTTCACAGTACAGGTGAATTTGTTTGATTAATACATCCCTACACTGTTTTGAGATGCACTTTGTTTTAATCAAGTCTTTATATTCATTCACCAATTTTCAAAACCGTTATGATGGATTAAATTTCCGCGCGAGTTTTTTTCATTTGCGCTCAATTTTATGATCACAATTAAGTCAATTTATTAGAAACATTTAAGGGAAATTTCATGTTTAAAATTAAGTGAATACTTGGCCTGTATATTGGCTGTTAATAAGCACACATATATATATTTCGATGACGAAAAATTGGTGATAATCAAGTGTTGTCACTTGTCATCGCAAAAATATATAGCTGCAAATAACTAGGTAAACAATTTATACC
>LYUA01000082.1:264735-278803 GCA_002093875.1 Calopteryx splendens | reverse complement strand
AAGCAAGAGGATAAAACTAATCTGGTTATTTGTTTTTTCTCGAGAGCATGCCGTCTTAAATCAGGTGGCTTGCTATGAAAGAATGGGAAGGGGTCGATTAGTCATAAGAAAATAGTTTGTAACACATAGCTCATCGGAGCTCGCCATGCCAGTCGCTACGCGTAGTGAGCGATTTACACATTGTCATATTTTTCCGTCTAATTCAGCGGAGCGCAGCTCTACGCTGTCAAATACTTTTTAATTCTCTTCTTAACACAACAATATAAAGGTTTATTATGGTGGGACAATTGTTCACTCCAGTGCACAGAACAAAAGACAAATACAACCTGAATATACAAGGATTTTTACTGCCTTGTGTTCTACATCGCCCTGTACTACTGTGTTGGGATTACTCTTGATTTTTTTATCTTACGAGCTAAGAAGACATAGAAAATAATAAAAATAATGCCAAATACCCCATCGAATTGATTAACGCCTACAAAATAAATAATGATAATGGACATGAGAAACGGGTGGAAGCAGGGAGAGCGAAATGTACCGCAAAGTACGCTACTGGGCAGTAGTTTTAGCAACGCAGTGACAAAATTCTCTCTCGTTATTTTAGTCCAGACCTACTTCATCTTGTAACCGATTTCAAGAAGATACGCAATACTTCATGAAACCGAGTTTAGTCCGGCCAACTGGTTCTCTCCGACCACTGTCCTGCGGTTTCTCAGAATAACCTGCTTTTCAAAAAATCACTCCAAACTGAGCGGGTCCAGAGGCCGGAATCGAACCCGGCTCCCCCGACGAGTAGCTCAGTGCGCTACGTACTGGACTAGTGTGCAAATGAAATTTCAGATATGGAGTAAAATAATTTTTGAATTCTAATCATATTAGATCATGAATCTGTAATATATGTATAATGTATGTATTATACATATATTACTGTATAATAATATAGTAATAAAAATATAATAAATGCATAATATATGTATTATCGCTTTTTTCTTTTTAACCATAAAAAAAACTTTTTGTTGCCTGATTCATTATTATACTCATTTTATGTTCATTGTTTCGTAAAAGAGCCTAATTTATCTGAAATTTTTATTTAAATATTTTCATGGAAATTGAATACCATAGTTTTTATATTCTATGGCGACAAATTAATTACCGGGTGTATCAAAAGATATTATGGAAATAGTTAGCCTCATATACCGGTGATCAAAGCATTTTTGTTGCCGGTAATTAAAGCGAAACAACTAGTAATTTTGTCTTGGAAAGGAATTTTAATATGCTATCAACTACTTTTTAGTTAGGTGATACAGAAATTTCGTTCGATTTCGAAACGTTCAGTACTCGTGATTCCATATAACTTTGAAAATACAAGTGAGTTGTAATTACGCTGTATTTCAAACTTCTCAGGGGGTGCTTACATGGTATTCATGGTTCGAAGAGAGAGGTTATATAACGATAAATATTTGAAATAGAATTCCTACCCAGTTTTAACTGGGACTCTCCGTGAGCACAAGGTATAAGATAACGTATACGGAAATGTATACCTCAAGGATTAAGTCAAATTTAGAAAATAACGCTACTGTTCATAATAGATTGGTAATGCAAAAAGGAAATATTTTTCATTGCATGATTATTGAAATTATGAAAATAACGGTGTGTTCAGCTTATGGTTCTTGTACTTGGAAACCTTGGATGTGAATCTATTGACTCAAAATTATTCCAGTTCTATGCTTGCCAGAAAAACAACAAGCATTAAGTTTAGCTTAATTGTTGTATTGAGGTAATTTTCCATGCCTCTATGCACTCCATATTTTTTCTTTATGTTCCATTTAAAAACGATTATAATGGTATTTGATTTATATAATAACCGAAATATTTCTTCTTTATCTTCTTGTTAAAGTCATGAGATAAAACTGGATGCTTATTTGTAGTTACATACCTACTATCCTCTAAAATTCTTAAAAATTCCATTTCCTTTTCTTTCTTTTACCTGCTTCAAAACCAATAAACCTTCTTTAATAGTCGGTGAAATCATTGGTGTACATATACACCATTTTACGAAGATGATTAGAATTTTCATATGATGAGTTATTTTGGTAATAATTTCGCACTGATTTATTACACGCTGATTATAGTGAAATAATATTTTCAAGAAAAATATAATGCGAATTCTGTCTCTAAAATTTCTCATTTTACTTCTTAGATGCCAAATATTTATGAAAATTTGTTTTTATAAATTTTTCATTCACTATTTTCGAATAAGAATTTTTGTACTTATCTCCATACTTTTTATCCTTTCTTGTAATGCAAAACGCTTCCTTTTCCTATTTTATCTTTGCTTCAATCTATTGTGCAACTCTTAGCTTCCTACCTCTCCCTCTCTTACTTTTATTTTACCCCTTTAAAACACCTCCAAACCATGCTACTTTTATTTCTTCTCAACTGTTACGAAATAGGCTACGATTCAAATCAGTACCTTCACCAATCTTGTTTTTCATCGCAAAACCTTATTAGTCCCTTTCAAAAATTTTCATCCTCCTAAATACTTTTTTGATGCTGACTTTAATCTGCTGTCTTTATTTGCATTTATATGATCAAATAAAATATTTCAGATATGTTTTATATATATTTATATAATAATCTTCTTACGGGTCTTTTGTAACTGTTCGTATTTCGTGACGCCGTTCGTTTGCACAGACTATTTTACTTAAATGAAAAGCAACCACTTAGTTAAATAAATATTATATGATGGATTAAGTCCTTTTATTATTCATCTACTACGCCTTGTTTTCGCCTTACAAAGTTTTCTGCATTTGCTGTACGTTCTTTAGTGAAAAACATAGAATACAAATTATGAATTATTGTGGTAGCAATAACATATTTGGTGGATTATATATAATTCACCAAAGTATTTTGCTTCTATGAATTACGCAACCATTTCAATTTATTCATTTGGTTACATCTGGTGGCAATAGAAAACAAACTTTCAAAGACTCGTCATCCTTAAAACTGAATATATACCGCGTCATACCTACGTACACGGGCAGGGAACTGATTTTATGTTCTCGTACTTTTCTAGGAAATGATAAAATTCAAATTCAATATTTTATAAAAATGCTTTATATTAGTGTAATCGTACCGACGCAATGCTTATATGGATACTCCCGCAATTTTCTTGAATGAGGCTTAGATTCTTACTCTATTCCTTGAAGATAAAACAGTTATCGACGTTCTTCATCGTCATACCACCAGTTAACTCTAATTTGTCGAAGCCCAGGAATAATATCGATGCCAAAATTTTCCGAGGCTTATAACCCCGGAGGTGTAAGGAAAGTAATGAGAGGCGTTCAGTAAATTTGTATACATTACCTGCGAAGAACATCTAACACTACGCCACTTTCAATCGATGGCGAACAGGGGGCATTGGGCAATGCAATTCACCCCGTAAACTCATGGAAACGATTGTGGCGACCCTTAAGCCAACACCGAGTGGTAGGCGGTGGGGTGAAATCCACTCCTTCCTCCCTCTAATGCCAACACCTCGCGGCTCTGCGGAGGCGGAATATCTCCCCGTAGATTGACAAAGAGCCGGACACAAGGAGCGCCTGCTTCCTAGCGAATGCCATTTATGCATGCAGAAACTTCTCACGGGAGCCGACGCGGCCGAGTTGAGGTGCACACCGACCGCAGGGAGCGGAGCGTGCGGGATACTTTCACTCAATGGTCTCTCCCTTGTGGTCTCTCTTTATCACCCGATGTTGCCTCGGTTGGTTGCTGATATCTACTCGAACCGTGAGCTAGGGTGCAGCTTCGGAATATAAGGGTCATTTTCGCCCTCAATCATTTTTCCCTATTCATTAATTTGGGTCTTTCAGTAGGAACTTTTTACGATCGTTTTCGGTGGAGTTTCGTAGAAAAAACGCCTGGCATCTCATCATCCTCAACCAAAGGAGGAGTTGTTTCGCTGTCATTTCCATCATCTTAGCTCCTGATGGCATATTATGCAAAAATATCATAAAGTAAAAGTGACTGATGAGAGTTGAATGCCCCACAGTCTTTTTTTATTTGAAAGCTCATAGCACTGCGAACTAGTGGCCATGATTTGCCGCCGATTATGCACTTAAATTAATGAGATGGGAAAGATAGAGGTGTAACGTTGGTGATTCACCACACTCAGTCCGTTAATTTCTAGAGTCAAACAGAATGTGCGGTATGGTAATGAACATTCGTTACCTTTAGAAGTGGAAGGCCTTAACCCCCTGCCAAACACCCTTGCGGCGGCTGGTAGGTTGCTATGTAGATGTAGGTACCCCAAAGAGGGAGATAATTTTCCCGTATTTTGTGTTATAAGTAGCTGACTATTTAACAAAAACATTTTGTATCGAGAATCCATTATTTTTATTTTGAATTTTGCTGGAATTTCAGCATTTAATAGTCCAAATAGCATAATTTAACGTTCCGTTGATTTTTAAAGAAAGAGCGCAATTCTTTTAGAGAAATTTTGGGGTGTAATATGTGCACATTCAAGTAGTGCAAATTTGTATTTTTCGTGGAATTCGCCTTAAAGAATGAATTCGGCTGAACCGCTTATGGAAACGGCTTATTGAAACGAAATGCAATTTGAAATGAAATTCACTAATTGCTCTAGAAACTTTCAAGGTTTAGCAGGAAGCGTGAAATGAATTTCTAGCGTCTACGTACGTTGTTAGTTTTGGGTTAAAAGGTATTTTGTTTGGTTACTTAGAGAACATACATGTTTAGAAGTTTCAGTAGCTGAATTGGATACTTTCTGTGCTGATGGAATACAAAGGTGATGTTTTCCTCATAAGGTTATCGGGCAGAAGTTAAATTGAGTATTGAAAGAGCATGTGTCATATCAGAAAAATATGGCAATTTATTAGATACAGCTTTAGATTGCTGTCTATCTAATGTGAATTTTCAACAAGTTTGAAGTTAGAGTGAATCCTTTATAATTTCTGAATATACGAAATGAAAATTTCTTCTAATACTTACAAATAATAAGGTAATGGAATGTGTTTGATTCTATGTAATGCAATACTAGGAATTCAAATACAAATCAATAGTAATTTTTTATCAATATATTTTAAAATTGGTATATTTTCACCTACTTTGGTCGGTAGCAACAAAGATTGAATACGATAACATGTACAAAAACAACTTTAGTCCAAGTTTCTGTTCTAACTGTATAGGTTTTTTAAATTAGAACCTATGTCAATGATAGTGAGTTGAATGAGAAACATTGATTAAATGAAGAAGTGCAGGAAGTGGAATAACTCTAAATAGAACATATACGGTTAAATTTTTATAATCAATAATTGCGAAATATGGAAATTTTTTTCACGTTTAAAGCGCAGTTATAAGACTATTGGTGACCAAAACTGGCATAGTAAAAGAACGGCGTTGTAGGGAACGTTTTCCCATGATATAGAGACTCCTGTCTCGACTTCCAAATATTATTTCAAATAGTTGAATAGTAATCCTTCTTTTAAAGTTGTATTACGATAAGAGAAAAACAGCGCATCGATCATATTTGTGATCAACCACGGCTACTGGTGCGAAACACACGTTTTGCATGGCGGAAGTTGCGAAGTGCCCGGAGCGCAGGTATCCTTTCACCTTCTTTTGTTATGGACTGCCCGTACGTTGTGGTGCACGCCTGATTGTCAACGGCGGCTGATTTCAATTCGACCCGTCACCCATAGTCTCTTGACCCAGGGTTTATATTCACTCTAAACGTTGTTTACGTGCTTGGAGTGCGGCCGAATACGAGCACTGTGAAGGTTAGATGGTCAGCGTAGCGAGGCTAATTGGTTCGCAAACCCACCTGGAAACGTGCAGGTTATTTCAGTATCGAGTTCCTCCAACATTTCATTCATCACAGACCTGAGCCGAAACGGTTCGTCATACCCTGGGCAAATGTTTTGTGAGGTCGCCTGCCGCCATCTGCATTTGATGGGGCTCGTGAACGAAGGGTGTGTGTGCTCAGGTTTCATTTACTGTGGATCGGGAGAAGCTAGTTATTGTTAGGTTTCGAAGCCAGCGTTCGGCACTTGTTTAATTGACGAACGATTCATTTACGAGTAAATGTAACTTAAACGGCTCGCATTGCACTGTACTGTTGCTCTAATGAAATTGAGAAATGTTCACGAAAAATAGAATGACTGGCACATGCGACGTTTTCTCACCTGCCTTGAAACTTCTTCCTTGTTCTGGTTCCAATAGTTTCTACTCTCCTGCGGATCAAATTCCATTAAATATAGATATGTTGGACGCAATGAGTCCGACAGAAACAAATCTCCAAGTCATATCTTATTCCAATCAAGTTCCCAAGCGTTTATTTAATCTCAAATAGATTAAAAACATTCGTAGGTTGAATTAAGGGATAGTAGTTGGTATTATTTAAAAGATAAGATGTGAATATATTAAAATAAGAGGTGATGAAAAGAAAAATAGCTTGGCATATGGGTGACATGGGTGAAACGTCTGGTAAATCATATTCGAAGGTGAACGGTTTACTTTTAGGTATTCATTACGTTTATATGATATATAATCATATTTGTATTGATTTTTCCTTTAACCCTCCGGAAGTACGAGAATTTTCTCTCGTGTTAAATCGTGTTTATTAAACTTAATTTACGAAAATTTGAAATAATTCAGACAATCGGGGTTAAAGTAAACAGCGAATTGATTGCGCAACTAATATAAAACTAACAACTGAATCGGAGGTAATCTGAAAATCTTCATTTGCCAGGCATAGGCTTGGTGGTGAAAAATCATAAACAATGAAAAAAAAGTCGTTGGGAGACCTTTTTGTAATGATTTAATTCCACCAATCACTCTTTTTTTCCCTTTATTCATATCTAAAATATAAAGCGATTAATAAAATTGAGTTGAAACTAAACATTGGGCCGACGGAATTGACAAACTGAAAATATACATATACTCTCTACGGTGAAAATGATACGTGAAACAAAAATAAAGGAATTCTGTAAAATTTTCATTGTTTTCGGATTAATTTCAGTTTCCCCTTCCAAAATTTACACACCTGTGAATATTTTTGTGTTGTGATTGCCTCATCCCATTGTCCCCCATGCTCGACGGTGAAATTTTCGTTTCGTCAGATTTTACCTTTGAGACAATTACTACCCCTACGCTGCACTGCAAAATGTCCAAGCAAAACTAATCGCGTATTGTTTGCCGCCGTATGCGCTCCCGCTGATCGGTACGGTTAGCGACCGGAAAGCTTTCGTTTACAGCCATCGGCTCAATTCCACGGTTTCCTTGTAATTCGGTGATGATAAGTATTATCCATCGGGGTCATCCCGAAAAGCTTTTTGAGCATTGTAGAACTCGGTACTGTGTGAAGTTCCATATTCTTAGGTTGCGCAGTGAAGAGACATTCAACAAAATCAATAGCCATTCAAAGCAAGGGACAGCCAAGTGATTACAGCTCTAGTGCTCGACTACGGATCATAAAAGCCGAGTCCAAATCCGGTTTACTCTTGACGCCCGCTGTCTCAGCGGACTGTTAATTTTCGGGTACTATATATTTCTGGCGAACCTCAGGTGACTCCGAAAAAGGAATTAGCCTCCTACTCCCCTTCGTGAATTTCACAGACCCTAGGGCTTAGTTATACCTTCACCCATCAAATAATCGTACGGATTACTGTTGTTTGAAAGCAACGAGACTCATCGCTAGGAAACTGAAATCAAAGGAGTTACTGAAGCACCCGCTTGCCTTTTAGGCAGTGAAAAATAATGAGCATGCAAAGAGCTACGTTGTCAATCTAAGCAATTTATCAGTCAGGTTTTGTTTCAAAGGTTTGAGTAAGATTCAATTTCATATTTAATCCTAATATTCCTTACGTTGATTATTAGTTACTCAATTTTTATTTTTACTTTTAAAATTTACCAATGAAGTATTTATTGAATGCATCTATCTTTGTGTCTTTGTATGCTGCTAATACAATCATCATTAGGTACTGTTGTTGCGAATTTCTTTCCTACTACTTATCTAAGAGTCAATGCAACAGAAGAAATGACATGTAGGTATTAGTTTGTCGTCGGAATCAAACGTACGAATCAATAATATAAAAGTAATGCCATCTGGCTTTGTCGGGAGGTCACTCAGTTGTTTGAAGGCGAAGGGAGGTGTAGTGGTGGATGGGCCGGGCATCATCCAAGGAAGAGCTAGGTGCAATAAAAGTTGCAAGGCAAAAATTAAATCTGGACGTTTCTGGCATTTCTTTTTAATTCCCGCCGCTGGAGTAGGTCCCTTCATCGAGGCGGGATGGAATGCGCTGGGGTGGTATCCAAGCTATCCCCATTAATAACGTCCCAATTGTACGTTGGCGCTCGTGGTACCTCGGCTACGCCACCCTCTCCCTTTCGCTCCAGGCCATCATCACCAACCAACACACCGAGCATCTCAAAATCCCATTTCCGAAACGGGTGACGGATAAAATGCAATGTGCTTGTGAAAATGGTGCAATTCCCGTGGTGATAATACCGTAGAACGTTTGGTTACTAGATAATGGGGTCAATTTTGCTGTGGAAACATTGGAATCCAACGCGGTTCAGGAAGAAAAGTGCCCGGATCTCTGGGTTTCCACTCTGCAAAAACATTTTCTGCGCTCTTTAAGCAGTAGGTCTCTGATCAATATCACTGGAACAGCTCACAAGCGATGCAAGAAAAACATTTTATGTGTCACATTCACTTCATTTTCAATATTTTTTAGCAGTATAAAATACTTCCTCAGGCGTCACCTTATAAAATTTTCCTATATTCGGTCATGGGTGCATAGAGTGTGAAAATTAATATAGTTTTAATTCTGTTTGGAATGGTCTACTTGTAATAGTAGGTTTGAGTTCAGTTTAAAGTATTATTCCATGGTAGAAACAAACACAATAACAAGGCATAGAGTTAGAAAATACTAACAATATGACAACCATATATCCCGTTGTAGGAATTATTCCTCCTCGGCGTTAGAGCCGAACCGTGCGGAAGTAAAAGAATGCAACCATGCAGCGGTACTGCGGTTTTGAGTTCCAGTTAATGAAATTTGTTGATCGTGAGATTGGAATTTAAACGTGATAATTATTTACATGATATGATTTGTTGAAAGTGAGCAATAACTCTCTGTAGGCTGTGACCTCTTTGGGTTGTGAAGTTACATGTTATGCTTTAAATAATGGTTCAGCATTTGCATGGAAGTTACCTCATCAATCACCTGCCCAGGCCTACCTAGGTCCGAATTTCCCCGTGGTGTTCTTTCATTTCCGTGCCAGTGGTTTTATTACCACAAGCAACATGTGCGCATTTAAATATGCATAAACCATAACGGTATTGCACATGCCATAGTCAACTCGGTCTAGGCCACAAATTATTCAGGATTTTTTCTAGTTTTTGTCACTATAAACTCCAGTTTCAGAAGTTGCGTTAGAAATAACTTTAAAAAAGAAAAATAATATTTATGTGAGGATAGTAAAAACTCAGTGATGTAGTAATAGCCGAAATAGATTTTCCGGGAGTCATGGTGTAGATAAATGGGTCTGGTATTTTCGCAAGAGGATGAAGAAAACCAGAAAAAATCTCCTCCAGACTGCTGTTTACAGATAAAAGGTTCCGTGATGCGTCTTCTCGTGAAGCGGCGAAAGGTTATGGTAATTAGTAATTGAAGCCCGGAGCCAACCCGAAACGGAGGCTCCATGTCCTTTTCCCATGTATCTCTTCCTTATTACCTATATTGTCTGTCTGGTGTATTCGCCCGGTGTCTCCGACCGCTGTCTATTTTATTCGGTGAGTGTTCCCGGTCCTTTAGGCGTCCTGGTTGGTCTCTTGCCGCTTTCACAGTCTGTAGTAGAGAAGGTGGATGTGGGGTTCGAGGGAGAGGAATTAGAGACCAGACTCGTTCTCCAAAAAGAGGCGCTATAGGCTCCTTACTCTTACTCGGCCGGTGGAGTCGCTGTTGCCCTGTGCTGCGGGTCAGTCAGGTCGACCGCCAGAAACTTCAGCATGTCGGTCATCGCTGTGTTTCCACCTCCTCCTGCGGTTGGCTAATCTCCTTCCCCCTCGTCCTCACTTCCTCGATGCCTCCGAGTTTTTATCAGTTCAATTGAAGCTATCTTCTTCAAGCATTGTTATCTTGTACCTACGCCATGCTTCTTCAGGAATCTGTCAATCTTTTCGGTGGTTCCTTCGATGAAAGGGATGTTGGCTTATGTTCTGTGCTCCAATTCTTCGGGTGCGTTACCGTTTTTCTTTCGCTCATGGTTCGTGTTTGGTGGTGTCTTTTCTCTTTCGCGGTCTTTTACAGGACCAAGTCGCTCGAAAATAACTTTAAGGCACCCAAGCAGCGATATGGGACGGGACGCCTGTGTGAAGGCGGCGAAAACTTCCTCGAAGAGGAGAAATTCCTAAAATAGGGTCTGCAGTGAATGTCAAATGTCATTTATATATTCTATCATGTGTTCCAATATTTTTCTTGTGCAACTTGGTACTGCGGAATAAACAGTTTGAATTTGAAAATGAAAGTTTTCATCGAATCCGCGCCGCGGAAACCCCAGAACGAACAGTTTACATATGCTTTCAATGGTGAGGATCGATTTTATGATCTAGCTTGGTACAGGCCTTCTAAACCAAAGGTCTTACTATGCGTACCGAAATTCACACATTTCATATTTGTCGTCTGTGCCTAAGGTGCGTGGTGGGAATCGCTTTTGAAAACGCTTCAAGTGCATGATTCAGTCTATTAGCCGCATCACACAGTGATTGAATAAACTTCGGACCTTCTCAAAGAGTAGAAACACAACGGATTTTCGCATCGAATTTTTTTTTAGTTTATGTTAAGTCAACCAGGGTGCGTTTGCTATTGCGTAAGTTTTTTTTTGCATTCAGGGACGCGGTTGCTTGATGTACTTGGAGATCTTGAATTCGAGCCCTAAGTAGATGGGGGGAGCGTCTTTTACCCCTAAGGTAACATAAACAGCTGTGGTAGCAT
Source organism: Calopteryx splendens (assembly GCA_002093875.1). NCBI lineage: Eukaryota > Metazoa > Arthropoda > Insecta > Odonata > Calopterygidae > Calopteryx > Calopteryx splendens. The sequence goes on along the minus strand of LYUA01000082.1, from coordinate 267,785 downwards.
ATGCTTATTTCTTGCTAATACAGACACTAATTATCAAATTCAAGTTAAAAATATCATTTTAGTCAGGTTTCTTGGACAAACATTCATTAGGCCTGTACAGCATATTCCTAAGTTTATTTTTTTATCCGAGGCGTAATTTCTAAGGAGCATCCTAACAAAAAGGAAGCTTCAAGAGAAATAAGGTTTCAATGGCCGATATTAAACCTTGTTCCTCTTGATTGATTCACGTGACCAAACTAGAGTTTCCTTATAACGAAGAGGAGGTTGTCAATTTTAAATTTCCTACCTTTGCAGCGTACCTATCCTTTGAAATTTGGCATCGGTGATGTCTAGCATGTAATTTTTTTTGCGGAATTGTCCGTATGTAACCAATTATGCTTATATATTAATTTAATATTAATCAAATTTTGGAATGTTTTTCCTCGGTGGTAATGAGAAATAATTTCATGCAATATAATTACTATAATATTGAAAAGAAGAACTAGGTTATAAATATTCAACGACCGAAAACTAAATTACCTATAGGATAAATCTCTAGCATAAATTTGAAGCTAGTCGATCCTAATGATATTAAACATTATTACCTATCCTTACGTAGAGAGATTATCCTTCCGGAGAGATCACGAACATAAGATTCATGAGGGAAAGACTAGAATGAATATGGTTAAAATGCCATGTTTTTTTCGCAAGCGTGAATTGATCGGAAAAACGGCCAAAGGAAGCAATATTTTTAACTAATTACCGTTTGCTTGTATTTTCCCCTACTGGCAGTTTCTCTCGCATGTGTAGTATTTTATGCTTGAATGTTGTAGTGATTATAAAGCTGTAGGTAAAATTTATCTTCATTGCTTGAATTTCATAACCTCTTCGTTTTTTACTAACATTCGAGTAACGTATAATTTTGGCTGTGCATGCCTGGTGTAGAATCACCTCCCAGCATGTAAAGAAACTAAGATTAACTTTAGCGTAGTCACCCGCTGCTGCATATGCGAAATATTGCGAGATATGCGAAAAAATTCACAATGAAAAATCATTCTCCTGAACCCGGATAAAATTCACAGTCTAAGGGAATGGCTGAGTAGCTTAACTGGCTAAAGCACTCGGTTGGTCGGCAAAAGGATTCGAGTTCGTGTCCCGGCTCAGATGAATTAATTTTTGCATAATGAAATTTTCTCCTGGCATACTTTTTAGGTCTTGCTCGTAGGGTACTATTTAGATGTAGATAAAGGAACTCCTGGTCGTGTGTGACTGTTTTCTGAAATGGCCTTATAAAGGTAAATTGGTATAAAATTAATAACATTGTTTTTTTATGTCAGAAACAAAGGAAAGAATGACATTTTTAAGTTAGTTACCATTTACGCCATTCCACTTTTTCTCCTTTATTTCATTCTTCCGTCTTCGAAACTATTCCAACAACTTCTTATTCACTGATGTATGTATTACTGTTTTTCGTTTTCTAAGACATGTCCACCAAGATTATATTAACTATCATATTCCAAACTCGTGTCTCAAAAACCTCCAGTAAACTCCCATCATATTACCTCAAAGATCAAGTTTCGAAACCCTGCAGTTCTTCCATATTTGATTCCGTACTAATATTTTCTTTTCGCCGTTACTTAGACTAATCTTCAAGTCAAATACAGCATTATTACCATTGATTAACATACTCCTATTTTATTCTTTTAGAGCAAGCGAGGAATATGAGGGCACAATTCACCCAGTGTATCTGGCTTCCTCACCAGTAGTTTCGATCTTCATGGAAATATCATTCTGGTTAACACAACGGGAGAAAACGTTTTCCTGAGTAATCAAGAGATAGAATACAGAAGGGGGCACGCAACTACGTTGCACGGAGGGCATACGTCTGAAGCATTGAGAAGGTGAACGAGGAACAATGATGGAATTCTCCATTGGGGCATAATGTTTGAGCAGGGTGCATGAGGAGAAGCGGGTCGGACACTGAAGGGTGGTACTGAGGGGACAAAGGACCTTTGATTGTGGGTGGCGTAAAGGTCTTGGCGGGGTCTAGGACAAAAGATGTGTCCAGAGGGCTCAACTCGAGGGAATTAAAAAAAATGACATATTTTACTTGGGCTGAACGTTCTCATTTCGAAGTGCCGTTTGTCACGTCCTCTCCTCGCCCTGTGCGCCACTCCCAAGTGAAGCCCCTTCCTGCCTGATTCTTGCCCCACACCACCACGCTCTCTGCCCCCTTTTTGTATTCAACAGGTTACCCACAGCAAAGTCCTGCAAAATTCATCCCCGAGAAATTTATACTTATATTTCCAATACCATTTGTGTTCTCACGAAATACTTGCAAAAACAGCATCTGCGAGATATAATGTGCCTAGACTCAGTAACGTGTCACATGTATGAACAAAAGATTCCAAATGTGTGTTCTCGGCTGACAATTTCTTTCTCTCGAAAATACCGAGTTTATGAATAAGTAATACTTACTCAGAGATTGGTCGATCGCTAATTTCTCAGTATTAATCTCGTCAGTTATCCTTTACGAATGGATCGATATGATCTATGATCTAAAGAAGGATTTATTACAAATTCTTTCGTTTTTCTCAACTATTCGTTTAGATCAAGAAAATAAGTGCGCAAATTTTCAAATGGGTGGCCAATCATAAGGTGGAAAAGGGATTAAGTTCTTTTGAAAGAAAACGTTTTAAAAATAAAATTATGAGTGCGGCAGTAGTGGGTAAACGAGGGTGAGTTGGGCTGAGAGTATGAGGACGAAGAAAATTGGTTTGGGTGCGCGGTTGGAAGGAAGCGGAGAGAGTTTGCCTCGATCTATCTGGGAGGGAAAAAGGAGGTCAAGGTACCACCTGTCCGAAGGGCAGGAGAGAAAGGTGGATTTCACACGCCAGTGGTGTACACTCGGGGATTTACGTTGATTTTGTTTCTGTGCATCCCCACGTGACGAATTGTAATGCTAAACCGAAACTTCGTCAATCTGTCAAAAGACACACACGTGTACTTATGGTTCAACTGGGGTTCATTAGACGGGTCGTGGGTAAGTGCAACGAAAAAGTAAAGGAGAG
>LYUA01000082.1:158357-172911 GCA_002093875.1 Calopteryx splendens | reverse complement strand
GGTGTGTGTGTGTGCAGGGAATCTTAGAGGTCACGCACGATGTCACTGTTTCCGAGGGGATAGAACGCGTTCGCTGACATGCTTCCGTGCGTACCACTTGTATAAACTTTTCGTTAATGAATTGGAGATTTTATGCGTGTCATCCTCACTTCAGTCGTAATGCCACACAAATGGCGAGAAACCTGAAGTGGCATCGCGGTGAAGTTTTTGAAGGCGGAAGGAGAGCTTAGTTATTGATCCTCCTCGTGCTCATCCTTTTATGCGATCGGATCGCATCGGGCTGAGACCATCTCAGCGGCACGGCGTGGACGCTTTAGGACGTTGAGGAATCGCCGGGATGGATCTTCCCCGTCACCTCTTTTATTCGCGAGGTCCGCGCAAACAGCGCCACTGAAGGGCCTCTAAAGATCCAATCTCTTCAATTCTTCACTTTCTCCCCTTGACGTTCGCGCCATTAGGTAAGTCTGCCGCCGTTATTTCTTTTCCCACCAACGCCAGCGTTGGAACCCAGTGGTTTTTTCTATAGTGCGTCGCTTTTCCCCGTCAAGAAAACCGGAAGAAAAACTACCTCCCTACCCTCGCGCTCCTCCCTGAGTCGTGCGCGACACCTCCGTCCCTCTCTCTCTCTGCCACCCATGTCCCGCCATCGAAGCGTTCCCAAAAGTGTTCTCATTTTCTCTGTCGTTGTGTCCTCCGCCTTAAATTTCGCCTCCTCATATCGCACTCTCACCGCATGCATGCTTCCTTCCATTGCAGTTGTGACACCGAAGGATATGATCTTCAGTGTTCCCGACGAGTGGTTTCCTTCGTGCGGTCTGCCTCATGGTTTGCAGCAAAGGTAAGACATACTTCCTCATAGCATTTTAAAAATATGAAACGGGAACGTCTCCAATTGGTCACCTTTTCTCATAGCTGTGGCTTCTATGATACAAATTCTCCACCCTGATTTTTCACGAAGAAGCTTGTTTTTGTTAGCACACAATGTCCTGTGTTTAATTATGAATTAATGGAACGTTTGAGTTATGTTTATAGCACGCATAATACTGAAGAAATACTATTATTTAAAACAATGATGCGTTTTAAGAACTACACACACTCTCAGAACTCCCTCTCGTTGCTTGGAACCATTTTCTTTTAAAGAATCATTTTCACCTCCCAATGCATCGTGCAACCGCATCCGCACTAGAGGAAGTAATAGACTATCCACGTTCGTAGTCAGGCCTTGTAGCTTCGTCCACTATGTGATTTCAGTCCCATAAGTTCGTCGTAGCCGTGCAAGCAAAGCTCTTTCTCGGTTAACTCTCAATTGGGATCGCGGTCCTCCGCGGCACCCACGCGCCATCCAGTCACGGACGGCTCTCTCGCGGTAATTCGGTTGCCCGGAGGCTTTTTCGGATCGCCTCTCTCGGTGGATCCGTTTATAGGCGTTCATTTGTCTCCAAAAACTTTCATTCCGTGAACGTAATCGCTAAAGCGATGTTTGCACGTACTTTGGGGGATGTGGTTGAGTGACCACGTTAGCGAGCAAACGAGAGAGGCCTTTTGTTGGCTTAACCGCCGCATTTAAAGGGTTCGATCAATCAATCTACCTGTCTCCTCACCTCTCTCTCTCCCTCGCGCCCACTACTTCCAAACTCTCCTTTCTCTCTCTTTTCCGTTCACCTCTCTCCATCATCCCTTCAGAGCATCCTCCTCATAGCATTCAATTCCAGGCAACAAGTTTTCCGCCCCATTGCTGGAACTTTTTCTATTAATAATCCTAGTTTTCCCAATATCTGTTCGTGAATAACTCATTTGTAGTTTAGACAAATCTATTCGTTTTTATGCAAAATCATTACAACAAGTACCGAAAACCGGAAAACCGTTGCTTAAGCTTAACGGTAAAATATTGCATACTTTAATATTTGGTGGTGCAAAATATCATATACTTACGGGCTCTTCCAATAGTCCATTTTACTTTAAAAACTTACGTCCTTGGATTTGAATAACCGAGAAATATATACAACATGCTTGCTTCTGCCTTATGACCATTTAACCTACAACATTTTTGTAATTTTAATTTCCTCAGGGCTTGTTTTGTTGCTTCAGTAGTACATTATCTAAAAGTTATCTCTCTCCATTTCCATCCAAACCCTGCCATTCGAAGCTTCTGTGCATTAAATAAATATGTTAAGCAGGATTTTGTAGCATTTATTTCATTGCTTTTATTTTGTGGAAAAAGATTTATCTTGTGTCTATTGCACATTTCATGGTAACCATTTCCGTGATATTAATAATAGGTAACACAATGACTCTAAACAATTAAATGATCTCTTTAATTATGCTGTTAGTCATTTGATATTATTTATAACATTTATTTCATTACCGGAGTATCACTTACGTGTTAGTGATGTATCGTAGACGTTGTCAAACATAAAAACTTCAAGATGTATCGTTAATAAATGGTGTTTAACCTGTATTATATGAGAAAGATTAAGGTTCAATGCATTCAGAAAATGAAGCATTTTTATTTTAATTTATAAAACTATTTTCCGACCTTTGACTTTTGAAGTTCCTTTTACTCATCCTTTTACTGTTTCTTGTGAGTTCAAAATAATAAATGCACCTTTTGCCACCAAGTAGAGGAGAAATAACAGCATTTAAACTTAACAACTTTGTTTCAATTTCTTTTCTTCTTGAAAGCCCACGAAGTCGAGTTTTTCCTTGGTGAACTTTCACTGTGTACCATTATGAGAGCGATATACAGCTTGAATAATTTTTTGTGTCCCTAAATCGGACTAAATGAAGACCATCTCTCATTTACCCTTCGAAAAGTTTATACGGTTATTCCTATTTCAACCCTAACTCGTAAATGTCTTCAGTTTATGCAAACTTAGGGGGAAACTTCCTCAATTAAAGACGGCTTCGCCTTCAAAATCACTCCGTTTTTCTCTCTAAAATACTTTCTTGGAAAGAGAAATATTTGAATTTTTTGAAATTAACATTCATATTTGTGAATATCATTGATATAATATACCTGTTGAGCATGGTGATGGTCGGAGAACCTTCGCAAAAAGAAGGGTTTACAGGGATGGGAAATATCTTCAATACTGCAGTGATTACAAACTCTAAATGCAAATACTCCTTAACTTCTCGCCAAATTCTCATCTACAAGGGGAAATAAAATTCGTATTTTCAAAAGCAAATATATCATGCTTCATTTCATCTTACGTTTCATAAGGAGATTAAGTTCGGCCATAGAGTAAACCCTACTCTATGGTTCGACCTACATTAAAATAGAATATACCTACTTTATTCAGATGAAGTTCTCGGTAGTTATTCCAAACAGGTAAGTTGCCGTGTTTTAATTTTATGATTATTTGTCTTTTTCTAACATAAAGAGTAACACTTAATAATGTGATCAATGAAAATTCTATGACTGATTCTTTAATTCTTATTCCCGACAAGAAATTACCAGTGAATAAACTGAAATTAATTTTTCAGATAAATCCACTCATTAATGCTTTCTTGCATGAATAGGAATGATCCTTTTCTCTTGACCTGACTCCTCGTCCTGCTACGTAAACAGTTTATCAAAATCGCGTATATATAAATAAAAGGCAGACAGCTGAAGTATCTATCATCAAAAACTGGAGCCACGAAACGCAGTGTGTGCCATTTGGAAAGATGTTTCTCCATTGTCCTCGTCCATGAGATATTTTTAATTATCTTGCTGTATATTTTCGGCTCTCGCTTAGTGACAGATAAATTGAAGGAGAAAATATTTTCCCTAGTCACTTATATTTTGATCAACACCGCGTGATTCGAAATCTATGAAGAAAATACTCTTAATGTGACTGTGAAGGAAGGCTCTTCGGTATTCACACTTTCTGCCCTACTACCTTGGCAACACCAATCATTTCGACCTAACCCTAATCAACCAATCCGTATATTCATTTACATACGCGCCTTATGGATCCCAGGAACCCCTTTTCCCTATCGCTCCCCACATCTTCTCCGGTTTCGGAGCTATCGCTTCCGCGCCCCATTATCACTACAATCATCCTTCTCTTCACCCTTCTAAATCCACAGAGCCCTAACCGTCTATGCTGTCTGATATGACGGGTGTGCACCGGAACCTCCTATAGTTTCTTTGATAAACCATACAGTATCTTTGCTATACCTCGGAACTATTCATTTAAAAGGGTTAGGATAAAGGAAAATTAAAAGTTATGACTTTTGATTTTCAGTTGATAGCTTTCCTGGTGCACTAGAAATGTATGTTCCGTGATTTAGTTTCGGTACTTGAATCATCCTTTCTTGCTCATTATATAGCTGCGACTAGAATATTTGGTTGTTTCTTATCGATCTCCTGAGTAATTTTACTTATTTGTCAATTGCTTCACCGTAAATGGGAAAAAATCCTCTGAATGGTGTCCAAAACACTTAACCTCAAATACTAAGGGATTCCATTCAGTTACACATCTGGACCTAATTCAAACGAAAAGCATTTAGTAATGCGATATAATAAGTGCCCTTAATTTTAATTATAATTGGTAAGCACTTTTTAGTAGATAATTCATATTGTTAAAATGGTGACTGCAGGTAATATAGGTAATATAGTCTTATGTCTCCGCGTGCCCCTTGTTGTCAAAGAATATAAATGAACCAACCGGTGGTCCATCAGTAAACTATGGAAATTTCATATGCTGGACTGAGGGAAAACCTATCCCTTGTCATTAAAATTTGAAAATGAAAAAGTCAGTTGCTACGATAAATTCATAAATCGGTTACTTGCGTTACTTCATGTCTCAAAATTCAAGCAATAAATGCCACTGCGCAAGCTCATAAATATTGTCCCAAGTCAAGTGGGACAATATTTATATCTATCGTTTACATTATTGGTGAGATTCATACTACCAGAAATGAGAATTTCGTAAAAAAGTCATGTATGACTGAGGGTGAAAATTTTTAAAATAGTAAAACCATTTTAAAAATGAAAGGAATCACTTTTTGTGTATTTAAGGCAAGTGTGTGAAAATATCGTTGTCTCGATGTTTCATGTGAAGTGAGCTGATAAAATGGTTTATATTGTAAAGATTCCTGTTACTCTCTAGTGCTTCTTATTTTTTATTTTAAATTTATTTTAAAAATTCTATGTGTAATATTATATGTATTATTTTATCTTAACAGCCATTAGAGCGAAATACCGATTCGTGGTATAGTTTAAAAGTGTTTAACGAGATCTATTCAAATACGCCAAGAACATTTCAAAGCGGCTTGATCTGATATTTTTTAACAATTGTTTCCTTGTGAACCATTGAACTCTTCTGGCAATACTGTGGTAATATTTTCTGACAAAATAAGACAAACACAAACTTTGACATTGTAATTATAATAATTACATAATAAAATCTTAGCTTATCGTGCTCAGTTCTCAAGAGTAGGTAGAGAATTTGTATTTTCATGATATATTATGACCGTTACAGTCGCAATATTCATGTTCCTAGATATTCATATAATATTACATCGTTCTTGCACGAACTTTTGTACTTAAATCAGCTTTTGTCTGTATGTACCGAAAATATTAGGGAAATAATAATCAACAGGTTTAACAGTGCATAGAAAAAGAAAGGACCATTTTTCCTTCAAGCAGCATCTAATCTCAGTGTTAGGCAAAGAATAAAATTATATTTGGAAATTCATTTTAGAACGTAATGCATATTTGGATGCACCTACATTCAGACTACGGAATTCAATGGGAAATGAGTTTGGTTGAATGATTGAAAGGTAAATATCTAGAGATGCAGGTAGGTATCAGGAGTGTAAAATGGATTCAAAATACAACGTCACTTGCTCCCGAAAATCGTATTTTCCGAACATTTCCGCACTGCTTTTCATTGAGACTGCATGACCAGATGGAGTGGAAATGACTCTCCCAGGAACTTTGAGTCTTAGTCCGTAGATAATGGCGCTGAATTGAGGTCACGATATGAGGAAGGGTATACAGTTGTTCCGAGGTGGAGACGCATTTCAAATTTCTGACTCCGAATCTTAGTTTTTAAGGTCGCGTGGAATGCCCCCGCCCCTCATCGAAAATTCTCGCCCTCCCATCAAACCCAAACCCCTCTCCCCTAGTTTCCAATCATCATTATCGCGTGCTTCACATTTCCTTTCATTTCAGTGGATTCAAACCCTCCCTTCGTCCACACGCTCGCCCTATCCCTCCGCGCCCACCTTTTAACCCCAAACCCATCCCATTTCCTTTCTTCATTCCACTCCATCCCTCCGCTCTCCATCCGACTGCTCAATCAACGGGATTTTCCACCTACGCGTCACTGATGCCTCGCCCACCCGTTATCCCATGCGTCTCGTCATTCCCAAACCTCTTCCCCCCCCCCCATGGCATGGCATTCACCGAAGACCCTAGTGAAATTTAGGATAATTTCTGTTTTCCCTAATGAGCATGATGTGTAAATGTACCTGTAGAGGTTACGGTTTTCTGTTTCATTTTAATATGTTACCTACTGTTCTCGCAGCTTAAGTAAAATATATGCCTGCCCCACTTCCTTGATCATCCGTACTCAGGGGCTATTAGGTTAAAATTAATTTATCGTTGTTGAAAATGTGTTGTAGTCATTCCTAAAACACATTCTGTCATCTTATATTTTTTAGTGTACAGATCAAAACATGCCTAAAATATTTTTTTACCAAACAGCGCAATTATCAGTTTTTTTTAAATCTGGGTATGGGTTCACTTTAATAGTAAATATTTCAAAAGCCACACGGTATTGATGGATAACATAATTCTTTTTACGAAATACTCCCTTTGCGCGAAATTTGACAGTGTTAATATTCATTTGTGATCAATTGCACTATGAACCAAGGTTCGATACAAGTATGAATTATTATTATTCATCGTTCATTAAGGAATGCATTGGTTTTCCTTTTCTTTTTGAAAGTAACATTTCCAAACGAGGAAAAAAATATTTAGGATTTCTAAGTTTGATAAAATGCACATATGATCTCTGAAATGCAAACCGCGGGTGGAAATATGGCCGTCATTTATTTGGGAATACTATTGCCTTTCAGTTTTACTATTTAATTCTCGTTGAAATTAGGTATTTGTCCCATCAGGATTCCCCTTTCCCTACCGTTCATTCACAACATCTTTTCTTTATTTATTTTACTTTGAAAAACCCCTTGCTTGCTTTGATTTTCATCCTCTTGCACCTGTTTTACTATTCTCTATTTCCGTAATTGAGGATACTGTTTTTCTTTTAAGAACCCGTTTCATGTAGTAATTTATGAGTTTCCCTATTCTCTTTCAATGTCTCGATGTGATTGGAGAGTTTTGAATCACACTATTTTGAAGTGAGTGATACTCCGGTGCTAACAAATATCGGGCTAGTGATTTGATTGCCATGAAAACAGCGTTCATTGAATTTTATCCGCTATGGAGAGAGGAGACGGTGATCAATGAAAACGAGTAACCAAAATATTCCGATTACCGCATTAACTGATAAAAATTGAAAGAAAAAGGGGTTGTAATATTTTGGAGATTACCCAAGTGATGCCAAGTCAGTGAATAAAACAATAATGATATTGGACGACTGGTAAATTGAAGACAGCCTAGCTGTTCTGGTCAGCCGAAATTAGCATGGGCTGATCTGCTAAACAGAACGACTTATTGAAGTTTTCATATTGAAGATGCTTAAAATGCTAATAACGGAGGAAACTTACATTCTCAATTCACCTGTACGATAGTTTATACACAATATTGACCAAACGGCAAGGTAATTATGAAATTCAAGTATTTCATTTCATGAATTCAGGTATTTTACTTTGAAATCATTTTCAGTCATTCTACAATTTATTTCATAGGTATACCTACCTATTAACCATTTTCTAATATTTATTAATTTATCTCATTATAAAAATCACATTAAGCCCCAATAATTTACCCTTTATTACTTCTCATCTTTTGTTCGTGCTTACTTATTTAGTGAAGTTTAGTAATCGTAGCCACTTCGCTAAAATATAAGTTTGTCAATTTATACCTATGAATGAAATGCTCTTTTTAGGCAGTAAAATTTTATGTTTGCACGAGAAAATAATGTGACGTGAAATTAGACGTGTATGGTTGTGTGAATGTTTTAATGTGAAAAGTGACGACGACTGGCTTCAGCAAGAATATTGTTTGATTTAATGATAGGATGCCTTGTCCAGGAATGAATACTATTGTAAAGTAAATTCGTTGGACGCACCATAAGAATGCATGGATGAGTAACCGCCAACTCTGAAGATACTTTCTATTTTTAAAGTGTTCATGATTAGCCTTGCTTGGTTTTTAGCGACTCCAATAAAGCTGGACACAATGGGACTTCAACTAAGCGGATATGAGTCAAGATTTTCTCATTATTAATTCCCACTCATAATTTTCCACCCAAAATCCATTGCTATCTTGATAAAGACTCTATGATTTATTTTGTCCCCAAAGAAATTAAATTCTGTAAAATTTGTAGACAAAGTTTCCCTGTAAGCAATGTGACCGAAGAATACATGAAAACCATTGGGTCCGTCAAAACGCGCAATATTTTTTTTCTGTAAAATTTCCAAGAGGGCTGCTTTCCAACTTTAAAATTTAATAAAACTATGCAGGTGCCTCTGAATAGTTAAAAGGTTGCGCAATGTTAAGTTCACCTCAATATATCTGAACTAGATTTTGACGCAATGAGTTTCAATAAAAATAAATCAGATTTCATATTTGTAAAAAAGCACAGTTTAATTAAATTACGTCCATCTCACTTTTTTAGCTGCTGAGCGTTTTGATTAATCACCCTAGGCTGCATTTTTCACTGTGCAGGACGGCGTAATGAGCCTATAACCAAATCTCTTTGTAATTTTTCGTAACTTTCGCTGATTTTCTCGAAGTTTGGACGGGTGAATCCGCTTTAGAGGCTCACCAGTCCAAAATTTGAGGGGGGCGACCACGCTCGCGAACTAAACGCCTTCCAAAACGTCGGAGTAATTCCATTACGACTCCCACCGTGGGATGGAAGCGTGTTAGTTTCTCATCGCTGGACGGAAGTCACCTTTTATTCCCGGGGAAGACCTTGATTGACCCTCCCGTCACTATGGACTCTCACTATTTACCCCGTGGCCATCTCCCTAACCCACCCACTCCCAGTACCCTACCTGCCAATCCTTCCCATCCCAAACACACGTCGACCGGAATAAAGAGCTTTTTTCTTTGCCAAGCTTTTAACCTTTTTGCGAGAACCCTTCTCTTCCCTCCCTTCCTTCCCCTTCTCCAATCTCACCTCGTTAGCAGTCCATCGGTCCTAACGAAATTCTTTCTTTTCATCCTATAGACCCGCTTTGTTTTTTCGTCTTCGTCAGCCCGGCTACGGTGGCTTGGGGTCTTTCTATATAATGGAGTCTCTCGCTCGGAGATTGCCCCACTTCGATCTCTGAAGGTGCTGACAAGGAATCTTCTCAACGCCACGTAGCTGCTTAAAATTTGACCAATTCGAATTGTGGATTGCTCTCCCATTCAACCTGTAGCACTGCTGTGGTCGCGTGGGAATCGCACTCTGTCCTTGTCGGTGCCGTGTATCTTTTTGTGGTATCCCTGGGCTCGTTGCTCCTCTGCCGTGCGGTTCTATGATCAAATGGCACCTGTAATGATAAAAATTATATGCGTTTATTGGAGTAAATTTGAGTCTAAAAAATTACCTACTCCTAACTTACCCTTCGTCAAACTTACTAGTTGAAGATGTAATACATCTTTTGTGCGGAATTCTGGACGGTTGATAAATATTGAGTTTACGATCGTTACGCTAACTTATTTGTTTTTATCAACATTATAACAGGTAAACTTGTTGGATTCAGAAATTTTTTGGCTAGTCGAAACTTGTTGGTCCATGGTCATTTAGATATTTTCTCCATCTCACTGTGTTCTCAAAATAGCTTTTATTTTTTCAAAATGACGCCAAGTGTCAAATTATGCCTCATTAACAAAATGGATGCTGTTTAATTTATCCGTACATGTATGATCTCAAGATGACTTTGAGCAATTGGTGTGCGACTCTTCCACGATCCCTCTCGATTCTCTCTCCACTTTGCACATAGGTTGAGATAATTTCCGGCTTGATTTAATTTTCCTTCAGTTTCTGGTCATTCATTCTAAACGGTTTTGCGATTCCACCCGCCAACATGCTTCATGCATGTGTTGCAATTGAAACGAAAGCCAAAAGTAGTAGAAGTTCAATAGTTTCACATCCAGGGAGGGAATTGTCGGATGAAAATTACTTATAACCAAGACTAAACTAGGGGAACTAAATTCACAAAATACAATGTCTCTAGATTGTTGTTTCGATTCACTTCATGCCGAAATGAGATTAAAACTTTCCCTTTCTTTTTCCGAATCTGTCATTAGATATGGCACTTTGCTCTAATCCTCTGTCAGCAAATCGATTAAAAGTAATTCGTATCCTACACCCGACGACAATTCCATGACTTTTCATGATAAGTAAATTAAAGATAAATTACTTTTATGCATCTAGCCTGATTTCTCCTTGCAGGTTGATATTTAAATACGCGCCCCGTTATTAAGTGGCCTAACTCAGTGTTAAAAAATATTGAAATTATATCACCCGAGCACACCGCTATCTAGCAAATTCGTCCGTACCATGTTTATAATTACTATTTCATAAGGAAAATGTTCACATTTTTCCATTTTTAAAGACCTAAGAATTGTGCATTCCTTTTCCAAAAGACGCTGTGGTAGAAATATTCCATTAAAGCCCCGTCATGAACAAAGATACGCCCTTAATGCAGAGCACCTTGAAAGACCCCTTATGATTTGTTATCGTTGGGTGGATTGCTAAAAGAGGGATGGATTTTTGGAGCTCAGAATGACTCGCGTTCAAAGGAATTCTGGTTGCTCAGTCCTCCACCACGTTTCAGAATGTGGTCATTAAAGACTCATCGCCCTTCCCCGCGCGAAGACTGCACTTCACACGGGAGGAAAGAAGGGAGGGAGCGAGAAGAGGGTGGAGAGAGGACCGCTCCAGATGTTTGCAGCGGCCCTGGATATTGCATTGTGCGTGCCTTTGGACTAGAGTGGGGTGGTTAATGAGGATCCTTCCCTCCTTCCGTGGCCTCCTAACCCTTGCGATGACGGCGGAAGGGGGATGCTCTCCTTGCCGGGCTTTCAATAAACCCGCCGAAACCCTTCCTCCCGGTCCACTCCACTTTCCTCCCTCCCAGCGAAGCCCCGAAAAACCTAACTTTTAACCCTCACCCTGCCCATCTCCCCTTTCCAAAAACCACTCACGCTCTTCCGTCTCCTCAGGCAAGGGACCCCTCTACCCATATTCAAATATAACAACTCTCCCTCTCCACCCAAAGATCTCTCTCTCTCTCACACTTTTTGCATAGTAACTGTGTGGTTCTAATATAAATGGTCGGGCCTTGACCAAATCAGTTTGTCTTTATTTCTCGGAAAAATTCAAATTCCCTTCAAAACGAGGTTTATGGCCTAGAAATATTCTTACTTATAAAGGCTTTCAAATCATTTTTTGTATCCCCTTTATATATCTGTCTCGTTAAGCGAAAAGAAATCTAGTTTATTCTCAACAATATTCAGTTTATAAACATGAGATGTAAAAAACCTAGTCATACATATTTGAGAATCTTCTCAATACCATTAAGGTAAACAATAACTTTAAGACCTCCTACATTATTTCGTCAAACTTTACAATGAGTAACTGATGACAAGCTCCGTATGCTAAGTATGAAGGCAATGAATGAATTGAGCTCATGAAACTGAGGGAAGTAGCAATGTTCCGTTGATGGTGTTTTTTTTATATCATTCAACTGATTTATTATGATAGAGTGGTGTGACTACACTCGGAGGCTGAATGTTAATTTCAACGTCGAGTTTAACTGGTCACATTTGCTGAAGTGAACTTCGCCATAAGAGACACTTACTTACGAAGTCCTGCCTTACATTAAAAAAATACACTGACTGTAATTTTAATCTCCTTCTTAAATATTTATAAGTGAGCTAGTGTGACTAGATCCTGAATTTTATAACATTTATTTGGTAGATATAAACGTAACTGTAAATGAGTAAGACTCGAGAATCGAAAACCCTCAAGGGCACTCAAATTAAAGTTCACTATCAGAAAAAATCTCACCGCAAACCATTAATACCGACGTTTAAGTGACGTAAGATAATTCATATCGATTAGCCATCTTTAATTTGTTAAACAGTAGGTAACGCAGCGTCGTCAAACTAAGATTCCAATACTGAAAAGACGTTGAAAAATATAATCTGCTCATCTCCGTTTCTCTTTCTGAGATATCTATGACCCGTAACCCATGTTTTGCGAATTTGTAGTGATATATGTGTTGAAGAAAGATATCTCGTGTTACAGTTGAATATATTTATCTGTTAAGTGACGCATTTCATTTCAAGGAACCCTAGCGGGTCATGCCCTTTTCATCCAAGTAGTAAAGCGACTGAAGATCGCAACACTGACGTCAGTGTGCCCTGTGGTTCAATTTTCTTGATTACTTTAAAAAAGGAATGATTTCAATGATGGCCGCCTTGGACTCTTCACACCCTTTGGTGACGAGAGCGAATGGAAAAAGAAAAGGGTTCTCGCCTTGGGAGAACCTCCCGTCATTCCGACGGGAGAGAGCGGCGAGGGTATGCGGGAACGGTGAGGAGTACGGCGGAGGAGGAGAGGGGAATGGGTCAGAGGGGAGGAGGCAGAGGAGGTTACGGTTGGCCCTGCAGGGGGGAGGGGATTCTTGTTTGGAAGGGGCGAAGGAGGGAAGGGGATGTGGCGTGGAGGGAGAGAAGTGATGACTTCTTTCGCCGGAGGAAATGAGAACTGGTTCCGTTTAATGGTATTACGCCGCTTCGCCCGAGACTTGATTTGACTCACTTCGGAACCCCAAAGGTTTAAAGATGGTGATAACGAGTGATTACTTCAGGACGCGACTTCTACGCACTCTCAAAAAAGGCTGTTATTAAATATAATTCAAGTGCTCTCCATGATGTGATTACGGGGAGATTCCTTGATAAGCGGGCTTACTTGGGCGAGCCTTCGTTGAAGGGGAGGCTAGATTACAATTATTATGCTCAAGCTTCACATGGCTGCTGGTGTAGTCAACTATTTTTGCGGTGGAATTTTCATGAAGCAATGGTTAATTTAGTAAGAATACATGAATTGGCATTATGTTAGTTTTTCGAAAAGTCATTATTTTATCATTGTTGCAGTATTTTTCGTAAAGATATTCTATTCTATTCTATTTCGTTGATCTTCGTCGTTGAAATAAAGCATAGCTCATTAATCGAGAACATTTCTTTATCTTATTTCGCTTTCGTGTTCAGCCAATTAGCTGTGTGTGCTAAAAATGCCAACTCAATGACTTAGTTTTTTCTTAATCGATAAATTGGTTTTTTTATTAGAGTTCTATATCAGCAGGGAAAAAATCCATTCCATGTACTTACCACATGGTGGTCCAGTTATGGAATACGTTTATGGCCTCGTGGGGCAGAAATAATATTTCCCAATACAATTTATAAAAACTAGATATTTGTCAAGGACTTGTGTGAAAGGATGTCAGGGTGAAAATATTGTTTTCTTTTTAAGCGTTTTATCAGGAATTAAATGCGCTCAGAGGTTTGTTCTACATTCAGCTCCTATAGTTAAGTTTCCTTTTAGAGAATTTTTTTTATAGAACGCTTTATTACCTAATCGTATAAGCCTACCTAAGTGTATCGAGGAGTAAATAATAAAGTACATTACGTTCCTACTTTCCCTCGTGTATCATTAGTTAGCATATTATCGGACACATAAAAACAATTATCAACTAGATTTAAAATCAAGAATCACTTTGTAATCGATAATAGTGAAACTCCACATAATGATATTGGCTATGCTAATGGAAGAATGTCGAAATGTGAGATGCGCTGGGACTTTTTGTTCCTTGTGCCTTGGAAGTTCAAGGATTCGGTAACGAGGCAAAATTAGAGAGGTTCGAGGAATCGAATATTCCACAAAGAGCGAATATTTGAGGAATTGTAGGATTGGAAGATTTGAACATTGAAAGCATTAAATCAGGAGATAATTTGATTTTTTTCATCCATTTTTTAAATATTGTTCACGGAAGTGAAACGGACGCTGCTGGATATTAATCTTACTAAATTAAAAAAATTAACATTGACATCCGGATCCATGTATAACGAAGGCTGTTTCTTAAGTTTGTGGTTCAACGACTGAGAACTAATCTGTGATTAAACCAAATGTAATTAACCATTATGCCTTATTAAGGCATTTTTTCAGTCATTCTATCGTATCAAACTAGAGGTTAAATTACGAACGGCCCCGGAAAAGACACGCTCGACGGTCCTGCCACTCTAGACCGTTGCGTTGCAACAAACCCCTCTGTAGGGGTAGAAAAACCAACCGTGTTCGGAAAATAACCTCTTTTAGGGACCCTGCTGCGAGTATAATGGACCATATACGATACTGGTGGGTTCAAGAGAGCATTG
>LYUA01000082.1:147747-158345 GCA_002093875.1 Calopteryx splendens | reverse complement strand
TGCGAGTATAATGGACCATATACGATACTGGTGGGTTCAAGAGAGCATTGGAGATTGTAAAAGTGGAACCTGACATCTCAAAAGGCATACAAATCCACTTTTTCAACTCGTGAAGATTATAAAGGCTCTCTCCGTGGATATCTCGATATTGTAACACTTCAACCATCGCTCGGAATCTCATGAGTTTTGAGACCCTAAGTGATTATTCCTGGGTAATTTCTGATAAACGCATTCTCAACTTGGAATGGTTTAAAAGAGAATTTCTGCTATTCGTAGTTTATGAAATTGGTATCTACTTTTCTATTCAGACACCTTAAATATAGAGGTCGTACGACGCATTAGTTTAGGCAAGTTACCAGCGATTTCAAAATGCTTTTGATATAAGTGGCCAACAAACTATTTTTGACAACTTATAAAGTAAATGCAACAGAGTCATACCTGTTAAAATAATAAAATTCACAAAGATAAAGCGACGCTTTCTGATAAATTATTATGGTATTTCATTGGTAGCGACTCATGAAAATAGCCAACGATCAAATGGACCGACGAATTCTTTTTAGATAATAGTCGATGCTAGAGAGTACGTTAGTTGGCTGAGTTAAGGATGGCGTGGAAGACAACTTAATGTAAATGGAAGATTTTTTCATCAAATTTTTTATTTCTAAAATCCTGAAATAAAGGATCCCATTGGATTGTCGTGAATCCCAATTTTTTTCTAAAAGTAATAGGATGGCAGATGTTGTGGTTAATGTGTCAGCCGGATTATGAGTTTGTCTGATAATTGTATGCCAAAAATATTCGTTAATTTTGGTTTTCAGGTTTCCACGATGTTTTTAAGTACAAAGTTTCTTCGTTTTCGGGTTTCTCTTCGCGTTCTTTTGTCTTTTGATGACAACTTGACTTGGTGATGTCTTCAGACCAGAAGTGGTGATGCAGGATTTTTGCCCTTCTAATATAGGGCCATTGCCCAATATATGACTTGTTTACGGGATGGCCTTTTTATGGGAGGCAAAATTCCTACATCACTATTTACCACCTGAAAATGCCAGCAGGATAGCTTGAAAAAAAGAAATTCGTTTCCGTGAAATTTCCGTGAAAGAAATTCCGAAAGTGAAACAGCTTCATAATTTAAACTAGCGACGTATGGTAAAGTTAAAAACCACTCCGTTGATCAATTATCACCTCAGTTATTAAAAGTATTGGTAAATATTTATTTACTGGAGCACACCGCACAACGAATAATTGTATCCTCCTTTTAAGAAAATGTATTTTCAAATATGACATTAATTGTAGTGGAAACGGTTTTTAATGTGGTGTGGCTGCCCTCGTTTTTATGTAAGAGCATAATTTAAACTACTAAACGAAGGTGATCCCTGAATATCGATTTTACAGTTGGTATTTATCAATTTTGAAAATGACTGTGTGGTTCAAATATGGATATTGAGGTGAATACTGGTACTGTTTCTTTCATTATTTCTTTTCAGTTATCAAGTTCCTGTTTTTACCCAAAAGAACGAAACGCCTCATCCGTTAACAAAACAATAGCACTTAACCTTTTCTTTTCATAGTCAGTTACGCTCGCGTTAACGATGAAGGATTAAAATAAAAAAGTCATCAAATACCCACAAAAAAGTTTCTCTTTTTCCAATCGACTCTTCTCTTTTTAATTCACGCTATATCCGTTATCTGCACGGTAAAATTGTTCAGCACAAGATCTAATTTCAGTCCATTTTCTATAAAAACGATTCAGTTCATATTGACATTGAGCTGATGACCCACTAAATGCATTGTATCTCATAAGGAAGATATGGTTGAGAATTTTTTGTTTAAAAAATCTTGCGAACACAAGCTATTGGTTGCGAAACCTATTGTCTATCTCTCCTTTCGTGTAGGAACCTTAGAGCATCGCACATTAATACTTTTTCAGAAATTTAACAATTCTGAATTCTCTTTTCCACCATGAATTGTTCTCATGTATTCATTTAATACCACTCCCTCTTCTGCTTACTCACCTCCTCCGTCCCTTCGCTCGAGTTCCCCCTCCCATCGTTTACTCATTCCCCCATTCCTCCGACATCCTCCCGCTCCTGCTTCCCCGCTCAGCATTCCCATTCAGAAGTTTGAACCCTTTCCCTTTCATCCCGCCGCCTCCTTGCCTTCTCTCTTCTCTATCCCATCGTCAACGTCACTCGTGCATACATGAATGCCTAAAGAAGACGTTCTCTTACGGAGCGTTTACAGCCTCTAATGAGTATCTCTCCGTAATTAAATTTGCTTTTCAATCGCTTCCCTTGCTCCCTTCCAATGCCGGATGGCTGTGAGGATCTGGCTGCGGGAGGAGGATCTCCAGGCCGACAGCTATCTTCCTCCCTCTATGTTCTACCTCGATTCTCCTTCCTCCATCTCGTTTGCCTTTTGCGGCTTAGCATTTAGGTGGAGGACATTCTTTGTTCGAAATTACTGTTGGGTACTAAGTAGCCATATTCCTAGGCAAGTCTTAGCTGTGAAAAGATTTTTAATATCCAGCGATTCCATTGGCATGTATATTTCCGCACGATGACACCATAGTGGCGACCAGATTAAGGAAAGATTATGTAATCATTTTGCCTCAAATTTCATCAAAATCAACCGCTTTCCCAAAACATTTGTTTGTCACTGCTGTAAACCGGGATTGATTAATGTTCTAAAAATAATATTTTTGTTTTAAATTTGTTTCCATTCATCATGCAGTTATTTGGTCTCTAAATAATCGTCTCCATTCATGTGATAAATTTTTCTTTTTGGTTTTTCAAAAAACAAGGATAAATTTCACTGGATTGGCGCCAATATATCCAATGTTACAAATGGAAAAAAAGGTATATAGTGCGAAAATTATTTATTTACTTGTGGGAATACTTAGGATAGGATGTGCATTTAAGCATATTAAACCTAAGTAAGTGTGTAGACCTCTAACTCATAAGAAATAATTTTGAACGCTCGCACTAGCTCACTCCGACCTTTTAAGTGAAAAATGTCGTTCAGAGTAACATTGAGAAGCTGCCTTACGTTTGTGCCCTCAGAAAACGAAGTTAAGTTGAGAAAGGAATCTTTCTTTAAATCATAATGAATGGAAAGACTATTCCTAACAATGTATCCCGGTGAATATTTCTCTAAAATAAAGTTAAGAAGAGATTTATGGATGTTCATCTAATTCTACGCTGTTCGTTCTGCCACGTTTTACTAGCTCACCCTGTGATTGCTGGTCAGCATTTGATGGCTTCCATCACATGAAAGGCATGAACAAAATGTGGCGACTTTCGTCAGCAGTGGTTTTTGAAAGAAACATTATTACTTTCTATTGAGCTTGGTACCTTATGACTTCAATGTGATTACCGTGTTTGCGTGTAGTACAGTGTTAATAGAACTTTATTTTGTTTTAAAATATATTGAAATTTAGTTTCACGGAAACATCGGACGCAAGTCATTGCAATTATTTTGTATATTTTTGGATATCGGTAGAAAATGTGTTCCTTAAATTAAATATTTTTGTTATTTTTCTATTTTTTGCAAATTATTTAAAGATGCTTTAGTTATTTTTTTT
The DNA here is from genome assembly GCA_002093875.1 of Calopteryx splendens. Classification (NCBI taxonomy): domain Eukaryota; kingdom Metazoa; phylum Arthropoda; class Insecta; order Odonata; family Calopterygidae; genus Calopteryx; species Calopteryx splendens. The sequence continues at coordinate 154,765 of LYUA01000082.1, read as the reverse complement.
TTGGTGTAATGTTTATTGCCATATTTTTTAGGCTATTTGGGGGCGAGGTGGCACTGGGGTAGCACGCTCGCCTGTGAAGCTAAATATCGCGGGTTCAAACCCCGGCAGAGGCGAAAAAAATTCCAGTTTCTGAAATATTTTTTGGAACGAGGCAACTTCATATGATGGATGTAAAATCATATCTGGACGATACTACTTAACAATTAGCTAGAACGAGACAACCTGACAAAATATTCAAGCCGGAATGGCTAGTGGCATAGTGGCATAGTGGCATCCCCCCCCGCCACTCGCCCTAGAGGCGGCTTGCGGGGTATGGTGTAGATAGATCCACAAATTTAAAATAAATTAAGGTGATTAGTTATATTTGGTTGCCAATATTGTTTAATGCGGAGGTTTGATAATAGGTGGAATTGGATGCTATTTGGTTCAAAACAAAATTTAAGCTAGGTGAACGCATCATTTGGCATGTATGCTTACTTGAACAATGTTATGTGATGTTGGGATCAGCATGACCATATATGACCTTAAATGCTATTTACAGAACCTTACTTTGATAGTTAAGGCTACAGACATTTTAGGGAATAAATACGTATATTTTCTTTCATTTTATAATGTTTTAAACTGCGGTTTTTCAATATTTCTCAAAAAATAAAAATAAACCCAAAGTGACATTTAAATAGGAGCTGCTACCGACTCCACCCAAATATTCCATGATAAACTGATTTCAGGCATGAACTTTTGAAGTGGAAGGGTAGAAGTTAGTAGAAGGGGAAAAATAAAATATTTGCAGCTTTCAAAAGTATGAATTTCATTTCACCGTTTAATAAACATTAAACGTTACAATATTTTCAAATAATAACTTATAGTGGTGGTAAAAATTGTCTTCCCTCAAGTTTCTAGTGTGCAACTATGTAGCATATTTCCTAATCTTTAATGTTGCGTAAAGCAGTGAACACAAATTTCTGACGGTTACTGTGGAAAAAATCATCTTTTAAAATAATTACTAAAGTGTTGGTGAGACTGTACGGCTTTATCACTTTTAAGGAACACTATAGGGATAAGAACTCTAATGGGCGTAGGTATATAAGTTTGTAAACGTACAGTTTCGATTAAGAACACGTGATGAATGACAGGGAACCTTAATCACAAGCAGCAGGTAATCTGGTAAAGCGCACAACACTCGCACACGACATTCAAAAACCAGAGACGTCCTCTTTTTTTCTAACTCACATTACTGGAATAATATACTCCTCGTGTTTAAAAGCTTTATTTGTATCAAATCACAGTAATCAACCCGAAGGTCTGTTTATAAAAGGTAGTGCTCACCCTATATTAAGCCCAACGGCGTGTGAAATTCACACATCAAGCAAGGTAGGGTAGCCAGTTCCTTTCCCTGTGCCACCTGCGATTTTCAAGAATGACATGGTTCCCAAAAAAATACACTGTGTGAAGCTGAGGGCGCCCAGAGGCGTCACCCGGAATCGAACCCGTGCCCTCTGCTGGTCAATAGCCCAGCGTTCTAACCACTACCACACCCGTTTTTAATGGCATAGGTATTTAATATTGGCCCTATTGTTGGGTAGTTTTTTTCTTAAAACCACTCATCACAAATGAAATAGCACTTTGCATGAAATTTAAGATTTTTCTCAGCTTAGCTTGGAGGAGAAAATTTCGGAGGAGCCTATTTCCTAAAAAGTGGTTCCGCAGGCTATGGCACTGATTGCACGTCCTTTGGTTACTTAAAGAAATTTATTTTCGCCAGGGACCACCTCAGAGTGACACTACCTTTCACTAGTTCCTTATCGGGGTTTTTTTGAGATTCCATAAAGGAGATGACAAAAATAGGTCCCGAGCATACAAAGCGGTTTGATGGGAAATAAATTCACCCCAGGAACTAACTAAGAGTATGAAATATACATGAGTGCTTACGTTCATAAAAGCTATTCCCTCTTTTTGTTTCCAAAATATTTTTAAAATATTTACAAGTATATAGCTGCTATGCAACCATTATAGCGTCGCCGGTCGTATTACTGCTGGTGGTGCTGCTCGAAGACAATGAGGGCAAAGATTAGACTCATATGCCTAAAATTGAAAATCTCCACAATTTAGATTACCAGCCCTAAGACTTGGTCAGTAAATTAGAATTTATACTCTAGGCTCTATTATACTTCACCATAAACTCAAAGGCGACGAGGTTCCTGTCACAGATCATGAAGTTGCTTCAATGATTCACCATTTAGTATACTTCCACCCTTAGTAATTTGGAGCGCCGACAAAGACACTACATTCCGGAATTCTTCCACGCCATTTCTGGCGTTCACAGCATCTTCTCTTCCTCTCACCATTTCTCTTTAATAAAAGGTCTCCTCGGAAGGCGTGAAGGTTGGAAGGAACAGAAACTCTCTCTTCCCTCGTCCCCATCTCCCATTGACTACCCTTTTCACCCCTTGGTCATACCTTCTCCTATCTGTCTAGCCATTAAAATATTCGACTAACTGGACACGCAATACTTCGCTGAAAGACTCACTCCTGAATGTAGTCGACTGGATTTCTCTTCGTTTCACACTTTCCTACTTTTTTTACCATGCATGTACTGTAATTACTTAAAACATCTCAGTTTTGCTTCACAAAGACAGAGCAAATTAAATCTGACACATGAAGAATTACTCAACTTCAACTTCTCCACCACGTTGCACAAAAAATGTAACCATGATCAGTTAGTTGTAAAATGTGAATGAGGAAGGATATAAGCACAAATATTGAAAGTAGATATTTAACGTCGACAAAACCTTCATTGATCTTTTTATTTGATATACGATTTCCATTTCATTAGTAGACTTTCATTCAATTTAAAAAAATGTTTTTCTATATTTTACGATTAAATCATTTTTACTTTCATATCTAAGGTTTCGGCAATATTTGAACCTCACCAAGCTAATTTAGCATTTTCTCATGATTGATTGGCTTTTTACAGGTACAGGTATACAGGTTTTATAGTTACAGGTAAAGGAACAATTTATATTTCCACTAGACTACCACGTCCATAAGCCTTAAACAATAATCCACAAATCAAGATCGACTATTTATAATAGTAGGCATTGAATGCTTTTCAGGATATTCCATGAGGGATTGCCTCTTATTAATAACAAAATCACTGGAGAATTGGCCATAGCAATAAATAGCAAGTAAACGAACGTGACCACAATCAAACACCATGTTTCTCGGGGGACGCGGGGTTAATTTAGCAACTGAGATAACATAATTTGCATTTACTAGTTTTTATTCGAATAAATGGCTTTAAGTTGCTCATAATCTGCGAAAGATGGATTTCAGATTCAATTAATATTGTTCATCTTTATTTTGTTGATGAAACTTTTCCTGCGTTTTCTCCAATTTATTTCGATTAAATACACAAAGTAACTTTCAACATTTAACATCTAATGAAATTTCTATCTTGCTTTATTTGATTATAATCATGTATTAAATTTTAAACTAAATAATAAATGTATATGGAAATATGGTTACTTTATTATAAAAGCATTAGATGTGTTGTTATGGCTAACATATGCCTGCCTGATTCCTATGCCTGACAGTAATTTAATGGTGAACTTTTAAGTGAACAAATATTTTACGTAACATAGCATTGGTGTTGGATACTCATCATCTGCTGATATAAAGGCTACCTAATTATGTAGGAAAAAATATTTTTAATTGTACCTGGGAAGGCTCCCTTGCTGATACTATAATTCTCATTACAAGAGACAGTACTGCATACAATGTAGGAAACATTTCTTACAAGTTTCGCATTTTTGGCAATGCAATAAATTCATAAATTTAGCATGATCGTGAATTCTGTTTTCATGGAATCTGGTAAAAATAAAGAATTTATGTTCTTTAATTTCACTTTTTCACATTGAATTTTGTATTCAAATTCTTTATTTTTAAATGAATGTTAAAATTAAATCCAAATTCAGTGTTTTTTATTTTATTTTTAATCCATAAGAATTATGATATTTTTTTCTCGAAATGAAACAATTTTTATGCGACAAAAAATTGTGATGACCGATGATTGTAGTCAGTTAATTTAAATTTAACACTTTTATTCATTCTTGTGAATTGTGTGTGCGTTGTTTAACCCAAGTATCACCAGTGTAAGCTTGATGGCTGGAAAAATTCAATTTTATCTCCATAATAAAAAGACATTAATATTTAATTTTAGTAGTGTTTACGTATCTTACGTATATTACGAAAACTTATTTTCCGCGTTAAAGCTATTTCTCTCGCCTTTTCCTATAAATATCCTAGTTTTATGCGTTCAATGTTTGTGGGTTTGGCTGAGAATCTTCTATATCTGCCGCTGGATAGGTACGCGTACACGTGCAGTGAGCGATATTATAGTTATATCTTTGAAATTTAAAATCCATTCAAAATTAATCATCTGTAATTCTTTTTTAACTGTAGATATATTTTAAATCTTATTCCTCAGATCTCCAGGTGTAAATGCCTGTATAACGCAAACTTTAGCAAATGAGTAAGTTGGGCCTTGGTGTTCGCCATGCAGGAATAACTTTTTATAAGCTAACCCCCCGAAAATTTACTGGCTCCCATTATTTAAAATCGAAGCACGGGTCCATGGAGTCTCCACCGTCGTTTGGATGTTGTAAAAGCCGTGAAAACCAGAAAAACCGTGATTCAATGAATTATTTAAAGGATTAGGTAATTTCATGGAATCTCAAATATATAATCCAACTGCACTAGCCGGAAAATTTTAAACCTTCTGCCATAGCTAATTTTTACGTTTGAGTGTTCTTAGGCCTGATCATATAGTGATTATCATTTTTAATTATAATTGCCGTATCATGCTTTTTATTTCATTTAAAACTACACGGCAACAGGCGATAATAAATAAACACTTAAACGGAGCTCGTAATACATTAGGTAGTGGAAATTATTTCAGGGTCATTCTATGATGAGAAAGAAAAGGAAATTAATCTACTTTAACGTCTACAGTAATGTGGTTGTATGATTATTTCCGCCAAAACTTAAGTATGAAGATATTTTCTTTGCTGCAGCGCTCAATTTTACAGGAGTAAATACGCCATTGGCGTGAGTTTCGCATGAAAGAGAGATAACAGTGAAATATTTGCTTTGTAAATGTCTTTGAGGATGTTTCATCGAACTGTACTTAGAAAATGTTTCATTTAGCTCGGCACGATGTATTTTTCCAGGCGCCATAACTATTTCTATGGTCCTCCTTCTTTCCTATTCTTTCAGTGATCCTCCTCAAGGTGAAATTCACACAATTCTCTAACGAATTGGAAGTAGCCTTGATTTGAACTCATAAACTCAGGATCAGAGGCAAAGATAAGATCCGATTCCAATCTTCTGGGGAACTCGGTCAATTTAAATAGCATACCGATCTCTTGTGGGCAGAGAAAAAACAATTTATCCTCGTAAATGTGCACGCAAGACTAGGATTTGATAACGCTTTGACGCCCCGGCGACGCAAGAATTTCTCATTAGCGAGGCGGCATAATCCGCCGATTCGACGGAGTGTGAGGGGAAGAGGAAGTCGGGAGGAGTTGGGTTGGTGGGTTTAAGAGGGAGTGCGTTGTTTGAAGGGATAGACGACATCTCTTGGGGGGGGTAGAATGGAAACCGCAGGAATCATGGGAGCAATGGAGAGGAAACGGGCACCGCACAACCGTTCCGCGGGCTCCGCCGGAAGGAGCTTTGGTCCCCGCCGCTTTCGCCCCAGGGGAACCCCATTCATTCGTAGATGGAGAGGGGTTATGAGGAACGGAGGCGTGGATAGATAGCATCTTTCTTGTTCTTTGTTTTAATTTTTCGGAACATTTTTTCTTCCAAATCTTACATATATTGTTGGGTGATATAGTGTGCGAGTGTGTTGTTGTGATATTATTTCGTTTTCACTTCCTCAAAAGCAAAGAATTGAAACATTTCCGGAGCGCCTAATTCATAAAAAAGAGACCATAACGCATGCATGTGGCCCTAATTGAGTCACGTCTCATGCTATCACAGAAATAGATAGTACGCTTGCTAATTGTTTTTGGCAAATCAAAGAATGCCAATCCGTCCGTCCTTTAATGTTTTCTAAAGAATATAGTTGTTAATCACACCAAGTGGCGGGAAGTGGATTATTTTTTGGAAAGAATGGCGCCCGTAAGATCGTTTTATTAGTGAAAGTTTTCATGATTAGATTTTAATAATAAATAATATAAACTAATAGAATTTTAAGAGCTTTTAAATCTCTATTCGAAGTTGTGAAATTCATATTGAATTTTCCGTTAATTCACTCTCTTTTGTGCATCAATTTCGTTTAATTTTAATTTTATTACTAAAACCTCATCCACTCCCAAGCAGTCAGTACCTATTGTCCATGAGTTCGAGAATATATTATTCGACTGATTTAGACTATGGGTTGCTTGCCTTCTGCTTCTCAATGGACTTTGTAAGATTGCAGTGGGAGCTCGTAATTTTTCCTTCACGTAAAAGAGATTGCACGAATTATTTTTTTTCGAAATATAAATAGCTAAGTAGAATCTTAATAAAATATTGAATATTGACGTATCCGCAAAAATATAAAGCAGATATTCTCTTGAAGAATATCCTGCTCCTGCTACTTTTATTACTTATGTGTGTTCAGGTAGGTATCTTTATACCGATGTGACGTCGTTCAAGAAATTGAAGCTGAACTTTTCGAGGATCACATAATTCAATAAAGGAAACCATGAAAAAAGTTATCCAGACAATGAGTTTTAAGTAACGACTGTAATCAAAGTAATATGCAATTTTATGGACAGATTAAAAAAAGTCAATCGATCCTTAAATTATATATTGCTACATTCTATATTTACACGTAATAAAGGGAAATTGCTCATTTTTTACGCTCGAAAGATAAAAAGTTCGGAGTTTTTTTGAATTCACCTTCAAAAAGTTGATTTTTTGGAAACCATCGCTAAAAGTGACAAGAAAAAAAATAAAAAATATGTATATA
>LYUA01000082.1:78047-90292 GCA_002093875.1 Calopteryx splendens | reverse complement strand
CGTCGCCACCCCGGCGGCTATCGCCCCACCCCCCATTCAATCTCGTCCTTCCTCCCACCGCTTTCACCCTGGCGCCACCTATCCGGTCTCCCCGCACCCTACCCGCTCCCTCCGCTAAACACGGTTTTTCTCGCGCCCCACACTTTATTTCTTCCTTCCAATTAAATCCACAATTCCTCCCGGTCTCTCTCGTTCCCTCACTACCACCGCTGTTACTAATGTCCTCCTCTAGCCCCTTCGCCCACCCTTTCTCCTCTCTCCCCTCCTTATAATTCCCCCGCGTTGCCATTCCATTACACCCGAATCATTTGTCTCTTCCCCTCCTCCCAACCCTACCCTGCCCTACACCTCCTCCCACCCTGTCCTTATAGGCTCGGTCTCCTTTTCAGCATTCCTATAATCCTGTATTTTCCTCTCTCTCTCTTCCCGGGTACTTCTCCCCTCCCTTCCCTCGCCTCCTCTCACAGACTACGCCCACACTTCTCTCTCCCTCTTCATGGGTCGGCGAAGGGGTGCGGGAGGGAGTTGTAATGCACGACAGAGCCGCGACAAATCACCATCACACCAAATCCCTTTTTTTCCGCTTACAAATTCAAGCCGTTTTTCTTCCCCTCCCCAACTCCCCCCTTCATTCCCCCCTCCCCCACTCTCTTCGACTAATCTACGTCGGGGCGAACACAGGCGGCGTCTCCGCTTTCACCCTCCCTCCCCTGGACACCCTCATGCCAACCCCCAAGCGCGGCCTAACTTCCCCTATCCCCCTCAACGATCCCCACTTCCCAACCTCCGACTCGCACCCCACCTCCCCAGAGTCGAGACTCGATCAATTGCACTTCCACCCGAGAGATGTCCTCATTATCGCCCCACTCGTCTCCATTCCTCACCCTCCTGAGACGGAGAGAGTGAGAGAAAGATGACTTCTTAAAACGTGGAGGAAAAAAGCACGAGGGAATGAAAATACCGACTGTAGTTTTTTTTCCTCTATCCCTCTTGCATCGCTGGCCATGTGAGCAATATCCCTCTCTCATACCCCATCCCATTGGCTCTCTCGCGATCTCTCTTTTCCTCCCTCCTCCCCCTCTTTGCCCGGCGGTCGGTCAGGGTATTAGCGTTCCGAGTCATCTGGGCTGTGAAATGTTTGCTTAAGTCGGTTCGTTCCAGAGTCGCGGAAGGCCAGGGAAGAGCCTGCGATTCGCCCGCTCCCCTCTCATCCTCCTAACCCCCACGCCGCGCCGCCCTGCGATTGTAGAGAGGGAGTATAATTACCGAATGGAGGGAAATTCTTCGACCTTCTCTATCCTACATTCATCTCCTACGTAGCCGCCTCTCCCCCTGGGTAACCGAGTGTGACTTGCGAGGTAATTCCGTTTCAAATTGGTCCCGCGCCAAACACGACCCAAATGAGATTTCTGTTCGTGTCTCGCAAGTTCTCCGTGTGCCATCGCAGTTCTTCCCCTGCCGAGGATAATCCCTCAGTCGACGAATCTAATGTTTTAACGCTATAAATTGGTTTTCCTTCCTTAAATCACTCTTACTTTCTACGTTTGGAATTCAGTGACTCCATTCTTTAGGGATGGTTGTGATAGGTGTGCTATTTCCTTTAAGGTATTACGCTCTGTACGCCCTTAAAAGCCAATAATATCTAAATTAAATGACCTTTTTTTGTGCTCTCCTAGTTCACCATTTTATAATTCGAAGTCTCAATTCGTTGCAACTGGATGTTGACATTCATTTGAAAGAATTCTAACAGCTGTTTGGTTCGCAGCACTTTTCTTTAGAATCTATAATTGATAATTAATGGAACATTAAATTAAGTAGTTTCCTCTATTTACAATGCTTCTCGTCTTTTGGAAATACCTTATTCTACTAATTAAATTTATTTTCTCTGAATTTTGCTCTATAGGGTGTCACAAAGAGTAACAGTACGATGGCTGGAATTTAAATGCCGCGAATCTTAAAAAAAAAAATAATATTTTTTTTGGACGTGATTTAATAAAACCAATACAGTAATTGTTATTAAGGAAAAAAAGATTTTTTTTGTTTTAAAGCGAATAATTGGCTTGTGCATGTTTGTACGGCTTTTTTTAGATATGCGACGGTAGACTTTCAATGAAGAGTGATCCTACATTTTTTGTTTTCACAGTTAGTTGCGAAAGTTATAGTTTTATAAAATTTTATTTGCCTGATAATAGACCTGTATGTGGTAAAGATTTCATTGATTTGATTCCAGTATTGAGCCAGTGGACATGCTGAGACATGTTTAGACATGTTGAAACATGTTCAGTTCACCTACGGCAACAGTTCACTTTCCACGCGAAGGTGCTTCTTCATATTGGGGAGCAGGAAAAAAGTCACATGGGAATGTACTTGGATTATAGGAAGGATGGAAAACGCATTTCGCACTGATTTCCTCGAGATATTTAGCAAAAAATTTTCGATTTGCGTCCATGCATTATCGTGGTGCTCCATCCTTGCTTTGAAATGTAGTCTTTTGCGATTGAATGGCCTCGGAGAATTTTCAGTACATCCCTATAGTATGCTCCACTTATATTTGTGTGCGCCGGTACGATATGCTGATAAATTAATCCCTCGGGCTCCCCATAAGCCTCCTTGTACAAATACATTGGCCTGGACTGACGATTGGTTCAGGCGAAACCAAAATTTCAATGCAGCGTGGTGTTCGTCGCGTGTTACCTCCATCGTTGAACAGCCCTCGTAATTCAATTTTGAATTCAATTTCAACATCCAAAGAAAAAAATAGATTTTTTATAAATCGACCTTGAGGTAATTGTATTCATAATTATTTCATTGTTACCTTTTCCATTTTAATTTCTAAATAAATGTATCCCAGTGGTTTAGTGAAAGTTTTCTTGCATCTTATCATGTAATCCTGAGAAGATGGCGATAAGACTTTCGGTTCTTCTGGTTCTCCAAATAAGGCATTAGTTCTATTCCTCTTACCCCACATTCATAAAGTATTCGCCAAGATATTACATAATACTCTAAACATTTTAAGAGTTGAATTCAATCCAGTGAGGATGTAAAAAGAAAAAGAGATATTTATTTACTACTCTATATTGCAATTGGGCGATAAGCCATGTGGCAATGACAAGGATTTAATTAACATAAGTATGATATATATATATATATATATACATATATATATATATGGAAGGGAAAAATGAAATATATGGCAGTGTGCATTCATATATTAATAGTTACTTACACTTAGGGTATCATAAATTAAATACATAATATTTACGTAAAATGGGAACACCGAATACTTGTAGAAAAATAATTTTCATTTGAAATATATTTACATTTCCTATTAAATGATTTTAGGTATTTTTCAACAGAAAATTAGTCAGATCTCCTCATGGGGGATAACTTATTATAATTTTAGAATACAGAAGATAGAGAAATTAAGGGAGGAGTTACATGTGTTTAATCTCAAAATGATACTCTCTTGATTCATTTAGCTGCACCTTCGTAAGAGAATGCTTTTATGTCTATCATAGGCAATGGCATTTGAATGTTAATTAGATTTTTGCTTGAGTATCGTAATTGGCTTTCATGAATCAACAGTAGATTGATGCCATAACAATGCCAAATTTCAACTTTTAAGTACGCTTTTAAAGGGGAGAGAGACGTATTAAAAATGATTTAACCTTTTCTCCCAATGCGTGAAAATGAAAAAGTGTGAAGTATTTTTTTCTAAGGCTTTCTTATACTCTAGACCTGGAAAGCCAAAACAGGCGTATAAATAATTATACTTGCAAATAGACGCTAAAATATAGTCCTAAAAATTATTTTGATGGACTTTACTAATGGTGTAGTAATTAAATGGCATTACGCATGTTTTTCTACGACGAAGGATTTCTGAAATTGAAATTAAAAAAGTGATGGGTTGTGCCTACTTACGTAGTAGGTGTTTCCAGGCTTTGCGTATAGCCGGACAAATTATTTTACAAAAAATAGTTTCTAAATCATTAAAATTCACTGTAGAGGAACTATTAATTATGTTATTATTTATAATGTGATAATTTATTCCTATACGTGATGTGTATGCATTGAAATCGGCTATGGCATATCATAAATTGTGGTAAATTATTAAGATATTTTCTTTTCTTTGAATCAGTTCCTAGAAAAATCTTAGGTTTCCTCATGTGTTTATCATGTTGCATGAATTATGCCAATAACTTTTGTTCATTTGCATTCCTCCTCGTACGTGATGAGTTTGTTGCCAAAAATATCTCAAATGTAAAGATATTTCACGTACATTAATGAATGACCATTGCCACACCCAAAAAATCGATAATTTATGTGGCAGAATTCTCGTTGCTCGAGAGATAATTTCTGTATACATTTTGCACGACCTAGAAGACAGAGACAAATGATTTGAGGACCGAGAATTGATTCCTGGGTCTCCTTATTATATAGAATGTTATCTTAAATAGGTGAGTGTGCCACGGTTTCCCTCACGACTATGGCGATGACTCTCCGTTTTTGTCTTCCAGCCGCGCTCCCTCCGTCGCCCTCCCTTCCTCTCCTCAGCTCTCCTCAACACTTCCAAAACCGTCTCAGAACACCCTCCTCTCCCTTAACAAAGACTCGGACGCAAACGAGGCGATGTCGACGCATCCCAACCTCCCTTTCCCTTCCCCCCCTCGATTCACCACCCTGGTCCCTCTCTCCCAATCTCATTCTTCTCTCTCCCTTCTTCCACTCTCTCCGTCTCTTCAGGGTTCCCTTTTGAGAGACCTCAGCCTAACCCTCCTCAAATTCTCCCTGTCATTCCTGCCCACACCATTACTTCCCTTCCCGCGCCCCCTCCACCCCACTCATGTCTTACTCTGGTTGCTCACCACCAGCTGCACCTCATAACCTTATGCTCGTCGCATTTTTCCTTGAATTTTTGATATACCTACTCAGTACATCCAGCGCTCAGGGATAGATATCTAACTTAACGAATTGAAACTTGCACGCATGTTTTCATGATAATCTTCGTTTGTCATTTCATCTCTCCCTGAGACCGGTCACATGAGAATTGTCACATGGCTTATAAATTTGGTAGGATGACTTAAAAGAAATGAATGGTAAGTTATAATTGAACAGAAAATATTAGGAAGCTTTTGAAGCATGCATAGGTACATTGATAGGTTTTCTTGGCGATATGTATTTAAACATTATATGATGCTCATCCTTGATGCAATATAACACATAACGCATGCTACGGGAGTTTTCTTTACTAGCTACTAAGGTATTGGTTTTCAACTCGCAACTTGTTGAATGTAATATGTTTGATTTTAATGGCACCAAATTAATTTAAATAATAAGTGCTAAATAAAAAAGACATTCCCTCATATAATCACGCCAAAAATTGAATTGATAAGTATGATTATATGCTAAAGAAGTTGGAATAAAGTATTGCTAAATGAATTAATTGCATTGTTTTTATTAATCCTTTTCTAAATACGAGAATATTTAGATTTAATTTAATATATCGGTGTAGAAATGTACCCAAGCCCAATTTTCTACTTCAAATTCCAAATTTTTAGGAATCCGGTTCTTGCTATTAATATCATCAACTTGCCAATGAATTCCCAACGATTAATTTAATCTTCTGCCACCAATTTGAATGAACTTAATTAATTAAAATCCATATAGAAAGTAAAAGATGTTTATTTATTCAAATTACTTGTCGAATTTAATGCCTGTACCTAAAAAACTTACCTACTGTAAAATAAACTATTTCCTTTTTTCAGCATCTACTACTATGTTGGTTTAAAATATGATTTAGTAATATTGTCACTAGTTGAGGCAATGTGTCTTGTTTTTGCTTCCGGTGTGTCTAGCCCAAATATAAGTCGGGAATCAAGATTTGAATATATTTGGGTGATTTAGAATGATATTGAGAGCAACTGCATTTCCAGCTCTTCAATATATATCCCTGGTTTTTGCTTGGGCACGAGGCCATAAATTGGATAATAGTTTTTCCCTAGCATCTCTTCATATTGTCAGTAAAGGAATAAAATCGTATGTCAACGAGTTTCATCTCCACTTGATGTTTCCCTTTAAGTTCAGCATATTCACCTGTAACTGTGGCACACATTACCATCCTATGGACTGGAAACTTGACGTTAGTAAGGGCCAATTACTCATTGAACAGTAGTGGCGGGGGAACTGGTAATTGCTCCTAGTAGACCAGATGCCCAGGTTGAAGGCAAGAGGTCAGACGAAAGGTGATCCACGTGACGTCTGTACCCCAATGAATGGGATGCAAATAAATCTTGAATCCATTACGGAGCAAGTGTATGTCTTTGTAATTGACGGTGTTAATTCCAGTTCAGCACTATGCAAAAATAAAACAAGCAACCTTAATTATTTTTCCTGGGATACCAAAAATGATGGAATCAATAGTATAATGCATGATGGAAATTTAAACAACACTTGCTCCACGATTGGGAGTATCGTGCCCGAAAGAGGGGGATGAAAGGAAATCCACTGTCTTCATCTTACGAAATGTTTGTTCATGTGAGTCAAGAGTAGTAGAAAATAAAACATAGAAGAGGACCGTAATTGTTAAATTAAAACAAGAGCATCGAATAGTAGGAGAACATTGACGAAAGGCTTATGAGAAAGCATTAAACTTTTTGATAGGTGGGAGGAAAGATGGCGTTAATACTTGTATGATAACAACAGTTATTCCCTTAAGCTTATCTTAAGGGAGGAGAGTCAACTAAAGGTAGCTGTAGTATAGTGCGAAAGCTTTTGGGAAAAATTGATGACTTTAGAAAATTTAAAACTCTGAATTATATTACTAGTAGAGATATAAACGTAGAAGCGGATCCAAAAAAGAATGTTGGCCAGTCTGGAAAGTAAGAAATAAATAGGAGTTCTGAAGGTCGTCCGATAGCATTACAGGGTAAGGAAAATGAAAGCGGCAGAGAAAAAAAATGGAAATACTAATAAAAGGCTATTCCCGGGAAATGCAGAAGAAACAATGGGGACGTAAATACAAAGAAAATTAGGAGATTCTCTAAAATCGAAATAGGTATATAGTTAGATGTATCTTTAAGAGAAGGAACAGGATGGAAAGTTGTGCTGAGATTTAAGTAAAAATTATAAACCAAAGACCAATATGGTGAGATGAACTTAATAGATGAGCAATTCAACAAAAATGAAAAATGTAAGAACATAAAAATTATACAAGCTATACATTAAGGTTAAATAATTGTCAGAAGCTAAAAGAAGACATACAAATTCTATCAGATTAAGCACCTAATATATTAATGGAAGCAAAATTGATTCAGTGAAGATGGGAAGAATTAGGGATATAATTTTTCATAACGTTTGTTGCTATGAAGTATGATTTTCGGTTGCTGTCCTGAATTTATAATCTTCGCCGTTCGTTCTTTCATAACCGTCTCAGCTCACATCATTAAGACTATCATTGTTTTTATTATACGACCAGTAACGGTTACGAAAGATCAAACTGCAGATTATGCAGTAGCTACCGATGACTTATCGTCATGGCAAGAGGGAAAGAGCTATGAAAGGCATTTACGGTGCAGCTACCAAACAAGCAAGCGTAATTATAGACAGAAAGTTTAACGTAAATGGGGATAATTTGGTCGAGTGGTACTTAGTAGCACTATAGAATAAGAACCACTGGAAATTACAGTGATAAATACAGTATGAATTGGGATATCCTCGTACAATTACCTATGTAATGGTTTTAGAAACATTTTAGGTCAAATTTATTTCTATACGTATATATGAACATAAATAAAGGAATATGGCTAAGACCTTTTATGACCATCATTAATCGGAATTTTGGAAATGTAAATCAGTTTCTGAATACCCCGAAATGCTAGTCTCTCGCCCAAAAAATTTAATATTCAAACTCATGGACAGAACAAAGAATACTACGTGAAAGAATCTTTAGGGAACGATAAGTGTGTTTTTCGGTTGAAAAGGAGAACGGGCTGTGGTAAAGGTTACTAAACAATTACTTTTGTGAGTAGCCTGGAAATAACTTCCAGACTACTCTATAAAGACTACTGTAAATGACACAAGAAGCCCGTAAGAAAATCATGTGTTGACTTCTCAGCAGAAGAAATGCTTAATAAATATGAATAAAATCCCAGAAGTGGAAATTTTACGACGCGGGAAGGGGATCAAAATATGTTTTCTCTTGCAACTTTACCGGACCGATTGCTAACGCCGTTACGAAGAATCAGCTTCAATTCCATACGGTAAATGTCAGTGCAGGAGAATATTTATTATATGCCTGCATACCGTGAACGAAAGGTCCATTAACATTTCCCCACCCATCAACAAGCCAAACGTGCCCTAAGCCTAAATGGCGTGACAATTTTTATAAACGACGTATGACTGAGATAGTTTGTTTTAGGATATTTTTATTTATCAAAAAATAAACTAATTTTGCGATCGGACTTATATATTCAACCCTTTTTTTATTATTGAGCCCCATATAATTGGTAATTAAAAGCAATACTAAATGATTTGCCTCAAATAATTTTTTCATTACATTAATGCCTTTCTTTTTAGTGGTTTCTAAAATTAAATTTGGAAAAATTCCCAGGACTGAATTTTTGGGAAAATAAATCCATACATCTTAAATGTTAGGGCATAACAAAAACGGACGAAGTAAAATACTTGGGAGTCACTCGAGTGTCAGATCTAGCACAGAGTAGCACTTCTGCGGCTGCTTTGAAGAACTTGGCTTCAATCAAACGCGAAGAAGGGCAAATACTGTAGTGAAAAGTTTAAGGAGAGGCGTCATTTCGCGTTAGTAAGACCTAACCTTAAGTACGCTTCGAGTATTTGAGAGAGACCCTACGCAGTAGGAACTAATGTCGGAATTGATTAGGATACAGAGGAAAGCTGCCCTTTTCGTGAATACTCATTATAAATGCGTCACGTTGTTATTAGATAGCTTCGGTTGGGAGCCCCTAGAATCACGAAGATTGCGTACTTGACTTAAACTGTTAAATAAATACATCGTTCCAGTTGTACGCTGAAACACAAGGAATAATTCAAGCTTCACGTAGCATTTGCAGACGAGACTAAAACGGGAATTTGAAAGTAGAGATATTGGCTTCCGAACACATTATTAATGGAAATCAAAGAGTTTGGGTGGGTGTCTATTAGTCATCACTGCTACATGACTAACTAACAAAATTATCCATAATAATAACCCATTCTTCGTTTCTCTATACTTCCTGCCACCCTCATTCCATGTAGGCAACATTAATTCTGTGACCTACATGGAATTAATAGTTTATTACTAATTTGCTATGAATTAATTGTGTTACTTACATAAAATTAAAAGTTCTATTTCTTACTCACCCTATCCCTAAGTGTTTCTCCCCTACCTCACTCCTATCATTCTCTTCTCCCACCTCCGCGTTCAAGACCCTCATCACCATTGAATGTTTTCCACCAAGAAAACCCTGAATCAATTCCCCTAGTTCGTCGTCCCCTCTTTCTCCTTATGTTTATTTGTTATTATGTAAGCCTGATTTAGAACCACGTTAGTTGGTTTTGACTTGATATCTACAAATAATATGCCTATATATAAATCATTTGCCTGCTCTACATTTACCACTCTCCTACTTACCATTTTTTTTAATACCACTTCTACTCTACGCTCGATCTCTACACTTCCAATGAATATTGCTCTGTAACTAACGCTCCTTAATTTCCTTCTATTTCATCACGCACAAGTCTAGCTTATCAATATTTCCGCTCTCTATCTCCTGGTAATTTTCTTTCTGTTTTCCCTGTCCTCATCATCGTCCAGATTTATTAAGTCCCTATTCCAGAAGTTTTGCTCCCATTCTGATATTCTTTTCTAATGCTGCTAATTGAGCTGTGCAAGGATTTCCTGTAATGACAACCGCTGAATCTCGTTGACAGCTGTGTCCCGCCGTTTCCATGATTCATTTTCTTAATTTTTTCATTATTTTTTCTTAGGAAAAAGAAATATGGTGGTTACCCTTCGCCTTCATCAATAATGATTTTAACGTGACGCAACCACTTAAATGATCACCCCAACGTGGTCAGACTCCTTTGCAATTGCCTCAATGAAGAACAGCGTGAACTACCTTTTTTCTGGCCACTACCCTTCAACCTATCTGGCAAGGGTGACCCTAGCATAAGATTTTTCCGTTTTTCCTGCCAGAACAGATCCAAGGGTCTTCAAAAAACACATGCCCTCACACCACGTCAAGGTTCTAATCCGTGGAGAGAGGCCAAAGAAATAGGCGTATAAGAAATGCTTTTCCTCTCACACAATTCATGAGCACAACAGAAGGAGACACGTGCGGCAGTTTGAAATTCTTGAATGTGAAAGGATGCGGATTGCCAGTAATACTCAATGTTATTAATGGCAGGTGATCCCTTGCCACACGTACTCGCGGTTTCTTTCAGGGTAATATGTATTTTATAGCACGCCTAAAAGAGATTCGAAGGTCTAGATTGAAAACAGGTTTTCCCTTATGGTCCCAAAACATTCTTTTCCGTCGTCTTGGCTTTGTAAAGAACTCTGCATGATGTAGATACCCTTATCTTGCAATATATTCTTCTTCTTCTCCTCATACATTTTACCCCATTCAAAGTGCGTAGATACACTTCTTCGTCGCCCTCAATCAATATTCTTTCTTTCTATTATAGCTTTTAACCTTTCATAACCTGTCAATATCTTCACCTTTTTTATTTTTAACTCCTCTTTGAATTATTTTTGGATAAATTCATAACTTCCACAGCCGCATTTGCTCTCATCATTTTTCTTCCCCACAGCCCAACTTTTTTATTTTCTTCCTATTACGTGCATAGAAAAAACAAGTCCAAGTCCAATTATCTTCTCCACAAACCCTAGTTTTTTAATCTTATATTACAATTTTTCGCATCACAAATCTCCGCAGATACCTCCTTTGCTTTTTTCACATGAGCTCCATTTTCCATTCCTTCCTCTTAGCGAATGCTTCCTTTGCTCTCTCAATCACTCTTCCTATAACCTTCGAAAAGTATACTAAAAAATTAACTACATGCATGACTGTAGTATACTTATAATCCCTTATTTTAATTCTTAAGTTAAAATTCCTTTAACCTATACCCCTTGGAATCTCAGATGTTTTCTTTTAGTAAAAATTCGTCTAATGCCTCTGTAAGTCGTTTACCGTAGATTGAACTGCCTTCGTTGAATTTTTCACTAAATTTTATTACTTCGTGCGATATGTAATCAAAAGCTTTTGCAGAAAAATTATTAACGTTCTAGCGTTTTCTTTAGGGGTCTTGCGTTTTCCTTTACTGTCGTATTTCAAATTTTTACAGTTTGTTATTTACTAACTATTAACTCTTCCTTGCATAAGATATGGTATTATAAATACTCTTTATATGTTAACCATCAATCAATATGGGTTTCAAGCTCACTTGAAGGTACTTAATCTTATTTTTAAAAGGATTTCTCCAATTATACGATAAATTTGTGAGATAAAACTATCCTTCAGGGTAGATCCTCTAACTCTCCTCAAACTCAAATGCTTATATTTTGCTTTACGATTCGTAATTATTTATAGCGGATCCATATGGCAAGAACTCGCCTTGATTCAGCCTGACCTAAATCTAATGTAATCTACACGATACCCCGCAAGCCACCGCTAGGGTGTATGGCGGAGAGGGGGGTGTTATGACACTAGCCATTCCGGCTAACTTGTTAGGTTGCCTCGTTCCAGGTAATTGTTAGGTTTTCTCGTTCCAGATTTTGATTTTTCAGCCATCATATGAAGTTGCAAGATATTTCAGTATAATTTCGAGTCGTAATGAAGAGTAGAGATTGAAAACTGAAATATTGCCGACGTGGTCCCGGAGAAAACGTTCAAAAATCCTTGCGTATCCCGTTGCGTCCTACATCTCTCCCTCCGTCCCACTTTTACTCTACCAGCTCCCTAATCTCTCCCCAGCAACCCCCAAAAAGCTCTCTTCGGTATTAAGACCCACACTCCTCACCTCCAACATCCCCTCTTGTCTTACCCTCGCTACACCATTATTTCAACGGAACTCCGTCGCCTTTTTTCTTCCTATTCCTGGTCTCACTTCTTTTACCTTCCTTCCCTTATTGATTATATATATGCTAGTGTGTGTGTATATACACACATATGCATATATATATATATATATATATATATATGCATATGTGTATATGCATATGTGTGCAT
>LYUA01000082.1:45584-55977 GCA_002093875.1 Calopteryx splendens | reverse complement strand
CGGTAAATTATACAGTTAAAATCAAATTTTTAGAAAGGTAAACTTTAAATAAACTTTTACTCACAAACAATAAGGCATCAGAATAACTGTTCAAAAAGTCACTCAGGCATATTTTTCCATACTAGGAAGCCTAGTTTTTAGCCATTAATTTTTACAAATATTATTTTATATTACTTGGAGAACTGAGGTGTGGTAGTCCAGTGGTTAGAGCGCTGAACTGTTGACCGGAGGGCCGGGGTTCGANNNAGTCCAGTGGTTAGAGCGCTGAACTGTTGACCGGAGGGCCGGGGTTCGATTCCGGGTGACGCCTCTTGTCTCCCTCAGCTCCACCAAAGCTGTGTAGAATTTTTCGGTAAATTTTCGGGTAAGTCATTCTGGGAAATCACAGGCGGTACAGGAAAAGAAATTGGCCTTCCTACTCTATTGTGTGAATTTCACATGCGGTTGGCCTTCGAAACTGAGTGAGCTCTATCATCACCTACCAAACCGACCTTCCGGTAGATTACTGTGATTCGATTTTGATTGATTACTTAGAGATCGTCTCGCATGGAGTAGTAATTGAAAGTTGTATTCTGTAATGCATTTAAAAATTTGCTTGCAAAAATTATTTCCATCGTTTGAAATATGTAACTTCTTTATAAGTCCCTTTCTTTTTTGTAAGATATATATTTGATGAAAAAAACCTGGTGTGGGAGAACCCTCTACAACACGCCCTAGCGGTGACCTGAAGGTTGATGTGAATGGGTTGCTCTAGTACCTTTTGAGACATCCATAAAAATAGCGGAGAGGAGAATGTGGATTATACAGCAATCAGTTCATTTGGTCATGAAGGAGACAAAGCATTAAGTTTTCACTACTAATGTTGATGGGAAACTCGGCCTCAGCAACCTTCTCTATGAGGATTTCCATTGAGTCGGAGTCCCTCCGGAAATGGAGTTCCCTGGGCCGCGTCGCCATTTGCGCACGACGCCGGAGTGGAAGTGTCTACCGGGGAAACCTTAACAAATCCTCGAAATAAAATGTTGTGGGCATTAACGGTCTCTCCTTGTCGACGACAAGGCATTGGAAAGGCTTGTGTGGGCAATTTCCGCCCACGCGTGGACGTTTATTGGTATCCCGGTTCCCCTTGTGCCTTTCATTCGGGAGGTTCATGGGAAAGGCGTCGGCTCCCATGTTATTTCGAAGGTCGGAAATTGGCTCCGGCACCAAACGTAGCTAGTGGGAGGCCAAACTTGGCACCGATTAATTCATGCTATAATCTCGAGTTTTCTTAGAATTGTTGTTAAACTTCATTAATTATAAAACAGAGAAACATCGCTATAATCTCACTTAAATTAAGTGGAAATTAAAATCTGATGTGGAAGCCGTTGAAAATCGGGGAATGGGAAAAATAGTTGAAAAGGGATAATTGAAAAACAATAAGCGCCAAGAAGAGTATGTTCTCCGAAATTTGGCTCTTTAGACGCCATTAATGTTTTTAGATTCCTTTGGAAGACTTATAGTGTTTAAACGTCCTCATCCTTTTGCAGAGGCAGATATTTCATCGCTTTTTCTCGCCTTCCATACTTTGACCATCTGTTTTACTAGCCTCATAAAGAAGTGGTCCAAATATTTCGCGAACAAAATACAGAGAAAAGTTCAATTGTGTGTCCGGCATTAGGTACTGTGACCAAAAAATAGTCTATGTTTTACGGATCGCTGCGTGAACATTTCATGAAAAATATCCTTGTTATATGAATATAATGAAAATCATTCTAGTTTAACTGTCAGAATGTGGTTATTACTAACTACTAGATCTAACGGACAGAATGTGGTTATTTTGAGTAAAAAGAAGACACTAGAGCTGAGAACATGAGTAATATATTTTTATTAAAATTAATTATAAACTAAGGGGTGATCATACTTATACAATAAATCACTACAGACAAAGTGAAGTTATCACATTATTCTTATAGTATACGTTTTTCTTACTTTTTTAAAAATATTTTTCCTTAAATTATCAAAAGGCTTCATAATTTCTTTGGTCGTTGCCAAAATGTCCAACTTACGCTCCAATTGGTCTTAAATAAACAATATGGGTGTCCAGTGACCTATGTTCCTCAGATAGAGGCCCTGTAGGTATAACTATCCTCTATAGTAGATAAGAATAAGGAAGAGTGTTTGCGTGCATTTCACCCTACGTCGGTCGTGTCGTTAGCTTAACTTTCGGTCTTTATCGGTGCTCTGGAGGCCTTTAGTTCATCGAATTTCATTTACAAATCCATGTCAAGGCGTAACGAATGATATGTCTATCAATACGTTGCATAAAAAGTAGAGTAACTAATCCAATGGTTTACTTTACGCATAGGTACCAGGATGTGTGGAATTCAAACCCTCACCCAGATTGGTTTGCATAATTTACGCATCAGGATGGCTCAGCTCATTTTCCTATACCGAGCCTCGGGTTTCTCGGAAAGATCTGTTTCCTTCAATATGTATTACACAGCTTTGGTGAATCTAAAGGATGTCCAGATGCTTCATCGGAATTTGAACCCAAGCTCTCCATTTCGTTGTCGAACGCTGTATCCACTAAGCAACTTGCTGTTTTATGATAAAGTAATGTAAGGCAATATCGGCTCTCATTCTCTGTTTACGCCGTCTGTATGATGTTGGCATTATGGGGCAAAATCGCTCCAGGCTCGCTTCCTGAATGAATTCGATAAGACCTAAGAAGATACTCAATAAAAACGTGGAGTTTTTTCCCATTCTTGAGATTGCAGCTTTTATTGGTAGCATGTCGTTGCCATGAACCATATGTGTGGATTTTTTCAAATAAAGGCCATATATATTCAACACCTTATCTTGTTAAGGATTATATCATATCAATGGATTTTCTTGTTATTTTCACCGTATACGTTGTCCGCGGTGCCACTACTTACACAAGTGTGTCAGCAAGCATTGAGTATTGATAACTATTTACAAAAAATCATAAATGTGGTGCATCATTAGCTGATCTAAAAAAATACAGACCAATACGCCATGATGTCTGCTAAGGTTAAATTATTTTTTCTACTCAATTTTTATAACATGACTAAGACAGGCGTCGTTTTTATTCAGAGACGCCGAGAGGTCGTATTCAGAAATAACTACATTTACCTCATGGAACTCCCAATATAACTGGGGATTTTGTGTATTCCACCCACTCCCTTTCTCTGCGTCCCCGAACTATATTGTTGTCTTGCAAAATATATCTCAGACGGGATTTGCCTAGGTTTTCATTTTATATTCCTTCGCATCCAATGCTGTAACAGAATCGTTTACCTGGAGCGTTATGGAACATGAATCCTAGAGTTGTATGAATTAATTCAAATTTCTGGTATATACGAGTATTAAGATCGTTTTTTTTACAATATTTTGATCACAAACTCTAATTTATGTGTAGAAAATTTTACCATACTTATTTTAAAATTGCCTGGAGGTAGTTGGGAGGGAAGTGAGTGCTCTCTGTAGTCTATATATGCCTTAAAATGTATGAGATTGAGGCCAATCTTCAGTCGCAATTCAGATAAAATGACTTATCCTCTTTTATATACGTTTTTTTATGGGTTATAAAATGGACAGTGAATAAAAAGCCTTTTCAAACGCTACTTATTTCAGGTAAAGAAAGAAGAATATTTATTCTGCTGTGTGTGGAAGAAAATTGATAGCATGTACAATATTATATTTTCTATGTTGTGGGCAACATTTTATGTATATTTTATGTTATTGTAATCATAATGTGCATTGTGCTCATTGCTAGGGAGGTTCTCAAATCTAGATGTAATGAGTAAACATGTTCTATGTATGGTAAGACGAAATGTGCTCATAAGGCACGTGTCAGCTACAATTGGAATGCTTCACCTTTCATTCGAATAACACACCTGTCAATGAACGTTTCCACGCGTATGTTTTTGGGATGAGATAAATGTGCGAGAGGGAACTGTAATGGCTTCGGTTTCCCAGCGCCACCCGACCCCTCACCCCCTCCACCGACATCTCCCTCCCTCATCATTCGCCCCCCCCCACCCTCCGTCTCTCCACCTCTCCTTCCAACTTGCCCTTTAACATGTTATTCGATTTGATGGAGGAAAACACCTAGTCCCACGCTCCTATCAAACGTGAATCGCTTGACAAGTGTTGAAAACACGCAAATTGAAGGAAACCAATCACCTACGTAGGTAAAGACGCCACTAATTCAATTTTTATTTCGTATAAATACAGGTATATAGTAGGTATAAGAACCTATACGTAAGTATGAGCGTATGTGTTTCAAAATTCACTTGCGTCTGTTTATATTTATTTATTTATCCATTTCCTATTACATTCGGATAAGCATGTAATACTTGTCGCTCGCCTGAAAGTTGTTACACTGTTCTCCATTGACTGAAAATATTCCCTTAATTGTTAGACGAAAATTATTTGCTCACAACCTATTTATTACTGAATTGTCATTACTAGCATGTTCACAGTAAAAGTACCGAAGAATTAAATGTATTTTTCGTATTTTTAGTCATAATAACAGTGAAAAATTTCATTGAACAAAAGGGAGAGGTATTTCATGCCCGCATTATTTGTTACTACCATGATATTGAATGAATAGTATGCAAATTTTCTCAAAATATTTACATTTGATTTTATGACGCAATATTTAACACTTTCAGTACTGGATTTCTGCATTTTCTATTGCTCACCTAACATTATATGATATCAGTAATGATAGTCTTTTTTATCTTTTATTTATATTTATCTTTATTCTACTGCCTTTCCATGTAATAAATTACTTTACCATATTGACGTACCTTGTCTTATTTTTTCTAGGTAAGCTGTTCTTGATGTTTTGAAGGCAGTGCTGACCAAGAGAGCATGTGAGTAGGTGCTTACATAAGTTGACAAATAATTCTCGGTATTCGCGTGGACCTTGTCCAGGGAGCGAAATTCACCCAAGATATTTGTGTCCCAACCCCTATGGGTTTGACTTTTTTCACGAATGTAAATATCATTTCACCTGAAATTTATCTCTGATAAATGTTAATAACAGTACATATTGGTATAATTCGTCAAGTGCGCAAAAATAATAAATTTCCCCTCCGAAGACCGGCAGAACCTGTACATCTAGGAATGTTTTTTTCCTACATTGGCGTAGGTATATGAGCAGTAGGTACAGGTAGCAGTAGGTTCTCAAAAGACACTCTTTCAAAATTTCGCAATTCTGGAAGATAGTTATGCGAATTTTGTGTGCCATTCAATATATCTGAGAGGACATACCTCGTTTTTGATAGCTTCGATTCTCATGAATTCTCAACACTTCTTGTAAAACCTCAACGTGTGATTTTATCTTTGGAGACCGGTTGTCATTCATGAAATACTTCATAGCTTAATGCGCATATTTAAATCTTATGAGAAATTTCATTTTAAATAAATATATATAATCAAAAATAGATTTTTAAAATATTTCAAGCGTGGCATAACATTTTCTCATTGGTGACGAAAAATTGTGACCGAACGAAAGCGAGCAGAGGTTGCCAACTTGTTTAATGATTATTTTTTTCTATAACTAGACCTCTTTTAGGTTGAATTGTAGCTAGCCCCTTAAGTTACGGCTATCTGCGGAAAAAGTCTTTTTGGGGATGTAGATATTTGATAAAATCCTAGTTTTTATGTAAAAATGTAACTTGGGAATGCTTCTTCTCAATTGTTTTGCATAAATGGGCAGAACATAGCTTCAGAAACTCGTCAGCTCAATTCCGGTCTCCTTTCGTCATGCTTTTTATTCTCTAAAAAGATGATCAAGAAACTAGCAAATATTGTCGAAAATATTTTCACAAAATAAACTGTTATTCCGACTATTTAATTCCCCGAAATAAACTCTCAAAGTAATTTTTTAATCATGAAAGATTTCAGTCGTCCCCTTGAATTGCTGTAGGTATTGATTGCAAGTAATAATACAAATAAGGAACTAAATGGAAGTAACGATCATTTTGCTGTGAATCATAATTTTAAAGACTCGATAATAACTCATATTTAGGTGTAGGGGATCACCAAATTAACATGAATACCAAATTATCATGTATTATCTATGCACAGATCACCAATTTAAATTTCTTACGACTCTCGTAGCATATTTTCGATTCTCTGTGTGTATCGTTATGCAATTACGTCTCGTAAATATTTATACGAGAAGTTGGCAGTGGCCAGCAGCGAATAAGGCGATATCGCAGAAGCTGTAAATGTTAGCGTTAAATGCGAGAATTTCACAGTGTGAAAATCATGTTCCTAGACGGGGATTCTAACTTGATCCCTCGAGTTCCACTGTTCACAATTTAAGAGGACGCTAGGATCGTAATTACTTAACTAGAAATAGAGGGAACCAAGTACAAATCCCGATACAGGCCATTGACTTTTTCAATGTGGTGTTCCTGCATGTGTAGACTCACCAGCGGGTGACTCCCCTCAAGTTACTGTCGTGACATTCAACGCTATTCATTTCTAAATCTTCCGCTCTACATTTCTATCAGGTTTCTCGAGTTTTGCATGATACAAATGGACCACCGTAAGCATTAGCAGTTGTTTCAGATTAGTTTTACTTACTTTAAGGTTTTATGCCGCTAATTCCTCGCTTTCCTCTCGCCTAACGGCTGCCGCTTTATTCGCATGTCCGTATCACTATACAAAAGAGTAAACGCATTGCACAGCACAGTCTGCTCCGGTTAGCCCTTCCTTTGACGATAGTTGTCGTTTCCTCGACTTCCTTTGGGAAACATTCAGTCTCAAAGAAACCTCCTACTCACTCCTAAAAGTTCTACGTTCCACGAAAGGCCTTTCACCACCTTTACGCAGTTCCTCAACAAAACACTTATTCTCCGAAATTCACTTATTTTTTTCCCATTGAACGAGTCGGATAACCATGACCTTCTCCATTAAAGAGGTGCTATATATTAGGATGTTAAACCGCGTGCGGTGGTCTTACTCCCACACTGGAAACTTAACTTCGTTAGGTTTCACTGTGTAAATAGCATAGGGGGCGAATGGCTAGCTTTTCGTTTACTTAGCAGGCTATAGAAACGCAAATAGTCCTCATACACTTTCTCTTTCATTCTCAATCTGGGAATTTCACGCTCGCCATCGTATAATTCTCATCAATTCAATTTCAAACACAAATAAATGCCACGGATTTGAATACGGATTTATAATGGCTTAATGCATGTCGGAACCAGTAGGTATTATCAAGTATTAAATGTTACTAAGTACCTTTTAATCCAATGGAATTTATCAAGTGTGTGCCCTTAAACTTCATATTCAAGGATTTTTTTGCTATTTTGCATATTTGAAAAAACCTGTGGCAATTGAATTGCTACTTGGCACCATAAATTTATGGCACAATTAAATTTTGTTTTCCTGTCTCAAATGACATGCAAGTAATATGTGCATTATATATACCGCTAGTCTGTCAGTTTGAGCTACTGCAGAAATTTTCTTTTCCCCTAATGAAAAATAGTAGGTTATGATAGGTAGAGTAATAGCACCAGATATAAAATATCAGGCGTTAGTATCAAAGCATTAGAATTGCTTAAATTATAAGTGTATGCATGAATATCTTCATTTTTTATTTAATCTTAAATCATACTTGGGATACTAGCCATCTCATTTTCATTATTTTATTTACCATTTCATCTAGCATTTCACCGTCATAATCGAACTCTTCCCATTGAGAAATTACGATCATTGGCTTTTAAATTTCGATTATGCACCTAATTTGAGTGGCTATTCAGTCAGACATTATCCGAAATGTAGTAGCATCGTTACTCATGCATCATAATTTCAGAACTTCATTTTATGCAAGTTATTTAAATAGGCTTCGAATTGAATCTTTCTTACTTCATTTGTTTACAATTTAATCATGAATTTACTCTATTTGGAACAACTTAAAACTTTTTTAAATATGGTTTATCATTCATCTGTTTTCGTTAACTTTCCTGCTAAAAATTGTGTACTCTTTTAATGTAAAAAGCTGGTTTGTTAATCAAACTATGCTGGGGACCAGCGTCCTTAATAAAAGTATTTGCAGTTAGTTGTATTCTAAGAAGGAGCTAGTTTAAGTGTTCTGTAATGTATTGACTGTGTCGAATACTTCTAATAAATTATTCAAATATTTTCCGTAGTTATGTTGTCACCGGCTTGTAATTTGTAATTGCCAAGGAACGATGGTCATTTTATACTCATTTTTAACTATTGTGTATTTCATAGGTCAGATTAATTAAGAACGAGAAGAATTGGTGAAAAAGTATAAAAGTTTTTTCCTTTATTATCTCTTTCAAGAAAGCGAGTTATCAATGCGACCATTATTTTGCTAAGGCACACTTCAATAATGCATTGTTTTTTTTAAGCTAGCCGAAAAAAGCCGATGGTCAAAAGGTCTTTAATTACATATAAGTTGCTAAAAGTTACTATTGATGCATCTGCGGTAAGAAAGAACGCTTTGGAGTGAATGTACTCTATGTGTTTCAAATTATCAAATAGGCAATTATCTTTTTCTTTGGAGAACAGTTACGAGCTCGTAGCTTAGCAGCGGTAGCAGCCAGTAGCTCTGCCAATAATGTTGTTGCGAGCAGACGCTACTCGGAATAATCTCGTTAATAGGATCGATCATACAACGAACCATCAGCCAAATGTAAAACTAACTTATCGTCCACGATAGCGAATTTGATGAATTTCATCGAGTTTTTGAGTAGATGAGTTGAGGTCAACTTTCACATGCAATAAACCATCAAAACTCTGAAAAAAATTAGCGCTTAACTCGTCCTAACACTTATTAATTGTTGGTAACAAAATACTATTTGTTTTCTCTTATTTTATTTTTTGTAATAATTTGTAAATGCACGTGTTGACGAAAATCAGTCACGTGCATCTAATTAACACTTTGCTAAAATAATTTTCTAAACGATGGTACTCAAAACCTAACACAATTTATTCCTCAAACAGTTTTTAGTAATATTTTTGATATTTTATTTGTATTGAGATCTTCACAATCTATTCGTCATTTCCAAAAGATTGTTCAAAACGTCTTGCTAACACAAACCAAGTTACTGCTTAGCCAAGATTGAGCTTTCCTTTTACGTTTCTGTTTTATGTACGAGGTTTTTATTCCGTAGGCAACGACGTTCACAGATGTTAGTAGCATGTAAAAACGTTATCCCAAAAGAGTTTATCTCATTGCTAGTAAACATTACATCGTTTCATTTGGTATACACTACTTCAGCTAGTATTTACTTCAGGTAATGAGATCCCAGAATACGTCATGAATCCTTTTTTACCACCATGCTTTTTTTAAATATTATTACCTTACCTCTCACCGGCTTGGAAATCTATATTAGCCGGTCTGACTTCCGCTGGAAGTACAACCTAGGATAAAATTTATTTATTTTCCTCTATGAATGAGGCAAATGAAGAATCAAGGCCCTCTATAAACAATCGTACAAATGGCGTTAAGTAAAGTTTGATTTATCTGGTGAAAAAAGCACAATGGCCATGTCCTTTGCTTTCGGCCGCCGTCACCCAATGAGGTGACAGTGTTCCCCCATGTCTGACCTCGATATGTATTTCTCTTTTAACATAGGCGTGAAGGTTTCTAAACTAAAATGCTTATTCCTCGAAGTTTCAAGGATTCTCTCTTTACCCGCAAGGTGTGATCTCCTCATTAAGTTGTTACCATTCGCCCTTATTACTATTCGTGGGAAAACTCAATCGTTCTCACCTTCCCACTGAACGTCCTAATTGGAGGCATGTTTCCACTTACCTTTGGACGGAAAATAATTTCGGGTTTCGGCGATCATCCTCTCGAAGAGCTTCGGTGTTTGGTGTGGACGGGAACAGACCGGAAAGTGGGGAATTGGGTGAGGAAAGAGAGAGCGCGTAAAAATAAAAGGTTTCATCCAATTATCACGATGGATTCCGCCCCGCAGCACCCCTCTCCCCCCTACGACGCCTCCTCTTACTTTTTTCGTCCCCCAAAACGCACAACCAAACCATTCAGCCGCCCTCAACTCCTCGTAAGTGAACCACCCGCTCTCTTCTTTCCACCCATCCCTTTGATCCTCGCGATCGCGGAATCGAATGACGTTTAATGCGATGCCATGCCGCGGCGGCCTTCGGTTGTTATTTGGCTATGCGGGGGATGGCTCGGTGGATGGCTCGTTGGATGGCGCTGGGAATGGCGTGGGGAATGGCGCGGGCGATAGGTGGCAGGGGTGCGCCTTTTGATGGCGTCTGGGCGTGAGAGGCTCAGTGAAGGGGTGCGGGGTTGGAATAACGGGGGTATGTGTTGGGAGGGATTGTTGATTTTAACGAACGTCTTTTAGGGCGAGGAGAACTTGAGGGG
>LYUA01000082.1:19004-31076 GCA_002093875.1 Calopteryx splendens | reverse complement strand
CCCCCCCCCCCCCCGCCACACACACTAGCGGCGGCTTGCGGGGTATCGTGTAGATTTTTAATATTTCTTATTCCATTCTTTTCATCTCTTCTTACATAGTACATTCGTTTACCTCCCACATGTTCGGAGTTCATCAAAGTCCCAATCGTGAATTTTTTGACGAAGTGGTCTGATGTATTTTCCAATGTTCAAATAAATACCTATGCGAATCCACTGTACAAATATAAAGAAGAGACTTTTTTTACCTTCGGAATATTTGACTCAAGAGGGTTCACAATGCCTGTTATGAAGTCAAATAAAGTGAAAAAGAAAAACTGGCGAGCTTCTTGCCCTCGAGACATAAATTTCATAATGTACCCTTGCCTGAGACATCAAAGAGCTGTGAAGATTTAAAAAATATTTACCATGCTTAATTTTTGTAATCGGAGGGCTATTGTGTGTCGGAATCCCCTGTTGCCTGCATATATTACATTTTATATTAATCGCAACGTAAGAAGAATTCCCTGGGTAATATTCTCAATAATACTATTTGATCCACTTTTTTATCTCATTCTGTCTATCACTTTCATACCCTCCATCCAATTTTGGCCCTTGCATTTTTATTAACTACATTCTATAATTCTACGATTCTTTATGAAGCCCTCTGAATCAAAACATTGTATATTATGATAACCGTCGTACTATTCCTGCTAGCACAGCTTTTTCTCTTACCTGCATCTCCCTAACTTTAACTTTATATGCATATTGAATATAAAACACGAAGAATTACTGACTTTATGAAATTTGGAGAATATTCCTAATTTTAACGAAAATATATAGTTAAAACATGCTTGGATGGTTAATCAAGATACACTGCCGAAAATGTATTTCTTACTACAATGAAGTGATTAATACTGTCAGCTAAATGAATAATACCAGAAAACATTAACTTGGTTTGAGAAGAATCACAGATATGTTAAGGGTCTCGAACTCACTGGAGAGGAGCAGTTTTCATGCAGAGCAGGTAATCATTGAACACGCTTCTGATTTATTTTTCCCATGGAAAAAAATCACTAATGGCTTACTACTCGACCATTGGTCTATTTACGAGTGTATCAATAGATAAAAAATATTTTGGAGATGATAAAATAAATTAGTCCCTGTGACCTTGTGTTGGTATAAAAGTGACATTTTAGGGAATTACAATGATTTTGATAGAAATTCTATCATCAATTTCAATTGCGAGCAGACATAATTTTTATATAGTTTGTAATTGAACCCATTACTAGTGTAACAGAGTTATAAAACAACCTTTATTTAATTTAAGCACCGGGATTCAAATGAAAAAATAGAAATATAAGCTACTAGCGTTAATAGAATATCTTCAACGACCATAACGAGGATTTCAAAAAAGTAATAACGTAACTTATTTAGATATGAAGCATTCCCGTGATGCATAAATAGCAAATTGACTAAGATTCTATTCGATGCCGGTTTAGCCACGATCCTTTTTTTATTTCCTATGTGAATAAGTCCCAATTTAATCTCAAACAGTTGGTAAAATTTAATTAAAATCTCAACGTGATTCGTTATGTATTTACCATAACCGTAAAAAACCACCCTATAAAATTTAGCCCTACTAAGTTTCTATTCAAAAGCTATCTAGTCAATGTTAAATCATTGAAATCTGGGTTGTGTTAAATTTGATGGTGTGGTATTTAATTATGAAAATAATTAATAATAAACACGAGGCTTATAACTATCACGATACTTATATCAGTATGATTCATTTAATTCACATTGACATTCACCTGTATGAGTCACTCGTATCTAGGAGATTAAGGATGGTTTCCTAATACTCCCTGACACATGACCCCGTAGTGACTCGCAGGGTATAACTTATTATATTATTGTTAGATGTAAGTCAATGAAATGGTGTTACTGGGAAACATTTTTAATACTATTTTCAGTTTTTTTAAGCTACACATGTTAGAATTTTCAAAGCAAGGAAATACTTATAAAAAATTTGGGCGTAGGGGAAACATTCGACTACGATCCCAAAATTGCCGAGGAAGGTAACTTATTTAATGACTACACTATTCCTGTAGATCAAAGTCTTTAACTATTTATTGGAATGTAGAACTCTATAAATGGCCATGGAATCAATATGAAACACCTAATGATAAACCTATTTTTTTATAACAGCAGAAATAATTCCGGAAATGCTGTTTTTTTTCAATGGCTTTCGGGTACTTGCCTTTGGTTGCTCAAGTTCCCCTGGGATCCTGGTAAGCCACTTGCTTTAGTATATCAGTCGCCCCACGCACTGTACATTATAGCTATCTCCAAAGAGGGGTTCGAAACCACGATCTTCTGATGGCTGTCGGGGCGTTATCCACCTACGTAGCACGAACAAGACGAAGACGAAGGTTTGGAATTTATTTTCCCCAGTAAATAATCTGATTCAAAATTTATATAATAAACTCAAAACCGAAAGTTTCCACCTCGCTACAATCAAGGAAAAATTCCTAGAACAAGGGCGTATTCAGAATCGTATCGGCTTACCCAAATGGATAATTATCCTCTCGCCGGTGCCCGTCGTTTCACCTAGGACTATGCGATATATCTAAATCGTATCGATAATTTTTTTTCATATTGACCAGGATGAAATGGATATTTTTCAGAAGAAGGTAAATTGACAGTCGATAACTATCGTCGATATGATACGTTGCGCCATATTTTCGTTATTAACCATGCATAAATTTCGGGTAATACTCTGCATGCATAACTCGAGCACAAATTTCCTTGCTATGACAGTGGAAATTATTCTGAGGAACACTATGCATTCTTCCACTGAAGTTTTATGGAGGTAAGACTAGTTAAGACGCATAGGCGTCACCTTCAGACCTTAAGATGTATATTTTGCGTCGAAACTAGTCGTACCTACAGAAAGGAAACGGTTTCAGGGTGAACTTTGAGGTGTAGAACCTGAAGATGCTGCACTGCGGCGAAACCATGGCCGTGTAATAAAATTTTTTATGTGGAATTGCAGTGTATTAATTTCTCTTCCTGAGGTACCTCCAGAAATTTTCAGTGGAAGAATACAAAGTGTTCCTCATTTCATTAACATGAACATGAACATAGTTAAGCTTGAAACCGTCTAATGCAATGGAGATGCTGTCTGTAGTATGAGAACAAAACTTTAATAGAAGATATGGGAAATGTCAAATGGGCTGAAGGAAGACATTGTTAATATGCGATATGGATGAGATTGTGTGTCATGACTTTATGGGCAACATTGTCGATATTTCTTTATATCCATTATATCTTTATAACTATCATTATGTGCCGTTCTACTACCGTCATCTCCATGTTGTTCTATATCGATGGCCGATATTATAATATAAATAAGGTGTAGTCCTAACTTCACCATGATCACCGACATCTTTTCTGGATCCCTTCCCCAACTCCTTCGCTCACACCCTCCCTCTCATGTTCCTCATCACTTAACTTATATTTCTCTATCATCCCTTTTCCGCCTTTTCAGAAACCACCACTCAAACGTTTTCTGATAAAGTCTTCTTCGTCTTCCCCCCGCCAACTCACCGTGATCCTCATCCCCCCCCCTTCCATCTCTCTGCATTGGTTCGTTATTCCGAAGCACGAGACACGACGAGTGCCTTGGACCCAACACGTGAATTACCTGCTCGCACTCCCTCCCGGCTCCACTCTCCTCCCTCTCCCTAAACCGTCTCCTTCCTCCCCTCCCGCGCCATCCCCGCGCCCCCTCCCCACCCCGCGTGCCCGTCGTACCTCCTGCGACGGGGGATCGGGGATGGCAAAAAGCTATCTCGGATGAAGATCCCGGATATGGATGAGGCAAAGATAACGAAGAGGGAACGCGGCCCCCTGCAGGCGGAAGTGGGATGGCCCCGTTGTGATGGGGCGTGGTGATGAGAGTGGGGGGGGGAGCATTGTGTGCGGGCNNNGGGAGGGAAGATGGGTCTCCTGTGCCGGAGAGGATATGTGGGGAGGGTGCTATGAGAGAAAGGGTTGGGACGTTTCGGATGACTAGTAGGCACAGCTGCCAAACGGTCTTCCCCAACCCGAAGCCCTGGATAAATATTTACTCCCTCAAAAGCTCCGAGAGCTGTTCATATGTGGGAGGTAAATGCGCATCAAGATTCTGGAATGAGATTGCATGAGAAAATTATCTGTACTTCGTTACATAAGAGGAAGGACGTTAACTTTACACGATTTCTGGATCTGCTCAATCAGGTATTTAATAGTACAGACGGTGCACGAGTAAGGGTATAAAAAACTATATATTCGGAGTCATTAATTTTTAGAACACCCACGTTATATCACTGCATTATTTCTGTGTAGCAATTAAATATCCATCACAAAATTTATTATTAATTGAGGATATTTTGGTCCTTATGTGGAAGTCTTTAGTTTTTCGGAACGTTTTGAATTAATTTATTTAAACAGAAACAAATATTACAGATTTGCATTTCTTGAGAATAGACTTGCAGTTTTAAAATCGGTAAATAGTTTTATAAGAGTATGGTGTCATTATTTCTGTGACAATCTTTTTATAATACAGCTTACTTTTTGTAGTGGTTTATTAATCATTCCACTTATTTTACCATTTGGAATGTTCTAATACTTATTCCCTGCTATTGTACGAAAACAATGCGGAAGATGGCGAGGTGAAGTTGCGCCCAGCTCTACCGGAGGTTTTCGAGTGCCAATTTGTGTGGAGGGTGGTAAAAACATCCCATTCAGTCTGTGACAGAACGCCGTGTTAAGTTGGATGCAGTTGATATAGAGAGCGGGAATTTATAACCCTTTGATCTTGATAGGTACAGGGCCGTCGACAGAAATGTTTCCAAGTCCGCTGAGAGTATTTCCTTTAAATTTGGGGTATGAGTCTCCGAACATATTGAGTGTAGGGAAACGAGTAGGAGTGGTGACTAGCATACTGGCCTCCCACCCCGAGGGTCCGGGCTCGAATCGCGGTGGTGGCAAGGATTTTTCTGTGGTATCTAGGTCCCTACTTGGGTGCTATGTGGAGCGAATTTCTAGTTCTTCTTCGTCCGTCGGATGGGACGTTAAACTGTGTGACCCCATTGGCGCCTTTCGTTAAGAGCAGGGTAATGCCAACGCCGGGTTTCTCTCCACCCTTCCTCCTTTCCCAATCCTTACCTCTCCTAGATTACCCACCTATCCGTTCTGAAGGGCCCATGAGTGCCGGGCAGGATTAATCCCACCTCCATGGCATATTGAGAGGGTTTTGATGAAGGCCATTGGAATGAGAGAAATTCTTTCTCTGATGTTAAAAAACAAAGTCACGCCCAAATAAATCAAAATAAAGTTATATGAAATGATTATTAGGCCAAGAATACTCCATGCAGCGCCAACCTGGACTGGTCTGTCTAGTAGTAAAATATTTGCCAAAATTGAAATTAAAGAAAAAAATTGTCTTAGATCGATCTTTAATGCAAAAAGATATAAGTACAAGGAATAACGACTTGTATAAAATAACAGGAATATAAACAATTAAGACGGTAATTAATAATGTGGTGTCCACTTATTTTAATAAATTAAACGATGGAAATTAAACCCAAAAAACAATAGGTATTCTGAAAAAGAATATTAGAGATAAATATAAAAGAAGTGGCAGGGTAGGGCGCAAGAAAAAGGGAGGAAAAGGAATGCTGTCACAGAGAAAAAGTCAATACAAATTGACAACCTCTGCAGTAATAATTGCTGCCTGCGGTAATTAGGACACGAGTATATCGGAATATCCTTTTGAGTTAAATTTTAGATACTAAGCGTCATCTAAGTTCAAACTTAGCAGTTTGCATGTGTTGGAAAGCTTCAAATCCTATTTATCTTAGAAGAGTGGAAATTGAGAATAACTGATTGGCCCAATCAGCTACTATAACAGAAATATACCAAATATCAGAGATAGAGTTTTATATGAATTTCTAGACGCATGCTTTTTTTATTTTTCTTTATTTTGTCATTTATTATAATAAATGAGATAGCTGCTGATTACTACGAAACATACTGATTGACAGGTGCAGGGAGTGGGAGGTTGAATAATGGATGAAACCGGACCAAGCGTTGTAAATTTCTAAATTTCTAGAAATGATACGAGGTGTGGCAGAAAAGTAATGAGACTGACATCACTGAGAGCGATCTGATTACATTGCGAGATTCCCCTTTACATCGCTTGTACGTCTGTCATTTCTAGGCTCCCAATGAAATTTTCAACTTCGTGCGGTAGCAACGCGACATTAGAAATCGTGATAGGTAAGTAAAGTGTTTCTTTTGTACTTGTGTTACAAAAAATGGAACACCAAAATCTGGAGCAAAGTTGCATCATCAAATTTTGTGTTAAGCTTGATGAATCCACGAGTTTGACCTACGAAATTTGCAACGAGCCTAAGCGGATACTTTTTTATAAATAGCACAAGTTTTTCGGTGGCGCAAAGCCTTTTTGTAGAGCCGGGAAGCATTAAGAGACGAATCCCTCTCAGGAAGGCCTTCAACGTGAAGAACTGAAGAAAATGTGGTTGGGTGGTGTGTGTGTGTGTGTGTGGGTGGTGGGTGTGGGCTTGTTCACAACGAGGAGGTGATCGTTCAAAAAGAATTGGTGCCACCCGAACAAACTGTTAACCAATGTTTTTATAAAGAATTCCTTGAAAGGCTCAGAAAAGAGGTGCTTCACGTCAGACCGGACATTGCGGATGCTGGGATTCTCCACTATGACAACGCCCCCTATCACACGGCCATCTCCATCAATGAATTTTTGATGGAAAAAGTGATTCCTGTGATTCCCCATCCCCCCCCCCCCCCCANCCCCCCCCCCCACTATTCGCCTGATCTCAGTTCGTGTGACATTTGTTCCTCGAGTTGAAACCACTTGAAAGGACGTCGTTTTAGTATAGTCAATAACATCCAAATAAGCGTAACCAAGAAAATAAAAGTGATTCCAGTTTATGCCTTCCAGCACTGCTACAAAGACTGGAAATAACGCCTCCACTAATGCATAACTCAAGGGAGCTACTTTGAAGGAGAAATATATAAAATTGTTGCTAAAAATATCATCTATTAAATTTTCTGCCAAACCTTGTAGGTGTAGCTACTTTATTCAAGGTAAAATATGTGTTTTACGTAGTCATAATCAGAGGAAATTTGATGAATTAGCAAATCTTAGGGACACAGATTTTAGTTTTTTGTTAAATCCGGTATTCATGGCGAACGCACGGTGTAGAGGTAACAACCGAGACAAAATAAAAAAGGGCCGATTGAACGGTTTCTTAATTTGCATGGCAAGAACACCCGCCAATGTATTCAGTAGTTTGTTCATGAAAAAAACTTTAATACTAACGATTAAAAACTGGAATTAGCGCAAAGAGATAATAGATCTTAGACATTTACGCAAACATAAGTTAAAATATAGTTTTACTCGGTTTTTAATGGAACAAAATGGCTTTTTTTGGCCAAAAATTGCTAGTTTTTGGTCGTTGAATTATTCCGTTCAATTATGATGTAGTGCCAAATAAGGAAATTGAAAATGTCAATTTATGATACTTTTTTGGGGCTACTTGAAAAGTTTAACATATTTTAACCATTTTGTGCACGTGTCATTTATTTTATTACCTAATGTTTCATAAATGCAATATTGGAATAGATGCACTTGCACAAGCGTGCAGAAAAAGCCTTAAGCAAATACTAATTTATTGCAGCATATCCGATTTTGAGATATTCGTGAAAATTTATCATTTTTATAACCACGTGAATGCGGCGGATGGTCATAAAAATTCTTGCCCCTTACTATGTACGAAAACCGTGTCAGAATGAATGTTGTGTAAGACACTATCGATTGATTCGCAGGTGTTCAAAAGATTTATTAATTATTGATGAACGAACTTTAATATTTTGTTTATGGAAACTCAAGTACGTAGCCAATGGCAGCATCGTCATGGTTTATCAATTCAAAGGTTAATTTCCAGTTTCGTCTACTTTTTTATTTTTACTTCAAGTATTTCATTCTTGGATTCCTTCTTATTTATTTCCCCGTTTCCTTCAATAATGGTCGTCAGTGCACTGTCTTGCCTCAGGTTGTGACCAATTATTTTCACGTTTCATTTTTTAAATGTCTTTCGTAGGCGTTTTCGTGTCTTTCGTACCCATTATAAGAAGTACTTCGTCTAACAAGATCTATTTTAGTATCGAGTAAATGTTCGTTTCATTTTTACCAGTCTTTTATGAAACTAAATTTCCATCCCTCTAAATATTCTTTTCTCTGAAACTTCTGTTGCATAATATTCGATTCCTCAAAGCCGTAGATAATTAAATTCCAAATTTAAGTTCTTACGAAGTTCTGTCGTATGTCTAGGGTAATGCTATTTTTGGTTTTTATATTTTTCCGATAGTCTCTTTCGTCATCGCTGTTCTTCTTGCTCCCTCCGTAGCTTATTATCTTGTTTTCTAATTTGAAAAATTTCTTTTACTTTCTTCAGTATGTATTTCAATAGTCATTTGAAATTTATCTTTCTTAGCATAGGGTGTGGTAGTCCGGTGGGTAGATCACTGGGCTACTATTCGAAGGGCCCAGGTTTGATTCCAGATTACGCCTCTGGGGACCCTAACAATCACCCAATTCTTGTTATGTTTCGGGTACTAGGTCGTTCTGGAAAACCGCAGGGATGCGTAAATTTCCCCCAACCCTGATGTGTTAATTTCACATGCCGTATAAGGCATGAGATAGTGGGTGAGCTCTACCCTCATCTACCAAACTGACCTTCGGGTTGATTTCTGTTTGATTTTTTCATAATACGACTGAAGACTTCGTTTTATTTAACATTATTTACATTGTATCTTTTTATATCTGTATTAGTTCACCCTCTTCCCCTTACAAACTAGTATTTAATCAGGTCTTATTTTATCTCTGTAAATATAATCATGTTTTCCATAAATTGCATCATGGGTTTAACTAATTTCTTCAATTTTCTTCTCCAATTCTCATGTCCAAACGTTTAAAACATGGCTCGAGTTACATCTGTGAGAAAGAAAAATGAATACAACTACCTCCTTACTAACATATTTATATATGACCCCGAAGAAAAAAATGCATTATGGTACTTGTGATGTGCATGCACTTCACCGAGCCACCGTTATTGTGTGCTGTAGGGAATAATTGCACACCAGGCAAGCGCGGTCAAGTTAACATGTTAATCAATGGTTAAGAATATTTACTTGAATAATAAGTTACGCACAGCACAGTAAACAATAACTTTTGTTTTTCTTAGTACCTACTTGATAATGTATTTGATTAAGTGTATGCCTATGAAAATACCGCTGAAGCATCAGATATAGAATCATCATGCTTATGTCAAGTAGGGTTGCTGGTGTTTTCTAGGTACGTTAGTTTGTTTATTATTTTAAGCCTATTTTCGTACTTTTGATCGTAGTAGAATATACTGCAGAACTTCTTTACTCATCTAAAATAATTGACTACAGGCGATAATTAAATTCATAACTGCTGTATAAAATTAAATTCAGTGACCAAAATGTTCTTATTTATCGACCATTGTGCGTATGTATTCATTATAACGCCGCCATTTTTGGCTACTACCTTGCAGATAGGAACTTAAGAGTGAAGAATATCAAAATCATATTGGATTTTGTACTTACTGTTATCAGTTATCAGCTTAAATATTTGTTCAAAGTATTCTGCGGGACCTAGTAATAATAACTGCGAATAACTTTTTATGAGATTCAATATTTGTGAATCTCTATGTTGTCAACAAAGTAGTGTTTAAAAGGAAGTAATTTTACAGGCGATATTTAAATAAAAAAGCTTTATGTCATAGTAAGAGCTGTTCTATATTCGCAGAGAATAGGAAGGCTCTTAAAGACTCTTTTGCGGATTGGTTGCAGAAACTCTCCACACCTCTTGTCCTTCTATCTTCCTATTCATTCCAATGTAACTCCTGCACCCTGCGTCCTTAATTATCTGTCCTTGATACCGCAGGCGTGGTCTCTCTTATTATTTTCTCCCTTTCACCTTTCATTCTACATATTAGTAATTTCAGGAGTCGTTCGTGTCCCAATAGGTGTTCAACAAGCTCTTCTCATCTGTGAACTATATTTTTCCCTAAGCTGAATCTTTTCTCCACTCTTTGAAGAACTACTTCCTTTGTTACTCTATATGCCAACGCAGTTCTCAGCATACGCCTATAATTCCATAGTTCAAATTAATTTATTCTCCACTTTTTTATTCCTAAGGTCTCACCAACGATCGTTAAATCTCGCGTAGAAAGACGGATGCTCCACCCACCCAACGGTCATCTTTAAGGCTAATATTGCTTCACTTGTACCTCGATTCTTTCTAAGTTTCCAAGTTGATACTCGAAAATATTAATTCAGGTTATTGTTTCATGCCTGGGAGGGTTATATTAGTATTTTCTCCGGATGTGGCATTAAACTAATCGTTGTCTATTTTTATAAATTTAGTGCAACTACTTTCTTAGGTATGAGTATCATTATATTGCCTTCAAAATCTGCAGGGATTTTACCATGTTCATAATATATCACACTGTATAGAGCCTGTCTATTAAAATATTATTTATTCATCCTGCTTTGAGAAACTCCGCTTAAATATTGTCCACACCTGGAGATTTGTTATTTTTCGGAACTTTGATTGCTAGTACAAATTCCTCCCTCAGTCTCGGTTCACCTAGCTCACATCAATAATGCTGTATAACATAGTCGACGAAATTTCAAAATGGTATGTTGGAGAGATAAACTAGTTAAACGCTTCATCATTTATCATCAACTGAATTATTTTTGTCATCAAATATATGTCTTGTACTGAATTATCAGTGCAAGAGCGGGACTTAATCTGTCATAAGAACCATTTTGGGTGCTCTAACAATGCATTTAATAATATAGATAAGATAGCAACGCGTGGTCACATTCATGCATAGAGAAGGATGATTGATTGTGATTTCGTCGCTAAAAATATGAGCAAACAGAGTTGTTATCGTTGTTGAAACTCACGTAGTGTAGCCGGGAATAAATTATCGCGTGATGCAGAATTTATGAATAAATTTTAGCGCATAGCGCTTCCTTTTTCTTCCTCATGCACGACACTGACCTAGTTCAACTTCTCTACTATAACGTCTCGTGGTAGAACGTCATTTTCCGGTGATGGAGTAAGCGCAAGTGCAATTTTAAACTAAAATATGAATCAAGTAGGCTTGGATTGAACCCCTGATGAAAACGCCGTTGTTTTAATATTTGTCTGCTTTTTTTAAGGCTGGAAGCAATTATTTTTCAATGAATGCGGTCGTACTTAGCTCCTCTTAGGATTTATGGCTTTTAACGTAAAAATCACATTACCAAGTAGAGATCAAAGATTTTCTATGGGAAATTTTAGTCCTCTATGTTAGAGACTCTCTAAAAATGCCTAATTGAAACATCGCCTAAAATGTAAATATTTTCCGGAGGGTTCCATACAGTACAATTCAATAAAAAAAATCAATTGGGCAACGTTGAGGGAAGATAAATAATGGAAATTTCTATTAGGTATTTCAGCTTTTAGGAAGACACTGTAAATTAGTTGTGGTTGATAAAATTCAATAAAAAGAAACGCAGTTGGATTTGACGATTACTAAAGGATAAGTGCACAATATATATGAATAAATCGAAGAGATTTAGTTATTGAATTTTCATGATTAAGAGTTGGAATTTACTCCTATCCAAAGTGTGTATCTTTTGCACTTTTTTGGCGTCTGAACTGGGGAATCCTATATCTACCCAGGGAGTTGCCACGCTCAGTTTTGCTAACCAAATTCTCCTTCACTTCTCGGGTATCTGAGCGGGAAGATTCGACGTCTTCCCTCTCTCTCTCTATCCTCATTGCCCATTCCTCCACTTCCTATTACTTCTTTCATGTGCGTGAGAGAGAGGGGGGAGGGGATCATCCGTATTCCGACCACTCCCCCCCCCCCACTAATCTCGTTGAACTTCCTCAGGAGGCTGAAAAAGGGGGGCCCCCTCGTCCGTTTCCCC
>LYUA01000081.1:1631703-1642082 GCA_002093875.1 Calopteryx splendens | reverse complement strand
CATTTCTGCCATGCTTCCATGACCTGATATTTTAATTGGTGCAACCTGCATGAAGAAAAAAATGTACATGTCAATTTAGGTATTTAACTTGCAAACAGGGAAAGAAACTAAAAGCCTGTGTGTAATTTTTTTGATAAGTATTCCACGTAGTGGAATGCTTATCAAAAAAATTACACTCAGTGAGCAACAATGCATGGATTTGGTTTGGATTAAACATCTCATCCTACTCATCTACTCCAATATGTTCACTGATTACCTATAAATTAAAGCCCTCATCTCACTACTATTTGCTCTGAATGGTTATTATCTGACAGGTTATTATCTGAAAAGTTATTAACTGAATATTATTATCTGAAAGGATTCTTTGACTTTTGGATTCAGCACATAGGTTTTCACAATGCTACATGCTAGGGTAAAAATTATGCTAATTGTTACTTTTGTGAAATCTTAAGCTAGAGTCATTTTTATTATAATGATCAAGACACCCTTCCCAAAGTTTATTCTTTCATGCTCTAAAAGAGGGAACATTATTCAGAATACAAATTCTCATTTTAACAGCAACTATGGCAGTGTTTAATAAAAATAAGAAAATCATAAAAAGTTTCAATTTGTATTAAAATTAATAAAACATGGCATTTATTTTTCCAAATAAAATCTACTTACAAATACAAGAACTGTAGACTGGAATTCAAACTGTAATCCCTCGATACCCGGAAAAATAATGTATAAATCCCACTCTAATTGAATGATTTTACACTGTGATATTCTCACATTTGTATGCACAACAGCGGGTGGCTCTGTTAAAGTCACTACTGAGGCATTTATCTCAGTTTCTTTGAAAATCTTGACTTTGAAAAAATAAAAAGTTTCTTGAATATCTTGACCTATTAATAGAGTTGGACTGCCTATGAGTATTGCATGAATATTTTGGCACAAAAAGTTTCCCTGGCTAAATTTTAGGAACTACTTATCAAACGTATACTCAGTACCATAAAACAAATGTTATAGATGCTATAGAGTAAATATATAAATACATTTCATCCAAGATCAAAGTTGAAAATGCTCAGAATGAAGCAAAATTAATTAATTCAAAAGTCATTATTCATTCAGAATTTCAAAAAATGTCTAATCTATCATGCATGAGCTTATTATGTATTTAACAAAAAAGGGCGTGACTTAGTCCTTTTATAGTAAAATTAACTAATGGGAAAAAATACATATGTATATGTGTATATCACAATTTCAGTCATCTAATGTTATCCACGCAGTCGTAGTAGAGTGGTTTAAATATCAATTAGTCTCAATTTTTGGGAGACTTTTGTTTTGTTACCTGTTCAAACTTCCAGGCATTTTCATGATGATATTAATTGTTTTTATTTTTTGATACTAATTATATGCATAAAAAACAATATCTTTTAAATCTGAGAGTCTGTAACCAAGTTTAAGATATGTGGGTGTACCTTTCTAAAGATGTTAGAAAAGAAAAAAAGAGGAGAAGAATGATTACAGAAGGAAAGTAAGGAATGAATTGAATTAGTGATAGCAAAAAATTTTAAGTAAAAATATCATCCACTATGGCAAAGGTGCACTAACTACACTCTATAATGCTAACCAATGCCACCACTAGATTTGAATATTAGCACATCACCATAAAGTGATTTTCCTACTTTGCTTATTCCCCTTCACATTTGTGGCTAAGATTCACATTTGCATGCATCATAAAAAATGATGAATTAAATTAAATTTGATTTGATCAAAACTATTTGGCCTAATTCATCACCACCCCTTTCTGTATAAAGTTCTGATTTTGAAAAACTTAGTTCTTAAAATTTATAAATCAATAGGTGTTTAGTGCCTGTTAGGAGACATACTAAAAGTAGTGCCTATTAGGAGACATAATAAAACTGAGTGAAATGAAAATCCATCTACTTAGGCCCCAGGTCTTTAAGCTCCACATATGAGAGTTAATACAACTAATTTCTTTTGCTTGATGATCGTAGAAGATACTTTTCATCCAATTGGGGAAGAAACATTAGTCTATGACAAAGAGTTATTTTGTTTGGTGAGGTCTCCAGAAGACTAAATTACAAAATGGAATGAACTGACTAGTTTCAAATCTAGATAGTTTCTATGGATCCACATGGGAGCTATAAAATACACACATCTTAAGGACTGTTAGAAAATAGATAAGATGTGACACAAAAATGTGTTTCTCCAATTTTATGACTATATAGATAGATTTATGCTCTTGTGGGCAAAGTATTTTTTACAGAAGCCCTACTGACAGAGAGCCAGTACCACATGACAGAGAGTACAAATTTAGGCCCCTACTAGATTTTTCCAAAAAAACTATGGAAATTAGCGTTATCCTGGGAAACAATTGTACATTGATGAATCAATGTTTCTTTGATGGGGATGGCTGCTATTTAGGCTGTATCTCAAGAATATTGGCATCAATATGGGGTAAAATTCAAAATGATGACAGAACCAAATGGCTTAGTATAAAGGTGAATCATTTATTTAGGGGCAAAATATGATGAAATTGGAAACTTAACCACGTAGAGAAAGTTGTTAAAAATTGATGAAGGGGGAGACTATTATAATAATGGCCATCTAATTTACAAGTACAATAGCTACAAATGTCCAAATCTAATAATTTTCTTTTGGCAAATAAAAAGTATGCTACTGATAAACTGGGAGAACCGAAATCCAGTAAAGGTAATTAAAAAAAACACGCCATACGCAAGTTGTTTTACCCTCATGGTCATTTACCCAATGCAAAT
The DNA here is from genome assembly GCA_002093875.1 of Calopteryx splendens. NCBI lineage: Eukaryota > Metazoa > Arthropoda > Insecta > Odonata > Calopterygidae > Calopteryx > Calopteryx splendens. Next base: position 1,639,299 of record LYUA01000081.1, on the reverse strand, counting down.
AGTGGGTTGTACATGCTGAAATGCATAGGATTATCCACTAGAATTTAAAAATTAGGAAACACTTTCTATTAATCTTTGGTTGTGTACTTACAGTATTAATATTAATTTGTAAATGTGTTTTTGGGGTTACACCATGCAAATAAATATAATTCTAATAACTCTATCAAAATTATGACTGTGCTGTCAGCATCTTCAAGTCAGAAGCCAATCAGCCAAATATCTCTGAAGAATCAGCCAAAATACTTTGTATGTTGTTATTCCAAAAACACATTCACTTATAAACTATTAATTTCCAAATCTCTCATTTTTCTGTTTCCCTTTAATCTTAATTTCCAAAATACTTTATATAACAATGCATGTACTTTCAGTGATGATTATTTTTCTGCTGATTTGTCATTCAATTATTTATCATCCTATTTGGTGGTCATTGAGACTGCTTCAAACAACATTACCAATATGCACCTATGTTTCGTGGTTTTTAAAAACCTCAAGGTATTAAAAAATTTCATTAGAATTGAACTAATAAAAGAAAACTATTTATAACAATTAAAATAGAAACAATACTCAAGAAAAATTCTAAAAAAGGAAAAAAAGAGGACCACTTGTTAACAGGAAAACTAAGGTTACATGATATGCATTATGCCTTCCTCAAGACAGAAATTAATTAGAAATAAATAACGATGAATATAATGTGGCCTTACACCTAGATAAAGCCAGTGATGTAGGACTGCTAGAGTGGCTGGATATTTGTTACAAAATTTTGCAACACAATAAATCTTACATATTTTTTGTGTAAAGGATGCAATATTAAGGTCATCCTCAGCCAAATGAAGAAAATAATAATTAACTACCCAAAAGGTTTTCTTGGGGCATTTAGCATTTATTTAACATGTTCAGTAGTGAGATCTGTATATGTTATTTCAAGTGAGTACCTCCTATGAAAATCTTAAGGTTATTTGATAATATCAAATATCATTGTGTAAACAGATGGACACATCCTTTTATTTCCAATACTAATATTTAAGCAAATGATCTAGTACAAAATAGAAGTAGAAAATGATCTAGCAGTAACTTTTCTGCTGTCTGTGTTTAACTATGGCATGATAGGTTTTGTTATATAGGCACAAGTTACTTAATTCCCAGCCTTACTGTTTTCAGGAAAAAAATCCATAGATGAGATTTATTGACAACAGGTGAGATTAACTGATCAAACTGAGATGGAAATTTTCATGACTAGGGTGATTTCCAACATTTCCTACACGCCTAAACATCAGAAAATAATAAATCCCAGGCAACACTATTTTTCACGGTAATCCTGGGAATTTACTTCACTACACTACAAGCATATGAATATTGAGAGGCTCCATTTACAATCGCTGACTCAGTATATGGATCTTCGTTTTTCGTGGCAACTGGATTTCACGGCCTGCACATCTTAATTGGTACAACATTTTTAATAGTCTGCCTATTGCGACACAATAATGAACACTTTTCTGCAAGCCATCACTTTGGATTTGAAGCCGCAGCATGATACTGACATTTCGTAGATGTAGTATGATTATTCTTATGCATCTCAATTTACTGGTGAGGAAGATATTTATTTAGTATAATAGTATAATTGACTTATAATCAATATCAATTATATGATCAGTAATCTCATCAGATATAAGCTAAACAAAATATTTCGATAAAAGTTAATTAGGTATTTAATCTCATTACCATGGTTAAGAGGTACCGCAGAAGTTTCCTTGTTAGTACTTTCAGTCATGGTTGAGTAATGTGTTTGTCACCTCAGAGATGGACAGCAAAGGACTCCGCTCCGACTTAACTGAGGGTAACCGTTGTCGTTGACCACTGCACTGCAAAGTAAGTTTAGAATAAAGGGTACTCTATAGATTATTATTAATTATAATTCATAAATTGGTCATGCCATGCCTGTATGGCAAAAAGATGAACTTGAGGTATATTATATTAATTTATTCAATCATTTTTTGTCATCAAGAATAAGATTCTAAAGTTAAAGATAATAGTTGAATATAAACAATAATTTTTAAATGAAAAAGCAGTGTTATATCTGAAAGTGCACCAGATTTAATAAATGGAATTTCTTTAGGGGGATTTGCCAAACATCTTAATATAACAGCTTTTCATAGGGGTCAGACTTGCAAATTGCAAACCTTGGAATTTGAGTGAATAAGAATTTTTTTCTCACACCAGAATACTAGAAAACTGAATGCAGTTATTCTATCGAATAAATATTTTTTTGGAATTTTAAAAATAAGAAACCATTTGAAATTAGTAAAACAACAATAGATAGGCATTCTTCAATGCTGAGAAAAAGGAAATATTTGGATATTAATTTTTAAATGATATAACTGTAATAATCCTGGGACATCCTAACTAGATGTTTAATATTTCTTCAAATATTAAACTGAAATATTATTCCAGGATAAAAACCCATCATGTAATCATAAAATGCATTCAAGATATGATTTTCATGAAAACATGCCAACCATTAATGATATTATAGGTGTAATGAATAATTAAAAACAGTACAATATGGGTTACTGTGTTCAGTTAATACACACAAATGCACTGTTGTGAACTCACTTTTCTGTTCTTTAGGCACTTTCAAAAATATTTATCAATAACAAACTTAGAGATTAGTACACAAACCATTTCCTCATCATTTCCTTTACAATCGTATGAATGCACCAGATATATAATGAATAATAATTTTAATTAATATGCCAACAATATAAGTATGATTTAGCTTTGGCCTCTTTAAGTTAGCAAAAATATTCTGATAGAGTTAAGGAAAACACACCTCATTCTAAGGAAAAGTAGAAGGAAAGATGAGGAACTGTCTGTTTTTTATCTAACTGACTAAATATCTAATTCTTAATTTAACTAAACTACTAGTCAGTGCAAGTGCAATAATCATCTTATAGAAAATATTTTTGGGAAAGGCTTAAAATAAAGGCTAATCTACTATGGCATGCAGTTTTAAAGACAGCCAAATTAGTTATGTCTATTCCTCTTCCCTGTACACCCTAAGAGGGCAAGTATCATTCAAATGTACACCATTGCAAAATTTTAAGTAACACATGTTTACAAAGGATACATGTTCAACTTTTCATAAAATTTTCATGTAAATCCAAGATGGAGACAAATAATAAAAATCTGTTTTTAGGGCAAAGAAATTACAACTTTGCTTAAATATTTTTTTACCTCATAACCCACACTTCAACATTTCATCCCAGTTATTAAAAGAAATGAAATTTTGATAAGGAGATATTATTATAATTACTACTATGACATTTAAGGTCACTTTAGAACGGAGTATATTAATTAGGAGGGGCAGAGACAGGAAATAAAGTGGTATTTTAAATGATAAGTAAGGAGGTGGGAAGAATGTGAAGCTGCAGAATGATGAACTCTAAGGTTGTTAAAGCTTTTTATGTTGTAGTCTGGTAATATTAAGTTTGATAGATGACCTCCAAATTATGCAACTATATTAATGCGAAATCTACCTCTAGTTGATGGGCTGCAGGTGAGATAGAGGTGAGCACAAGAGAGTGCTCAGAGAATGTGAAGGAGGGGGATCAAAACTGAGAGGGGAGGCATAGATGAATGAGACATAAAAGCTAGGAAAAGTATGGTGCTGTGCATGATGGCAGGATGCATTAGAATGTGATGCATGCAAGTGATTTAACAGTTTGCTCATTGATCCCAATGTCAGAAGAACAAATAATACCCAGGGAGTACAAGTGACCGTCTATTTCTCTTCCCTGTCACTTTTAGGGGAATGAAAGAGAATGCCACATCCGTCTATACAATGGTAAGGGGCTGAGGAATGATGGTAATTGGATTGTTTAAAGTAGACAGGAAGTAAGGGAATAAAAACGTATTTTTTTGGAAAATTATTATTTCAGAAGTGGGATAGCGTGTGCAGATATTCAAGGGCAAGGGGAAGAAGGGGTAGGAAATATTTTCTCATCCAGCTGAGATGAATTAGGTATCAGAATATCAAACTATCATATGGGTGGGGACAATACTTGAATATTAAGAGGTTCGGACACAAAAGTATGGGATGAGAAAAGAATAGATATGGGTCAACTTGAATGGTGACCAAGCGTGACCAATGGGAGACAGAGGAGTTATGATGAACAATGATTTGATGTCTTGCAATGCAATGGAGGTAAGGGTGTCAGGTAAGCACAAAAAGGGATATGAGGAGTGTTAAGATTGGTGAGGATTGACAAAATTATAATTTCTTTCCATTAAAAAATGAAAATTTCCACAAAGCAAGGCCTGAAAGTGTCATGAATGAAAAATCTGTTTAAAAAACTAAATATTTTTAAATTAGACTGCAATAACAAAAAAAACTATCATGATACGTAAAAGGAAAAAGCGCTGCAATGCCATATTAAAAAAATTATTCCACAACCATGGTTTCACCACAGTGAGGTTCCATTCCATGGTCATTTGTTAAGTTTTTCTGTTCTAAGTATTAATTAATGTAAAACAATCAGGGAAGCTATTAAATGATTTAATGGTGATGAATATTTCAATCCAAGGAGAATTTAGTCTTCATTACAACACAAAAAGTAATTTTAAGGCTTAATTTTTAAAAAATAAATGAGAAAAAATAAGTATGAAAAGAATTTAACTAGGTAGGTTTCACAATTCAGAAAATAATAAGTACCCAATATTTCCCAATGAAATTGGCCTTCTCATAAATAATATACTCATAGATACATATAAAAAAGGATACTTTCCTTATTGACCTCAGTGATAAAGTTTATACTCTAAAAAAACATGCCTAAACATCCAGATAAATTTATATCAAGTGGGAAGAAGCCAAGTAAAAAATTTGTGAATGGTACTCATAATAAGCAAATTAAAACAAGCATTACGGAGCAATGAATGCCTGAGTCCACTAGTGACAATGGATGCATAAACATGTTCCACAAGCAACTACAATTTAGTGTTTTTCTAGAGGATATTGAATTTATAAACTCATCAATGCAGATCATCTATGGATTTTTTTACCATTACTTGCCATAAAAAAAGCCATTATGCTATTTTAAAATTACTAAAACTCAAATGAAAATCAGTAAGGTTATCATTCAAAGCTTCAATCACATCAATATTAAACAATTCATGTACAGAGATACCAGCAATGATAGCTCTTATGCCATTTCAGTACTACCGCAAATGTGAACTACATCGCTGCCTGTAAATATAGAATATCAACAACAACGAGTTACACCAATATCAACAGCTATAATGATTGAGAATTACGTTTTACACTTTAATATATCCAAAAGTAAAATATGAAGAGTGGAATAGATTAATTTACTGAGCTTCAGTTTTTATTATTCCATTCACAAGTGTATCTCGAAAATTATCATTGCCAGTACCTGTAAGTTATAAACTATTATTACCTAGTGATGCAATCCAAATTTAAAGCTAAATATATGGAAAAACAATGCATGCCAAGGCAAAAACAATGCATGGACCACATAAAGGCAAAAAAACGAGCTCTCTCTAGGAATGCAAGCGCAGGGTAAATAAACAAAAAATAAAGCAGCACTCACTGGGGGGTGTGGTGGTGGTGATAATAGGGATAGTACTGGTGTTGGTGGTGGTGGTTGCTATGGTGGTGTTGGTGGTGATGGTTGTGGAGGATGTGGTGGCGATGCTCACTCGCCGTGGCTGGCCATACCTCCTCACCGCCCACTCTCCCTCCTCCTCCGATCCCCTCCCCCATCCCACCTCCGACCACTCCTCCCCCAACGCCCTCCCCCCCACTCACTCCTCCCTCCCCCACTCCGTAAACGCATCCGTAGTGGGAGGCAGCCCCCATCTGCTGCGGGGGAGAGGAGGAATGCGCCGACGGCCGGCCGCCCACCACGTGGTGCGCCGACGGGGCCGACACCGTGGGCGCCGGCGGCGAGGACGAGGACGGCGGCGTGGCGATGGACGAGGCGGCCGCCGCGATGGGGGAGCCGGAGGACGCCGTCGCCGCCGAGGACGGCGTGGGAGGGGGGGAGTTGGCCGGGCGCACGGCGACCCCGGTCGCCGCTGGGGGCGCCGGCTTCCCGCCGCCTCCGCCCATCCACTTGCGCCCGCCGCCCCCGATGTCGTTCATCTCCGCCAAGGACTTGAGGGGGTCCCTCGCCGGCAAGGGAGTCGACGAGGAGGAGATGGGCGTAAGGGGCGGCGGGGGCGTCGGGCTCGGCGTCCCCACCGCCGCGTGCTCGTCGCCCTGCCCCCCGTCCGTGCCGTCGTACTTCTTCCCGTAGGGAGAGGAGGAGTTGTTGTTGCTGCCGCCCGTGGGGCAGGGAGCGGTGGGAGCGTCACCCCTCACTCCACCCCCGCCTCCACCTGGCGAGGACGTCATGGAGGACGATGACGAGGAGGGGGAGGGGGAGACGAGGGTGGTACCGCCGCTGCCCCACATGAGGACCGTCTGCCTGGTGTCGTTTGCAGCGTAGTGGTGGTGCTGCTGTGCATGGATTTGGTGGTTATGCTGCTGCTGCTGGTGGTGTTGATGGTGTTGCTGTTGTTGGTGGTGGTCCATTTGATGATCGTGGGGGTGTTGATGATGCTGGAGGAGGAACTGGTGGTGCTGCTGCTGCTGTTGCTGCTGTTGTTGATGGTGGTGGTGATGGTGCTGTTGCAGCACCACGCCGTCCTGGTCCATCAGTTCCCCCCCTCCCATGTGGTGGATGCCGTGCGTCAGGTGGTGGTGCAGGGGAGAGGGGGGCAGGGGCGGCGGCGGGGGCAGTAGCCCTTTCATCATCATGCCCCCCTCGCCGCCTCCTCCATCGCCCTCGTCCGCCCCCACCATCGAGTCCGCGGTGCCGCATCCCCGGCCCACGCCGCCCTCCTCGCCCCCGTTGGACGACACCACCACCACCACGCCCCCGCCGTCCAATGGAGGCGACCGTTTCACCTCCACGGGGGAATCTCCCCCACCGGGGACCCCCCCGACCACGTACTTCCCAACGTCCGACAACTGGCACGCGTATAGTTTGTCGTCCACCGCCTCCACCATGGAGGAGGCGGAGAGGTGGTGATGATGGTGGTGGGCGTGGAGGGCGTGGTGATGCGGCGGAGGCGGGGGCGGCGGCGGAAGGAGGGTGGGCGAGGGGGGTCCTTTGGCGGCGACCACCTGGTGTTGGTGGTGGTGCTGGTGGGTGTGGGCCAGCGAGTGTGGCGGGGGCATCACCGGGTGGCCGTTGATGGCGTCGTACGAAGATGGTATGCACGTTGGTCCGGCGCCGCCCCCTCCGCCGCCTCCGGAGGACGACCCCGGGGGCGTCACCCTCGTGCCGACGTCCAGGAATCCGTTCCCGTGGTTCCCACCGGGCGGGGCGTGGTGCGGGTGTGCGTACTCCGGGTAGTATGTCCCCAGGGGTCGGTGGGTGTGGTGGTGGGCGTGGTGATGGTAGGGGAACAGGTTGTCCGTGAGGAACCTGTTCTCCAACCCCGGGTACAGGTGGTTCTGGAAATTCTGATGGTGGTGGTGGTGGTAGAGGGAGCTGCCGTCCGCGGGGGGATATGCGGCCGGTGGGGGGGCAGGGG
>LYUA01000081.1:1590257-1602809 GCA_002093875.1 Calopteryx splendens | reverse complement strand
CCTGACGCGCGTCATGGCTCTTGCCCACCGTCGTCGCCCCCCGAGACTCCCCCGAGAAGGTTGTTGTTGTTGCCCACCCTCCCTCCCCACGCCGACTCGATTGATAGCGCTAGAATCCTCCCGATCCCTTGGACTGAGATCAGTTTCTCCCCCGTTTTGAAGGCATTTTAGGGATCCCGGATCCGTTCTGATGATGCTCAACCTTCGTGGTTTTTCATCGATACGTCGCGAACGAATATCCGCGAATCTTATTGAACTGCGATGATTATACGAATAAGCATTCGAATGTGAAACGTAGGTTCTCGCGGCGTTGATAATAGCTATTATAATAATTTACTTCCGGGTGCTACTGCGTCTTTCAGCACTGCCGACGTTGCGAGTCCCATCATCAGGGACAAATGACACCCCCCCTGACGTTCATTCGCTCCTACCGATGCGACCTTTAGATGTCACGCAATCTAGGAACGCGACAGCACTGGAGTGGACGCAGCAGCCGCAAGAACCAAATGACCATTCTTGGAATACATCCAAGTTTTTTTTAACTGTGGAAATCGCCATTTTACACTTGATAGTTCCTCAATGAGTATTGACTCCCAGAGCAAATTTATTCTTTCCCATTCCTCTTTTTTTTCTGTCATCGTATCCTCGGGTCGCTTATCCTCAATTAGAGGGTGAATGCAGTCATTGCATTTTGAGTTGCGGAGCGAGCTGAGTAGCGATTGCACGACGGGCGGGGGGAGATGTGGCCGGAGGGGAACCGAGAAGAGAAGGAGCGTTTCACTCACAACGAGTTCATCGAGGTGCGTTTGGTAGAAAAAACTAAAGCAAAATAGTTTTTCTAAATTACTTGGTCGTCCTTCAGTGAACAAACTAACGGTTAATAGAGAATTTGATATACTCTCAATAAGCTCGACGAGAAACACTTGATGGAAATGTTACTTCAGTGAAATGGCAAAATGATTTGTTTAAAAAATTCGTTTAGGAAAACGGTTTGTTAATAATTTTACCCTACCGTCTAGATCTTAAACTGACAGAGAGCCTTGGACGCAATTGATTGGAACCGAAAAAATATGCAGAACTAGTAGTAAGTACTATGATCGAGAGAATTATTTATTTTCTTGGAACCACGGTGCGATCACTAATGAGAAAAAAGGCAGTTGAAACTTCCTCCGTCTCATGCTGAAGGATATATCGCACAACTTTTATGAAGGAGAAAACAGAGAAACGAAACTTGACACCAACAACTGATAAATGGAGCCTGGTGGAATCATTAACGTTCCTCGGAACAGCTATCCCACCGTCCCTTAATCTAAAAAAATGAAGAGCAAATGATTTGCTGGAAAGTCTTCTGTCACAATAAAATGGGATTAGACTTAGGGCTTGGACGGCGGAAATATGAGCGCACGCAATTATTTATCTTGAATTTAAACTCGAAAACCCAATTCGGCATTTGATTCCTAAAACAACAAGAATAGAATCTCATTTCAAGGATGAGGTCATACACTCGTAATTTATAGACAATAAAAATTAAAGAAAGTCGGCAGCTGAAATTTAGGGAAAAATCAGGAAATGGCAGAAACTTAGTCACCATGAAAGGGATTCACATTTTATCTTTAATCGCACATCATCTGACGGAGGGAGAGAAGCAATTGAAGCGTCTCCACAAGACTTAGTGGAAGCAGTCCGCCACTGTGAAATTGGTTAAGGAGTCAAAACACCAGAAGTGCAAAAGGCCACATTAATTTGATCCTCTGAGGCTTTTTAAGGTACCTGCTATCGCTCATCAAATATTTTTAATTTATTAGGCAAATATAATTATCGTAAATGATAATATAGATGCATCCATACTTGCATGCAGGTACTTACATAAAAATCGCAGCTAATATTGCTTCGCGATTCATTCCTTATACTGAAATAAAATTTGAGGCATATATATAATAAGAGGCATACCTTATGCACTTATGATTTTTAATGCTATACCCTAATTTCAGTAACCTATTTATGGCTATGAGCCATAAATAGGTTACTGAAAATCGTAAAGAAACCAGTTACTAGATCTTGAAGCCTCTACTTCGGATGACAAGTAACCAAGGTGCCTAGCACCCAGGGGAACCAAGGTTGGGACAAGTGGGTCGCTGCCAGCTGAATCACCCGTTTTCATTCACGTACACCGCTGAATAGAGCACCCCCGACACCCTCTGCAGGTTTTTCCTGTTCTCGCTTGACTTCCTCACCTTCTACAAGACACGGAAGGGTCCGGAGATGCAAAAGGGCCCGAAAGATAAATACGAAGGCCCAATTGGACTTTTAGCTTTACGGTGACCCCAAAAACACTTAGAGCACCTCGACGATGTTCCGAGTCGTAACTTCCGACCACGTCGATTCACCGTCCGGTTCACCGTCTTCCCGGGCTTCGACGAAGCCTTCAGATGACCGCTGTAATTACCACCGGCTTTTCCACCCCTATCGAAATTCCTTTTCCTAAACCTCCACTGACCTCCCCCGAGGTTGTGCAAATAATTTTATTGCTTGACTCATTCGAACCCAGTAAGTGAATTAGACTGAACTAGGAAGAATAGTGGAAAGAGAATAGAGATAGGCAGGAGTTGGACAGGGTTATCCGCATTCGTCCTGATTTTTAATATGTGCGTCAAACAATTGCAAAAAAGGCAGTGAAAAAATTGGGAGCAGGAATGAAAGTAGGTGGGGAGCTGATTTGCAATTACATTTTCGTGCATGCAATCCGCAATTACATTTGCGAATAAACTGCATAAGTCAGTCAGTCGGCTTGCACTCTTTTGCTAAGGTCATTAAAGAATAGTTGGATTGAGATGGGATGAAGATAAATCACCACAAAAACAATGTAATTATATTCATAATAAATTCGGAAGGCTAAGCTAAACATTAAAGAAGGCGGGTATAAATTTCATAAATTAAAAAAACTCCAGTTATTTGGGAAGTACATTATGCAAAATTGGGTTTAGTAGTATGGCCATTAAGAGAAGAATGGGGTTAGCTAAAGCAGCGTTTTCAAGGAGGCTCTCGACGAGAGGGAATTGGAGAGGGACGTTGAGATAAGATTAATTTGGAATTAGCGTTTTAATTACGTGCTTCGGGAGAAGACGAACATGTGTAATATTTTTCAGGAACCATCCAGATCCTACTACTAATCGGTACATACTAGATTTTCTAGTTCTCTAGTTTAATATGCAACGGATTTCAACTAGCGAATACATACGGCGCCTTGATTTTCCTTTACCACATTCCGTAGATATTTTCAAATTTCTTCTATTTTAGAAATTTCTCGCGTAGGCATAAAAAGGAACAGAACTTTCAGTCTCGCATACATTTTTTCAAAAATGATTCACGAGTTGCATGAGAGCGAATTCGGAGCCTACTACACGTGCATGCGTTCTCGTCGTTTTATTTATTCGTCGAGGGTCGGGCGACGGAGAAACGTTAAAACGAGAGAGTTTAGTGAGCGGGGGTTCTGTTAGCCAGGGCGGGTACGCGAGGGGTGGCACCACCCGAGAGGGGTGGTGCGGGAGAGCGTGATGGATGGGAGGGGGCGAATCCATTGGCCCCCGCAACGCCCACCTCACAGGCACCACACACACACACACACACGCGCGCGCAGGCGGTGCGGCCGAATCCCGAGTGAAGAGGTTGATTGATAGGGGTCCTCGGAGAGTTTACCCTCCCTCTTCCACTCTCTCCTCCTCCCGGCTAATCCAATCATCCCCCTGTCCGCTCCTCCCCTCCCCCTACCGCCACGCTCCCCCTCTCATTCAACAACACTCCAGGCCTTCCCTATCATCTCTCGTGTGTCGACGACGTGTCTCTATTAGAGGCCGGAGTCCTTAACAGGATATTTACATCGTCGGGTGGATGGATGTTAGACTGTTCGGCGGCACGAGTGGTGATGAGATCAACATCACTCGAGGAGTGGGGCTCGCGTCGAGTTTTCGGACATTAAGAGATTACACGGAATATCCGCCAAGAAACTAAAACCTCGATATATTTCAAGATGCTTCACCGTACGATGCCACGCCACGAGATATCTATTTATTCGCGAATCCAAATTAAAAAATAATGTATAAGCATGTAAAGAATGACGTTTCCATAAATCTTACATGGATTACTAACGATTTTCTAACTTTAAGAACTTTACAGTCTCAGTCCTTTTTCTTGGGTACATTCATAATATGTAAAAATAATCACCTCTGTGAACTCAAAAGGGGACTAATTCTATGCTATATATTTTTGTTCAATCTTTATTGTGGTTCCCAGTCCTTAAGATGGGAAGTATATATTAAAATTAAGCAAATTTTCCTTACGGTAAAATGGAACTGATTTCGGTAGATTAAAAACGTGCCAAGAAACATAATTTACATTCTCAAAGTTTATTCTTCTAAAAAAATTATCTTACATTATTTTACGTAGATACATGCTAAGATGTAATTCTTTCCCAAAGAAGAGTGTTCTTTGATTTTGTATACTTTATGACACACTTTATTCGCAGTACTGTAATCAGCGAAATTAGTTTAATCTTAGATCGTGAATGTTCACGGCTGAAACTCATCCTACAAATTGTATCGAAAAAATTTCCATATGAGGAAAGCACTTTACTTTTCTTCAATCTCAATGTCCTTAGTGATTGAGTGTCCCTGTGAAGGAGGAAGAATGTGAATCTCCGTTCAGAGATCCATTTGAGTAGGTTGTGTCACATGGAGTGTGATTTTCCAATAAGTTATTTGTACAATCTATGCTGTATCCTAATACCTTTGTCGTGACATTACATTTCAACTCATTTTAAAGAGAATTATTCATTTTGAATTATGATCGCTATTAGGTGTTAGGTGCAGGCTTTTGGGTGTTCCGATAACTCATACCTATCACTTGGCACCACAGACAAGGGGAAAAAGTCAAAACATGACTAGAGTAAGTACAAAATCCACATACAAGGAGAGCACTCAAACCCGTGATTGCCACCTGACTAACAAATAGCTACTGCAATCTACACTATTTTTTTATTATTGAAATATATGCAGGTAAATCGAAAGTTAAAAATCAAAATATTGAACATAAATATGCAATTCAATTTGTTTCTCTTAAATATTTCCTGAAAACGAACGGATAATAATGTATTTTCATTCGCAGTACGCCTTTTATTCACCCAGATTATTTCAATATGTCGGAGTAAATGAATTCCTTTAATTGCGAAATGCATTTTCCAATCACAATTCCTACCATGTTATTCTATCATATTAAGCTAGATTCTAAATCAACGAGCATGTGACAATACTACGATCTCCCAGTGATCGTTTTTATATTTTCGAGACTTGAATATTTTAATCAAAAATATAAGTATGTACAATAAAAACTTTGATTAATTAGCATTCGCAGTAAAGAACGATAGCAATTAATTTAAGGCTTTGTTTGATCTGAAAGGGAAAGGCTTAGAGAGCGAATGTTTATAGTAGGTATACATATTGTAGCGGTCAAGCGGGCAGAACGGGGGCTTTCCCACGCTTCATATCATGTGCGAGGGGAGGGGGGGGATTCGGAGAGGGGCATTGCGTCGGTGGCGGACATGGATCCTCCTTTCGGCAACAATGGAGGCAGTCCTTGCCATCCTAACGTCCTCGAGATTAACGATGTGCTGAAAGGAAAAAAAAGGACGCTTCCTCGAAAAGGAATTAATCACGAGTGGCGAGGGCCATGCAGATGAATAAAGGGCCTCCGAGGATCCATATTTACAGCTCCAGCCCACCGTGTCTCTATCTTTCACTTCGTCCAAGATGCTCCCTTTATTCCCACGTCCCACCGTCTCCCTTTGCCCCATCCCTACTCACTCCCACGCCTCCGCCCAATTTCCTCTCCATCCTTCCCACCCCACTAAGACCCTTGCAATATTTAATTCGTAGCCCAAACTCCATTCTTTACTCTACTCAGACACCCGGGCTTACTAGTTTCTTACCATTATTAATTTTGTTTAGAAATTGCAGCCATTTTGTATCCCAACCATTGTCGTGCATCTTCCATGTCAGCAGCTGCTGCGTGGTCCCGGATGCTCTATTCGACTACTTCAGTAACTTAGCACAACATGAGGGGAGATTTATATTTTCGTAACCTCTTGTAATTTCACTCACTCATTATATCACATGCTCATCATTGCTGCTCATTTAAGATACCTGGTGCGACCCCCTACACTCATTTTCCCAATTCACCAGCCCTTTCTCCAATTACCTACCATATTTCTTTCATTTCATCTCCACTATTCTTCAACCGAGGTCAAATACATTTAAACCTGAAAAAAACCGCTGCACAATACCTATCTACTCCTTAATATAAGCAGGTGCAAATAAAAATTCTCGTAGAGTGATGAATGAAATATCCTTACTCTTGTGGTTTAAGCGTTGGAGCACACATGAATATCTCTTCTGTCTCAAACACTTGAAGTAATTTCAGAGATAAATGGCCAATCACTAAAGACGACTACTAACCTTTAGTTGCCTTAGGGCGTGATTTGGAGTTAACTAAACATGAATCCATTTTGATGCCGGCTCTTTTTCACGCGCCTATGTCAAACCAAAAATTCCATCTTTTCCCGTAGCTATTTTATCCTGTTTTGATCGTGCAATTTCGATCACTGCTTGCATAACATATCCTGTTCGTTGCGTATATTACGACGACGGTTAAAACAGGAGAAGGTTTCAATTTCGCCCGAATAAAGCCGTTCTCGTACCCCCTCACCAGGACACCTCCCTCCGTTCCCCCGCCCACCCCCCTCGCCCTCCCTCCCACACATAGGTACTCATGCATTCCTCCTCGTTCCACCCCCCTCCCTTCACCCCATTACCGTTCGGCGCCCCCCCCCCCNCCTAATCATTCCTCCTTCCTCCCGCTTCCCATCCGCCTATACAAATCCTCCTTTACTTAAAAGTTCCCACAGCGGCAGGCTTGTTATAAGCATTATGAATTAGTGCTCGGGCCTTGGGAAGAGAGGACGGCGAGCGGGAGGAAGCGGGTGGCGTTTTAGAGATGGGGGAGGGGAACTATGGGAGAGGGCCCTGCTATGGGGCGGGTGTGCGCGGAGGGAGGGATTGGTCCTTCCTCGAGTATTTCATTCAGATCTTTCGGGCATCTCATTCCCCGGCCCATCCACGGAACCAGCGGGTGGCCGAAACGTGCGTCGCATACATGCTCGGCTTGTTGCCGCCATTCTGGGAGATCTAGAAACGGCCCCGCGCCACGGGCCTCTCTCCTGATACTCCCTCGAGCGGGGAAACACTCTCCCAACCACCCCACCCCCACTACCCCACGCCGCTGATGCCCACACCCGTCCCTTCCCACCCGTCCAAGTGGTTTTTCACGCCTCCAAGAGGGGAAAATATAAATCGGGGACGTCTTACAGTGCGTTCATGTGTGTGGGCATGCTGCTCTCGAAAGCCAAATTGCTATCCTTATGAAAATTCATAAGCCCTAAAGCACTATTCAATACTCGGAAGAAATAGTTTCATAATTTTCTTGATTATGATTAAATTAATCGCATGGTAGTACTCATTGATAGGAGTACTGGATTTTTATCATCCACGACTCTGCCTCTACATGAAATTAATTAGATAGAAAGGTAGAATATAAGGTAGAAAGGTAGAAAATAAGGTAGAAAGCTTGTTTGAGGCCTATGAAAGATTTCAGTCCATGCCATTCAGATAGTTTGCGAATTGAAATGGAATAAGCTCAAACATTGCACATCATTTCAAAATAATGATGGTAGGATTCCCGGCTTTCCCGACAATTTACAACTTTTCCAGAATTATTCCTCTTCCTTTGATTCGCATATTTTCAATTACTAATTATATACTTTCTTTTGTTCGTCGCGTATTTAACGACGCAGGGTCAAATGGAAGAGGGGCCACAAGGTCTTAATTTCGCCCGAATATAGCCATCCTGGAATCCCTTCACGTCGTTACCTCCTTCCATTCCCATTCTCCCCCACCCCATCATTGTAGTAGAACCAAAATAGGCCTTCCCTCTACCCTCGAATAAAAAATATTTTGTTGGTTTGTCAAAGGGTGGATTCCTATTTTGGTATAAAACCAAAAAGAATTTGAATTAGTAGAATAATCCTTCTTTTTCACAAATTATAACCTTAAGGAGAAGAAATTGTAAAAATATTGTAGAAATTGCAATGCATACTACTATTTAGCAAACAGAAAATTTTAAATAAATAATTTTAAGTTACATCATATTCCTTCAAACTCCTATTACTCCTTTCTCCTCAAAGTGGCTCATTTATCTCCCTAGAAATTCGCTATTGCGTTACAAGTGTGAATGAAACAGAATTTCAAAACAAAAAGAAAAGGAAATTATTTATAGGCAACTCACATTAAAATTATTACCCTACCATCATATGACAAATAATATAGAATGCCTATCAATGAATCATATTCAAATAGAATTAAAATAATCAAGTAGATATCCGGGAGTGCTTTTCTTGCTGTAACCCTTGCCATTTATACATTGAAATCGATCTCTAGTGGCAATAAAGCTTTTAAAATTTTAATTTCCAATTTCCTAACATTGACGAAATAGTATTCTGCTAACTTGCGTGTCGAAAATCTTTTTTAATTAATCATTATAAGTCACCAATATAAGGAAATGCTCCAAAAAGGTTTTCTTGAAAATAAATTAGAGTATCACCATCAATTGCTTCATTTAGTATAACTGTCCTGGGAAATATCTCTTAGATTGTTTAAGATAATAAAAATCAAGGAAATATCGTAAAATATATCCTGTTTTTGCATTTTGTACAATAATAAAAATAAAAAAACACCTATTTGTGGTGCCCACCATTAAAGGTAGTTGGTTTGTGTTATTCACAATTCAGGACTCAATCATAACGTCTCTCATTGTCAGTGAACATATCTCACAAAAAATATCGGCAATTTTTAAGTATACTCCATAATTTAGTGAAACAACGTAAAAGCACCCTACAGCAGGTTTACCCACTGGTTAACGGTGAAAGGATGGCTCATAGACTAACTAGTTTGTAATAAATTTGAGCTTATTTGTAATAAATTTAGGCTAAAACTCGTTTTATCTATGGGATCAAAGGGTCAATCGAAAATTTCTCTCTCTTCTACAACGATTAAAAGTTCTCCACTTCATTTAAAAGTCTCAAGAATTTCCTTTAAAGAGAAAAGTTCTCCTGATCTTGACCAGAAAATAAGGTAGCACTTATCAAAGAATAGCACTACAATTCTAACGACTCCATTATACGAATATTATCGGATCAAAGATCATTGACTGACTCAGCCGATTTAACGAACCGAATTCATGCATAATGCAAGTGACCCACATTTTCCAACCAATCATGCCCGAAGCTTGGTTCTCAGAGATGCCTCTGCCTCAAGAGGTGGTCGGATCGCGTGCCGAAGGTGTTTCATTCGAGAAAGGAGCTTCGGTGATGTAAGTATGGTGCACCACAAATGAAGAGAAATGCAAAGCGTGATCAACGACACGACAAAATGATGCTCTCCATTCCACTCAATCCACGGAAGATTCTCAGGAGAGCTTCTTTAACCGAGGGTCAGGTCCAAAATTTCGGTCACGCGCAGCTCGGACTTTCTCCGCTTAGTGCTTTATTTCTAAATCGAGACCGTGGGTGAGCTCGCACGAAAAAAGGACAGCGAAGCTGACTCGTATTTTTAACTTCTGATAGGAAGGTGGTACGAACGGAAAACGAGAGAGTTATTAATTTTAAACGAGTTCACAATTCCAGATATGGTGAAGGCATACCGCTTATAGATCTGATTCCGGCACCGTACACCTACCCTAAACTTATCAAAATGTAGATAGGTATGCTTGACGTTCCGCCACATGGGGAGATGATGAAAAATACCTACTTTTTGACCAATTGAGAGTATATATGCAAGATCGTTCGCCGCAGAGAGCAGTTTAAATTTAAGTGCTTTGGATAAATATAGAAGTATATTTCAATCAATTAAGATAAATCAATACGAGTCGAATACGACCTAGCCCGTCGAAAAATGTTTTCGAGTTTCGAAAGGATGGAAATAACTATTAAAAGAGAGTAAAAAAGGAGGCTACAGTTATTTTACTATGAGAGTACGTCTTTTGTATGTAACTACTATGACGACTAATAATCACAGCAGGTCTAGAGCAAGGCCAGAATTCACCGCTGAATATTATATTTTTAGAAAGTTGACAAGGGTATTTTTCACTTCCTGGCATTCACGAGTTGTACACATAACTGACTAGCATACTATATTGAATACAAAGATATAAAAATTATCTTGTATAACTTGACTGGATTATTCATTTTAATCAGATGCTTAATTTTGAACGTTACCAGTCAAGTGAAGGGCACTTGATGGAAAATTTAGGAAGAAAGAATTTAATTATAAAATAACCGTAAAGTGGCTCACTACTCTAAACGGTCCAGTATGAAAAATATGCAAATCAAGCTTGAGGAATAATTAAAGGATGGAGCGCATTTACTTTCTTATATATAAGTATATTTCATTTCACAAACGAAAAATGGGAGTAGAGGAATTTTGATGAGAAAACTGACTTTATGTCTGCAGAAATTGCAGACTGCTCTCCTAATTAATACCTAGGATTCATACAACTTCCATCAGGAGGAGTAATTTGACGTTAAATAAATACGATGGAGTTGGAGGAAATATTAAAACGGCAGAAAGCAGTAGTATTTGGAAAGGAAACGGAAAAAGGACCAAAGAACATTTGATGTTTAAAGAGTCATTAAGAGTCAGAGGTGTAGAGAGTGTAGGAGTCAGAGTTTAAAGAGTCAGAGGTGGGCAGTATGGTATAAGGATAAAAATAGATAAGGATGTAAATAGAGAGCAGCAAAATATATTTTTGCCGTGCTGAAGTGCAATAAAATCCACGATTATCAGTAATAGATGGGCCTTAATTAACGACGATTTTTGCTTTCATCGCCTCTTATCACCTTACACAAACGACCTAGAACAAAAGCTGATCTCTATTTGAGAATGGAGTAAAATATTTTATGGTTCCATCACTTGTATTAATTCAGGGCCAGAGATCTCTTCTGGTAGTTGTTTCCTTATTCCTGAATACGTGAAGGGTTCCACCCTTGCGGAGACTCTCATTGCTATGGGTATTACATTTGTACAGAAATGCCCTTCACGGATTTCCCTTTTGGGGTAGGTACTATTTAATCAAAATTTTCAAGTTTATTTTTGATTTCCACCAACTATCAAAGGTCAAGGAACCACGAAAAGCATAATGAAAACAGGAATTTTACATCAGTGAATCTTTCTATAGCAGCAGGCATAATTTATACCTTCATTTTGGGAGCCAATACCCTCAGCAACCTCTGATTAAAATGCATAAACGAAGATTTAGTTATGTTATTATTATTATCACAGCGCACACTTATTTGCATTCGTGTAACTTTATCGAAGACAAAGTGGTGTCTTCACGCACAATGACTCATGGCGTAATTGATATCCAATAAAATCTAATTAATTTTATAAAAAAATATCATTGAAAGTAATAAAGTATGAGGTAATACATATTCGCTGTACTAAAGTACTGATGCGAAAGTAAGTGAAATTTGTAGTCATTTAAAGTTGCCTTCAACTAAATATCCACAGAGGCTCGTGAAACTCGAGAGTATGAGGCTGACTAGAATTATAACGCTAAGTTGGTAATGCAAAAACTTGAGGGGAATTCAACAACAGCCATAGACTATCAATTTACATTCCTTATGGAAACATTAAAAGAAGTTATCTTCACAAGTTTATCAAAATAATTCGCCAAAGATAAGAGATATTTATGCGACTAATTCTGAGGCGCACTAGTCTCATTAATTGAGAAAAGAACATATGAACGAGGAGCGTAATACGATTAGAAATGAGGTAGACAGGTAATAAAATAAGGTCTTGGAGTCATTGACAGCTTAAGAGAGTTGAGAGGATAATGCAGTGGTAATGCGAGTTAGAGCAATGGAGATATATTTGATTCAGTATTCTTCCAATTGACTACAGGTCTTGGACGAATTAAAGAAATATTTCTTGCTCCAAAACAAATATGGATGAAAAAAATTATTAACGTGATCTCTATCACTTCACTCCTAAATAATTAAGAACTAGCTCAAAAAACAATTAAATCAACGAAAATATCTTAATATATTTCGTAGAATTTTAAGAATTATAACTCTTAAATATTAGTATAATCTTGTGTCGTAGTAGCACATGAAACCTATCAATTAATGGAGTCTTTCCCATCTCACTTAGGTGATATTGGAATGCACTAGCTTCTTTTCAAATTAGTGGAAAATCACTCGTTGGATTAGTCGTTAATGTGGATAAAATTCTTTCTGGGGTGAATTGTAAGGAAATAGTTTCAGTGCCCTGAGGGGCGACATTTATTTTGTGCATGTTTTTTAACTTTTTCAGGGGGCACCATCAGATTTCAAGGCACGTGTCGAAGGGGCATCGGGTGTGGAGAGGGGGGGTCGAGGGGGTGCGCGGGGGA
>LYUA01000081.1:1424997-1435389 GCA_002093875.1 Calopteryx splendens | reverse complement strand
GGAGAGGCAATGCGAGTGAGTAGATCATACGCGGGGCGGGAGACCTCGGTAGAGCATTGGGGCGCTAATGAAAGGCGGAGGAGTCCATTTGCGTTTATTTCCGGGCTCCGAAATGCCCCCACGCACACTCCGATTGCATTTGAATGCGGAAAGACCGTGATCATTGCTCGCCCCCCCCCCTCGCCGCTTTCAAAGCCGATCTCGGGGGTCCGTCATTAGTCGGGTTGGATTTCGAGGGGTGGCGGCGGGTGGGAGGCTGGAAAACCCTCCCCCCTCGACGGGTGAGGCTGGGGGAGGACACCGGGGCAGAGGAATGGGTTTAAACGTCGGGTGCGTGCGTGTTCCTTGGAGAACGTTCGGTCACTATGGTTTAGCAAATCGGCGGGACGAGGACGGTTGAAAGGGAAGGCCGGAGTTGCATTGGAAGTGAAAACACCTTGCGGGAGAATAGCGGGAATGCTTTCCAGAGGAATCATTAAACGGGCAGAAAGGTGAATTGGGGCAACAGATCTTTCTTTGAAGGGGCCCGGCGAACTTCAGAAGCATTTTAGTTCGTGTACTCAAAGACACCTGACCACAAAGCTTTGGAGACGACGTTTTGATGCTTCCCTACGACACAAACATAGGTGTTTAGTTTATCCAATACTTTGCCATAGCATTTATCTGTAGGTACTCATAATTTTGAAAATTAATTTTCTCAGAATTTTAAATACAAATACATGCTCATACTATATAAAAATAGTAAGATTCATTACAACAAAGCTGAAAAAAATGGTGTATCCAAATTGGCAAGGTGAAAAAGGACGGCTTGAATCAATAATCACAGAAATAATTAATTCATTTATAAAAAATAAAATTAACTCGACATTGGGAAAACCAGCCGGTTTTTTCGATTCGATAACAAGAATCAAACATCAATAGTGCAAAATAAAATTGAATTTTTATAAGTTTAATTTTGAATTCAACAAAAATATACCAGTTGCCGCACCAAAAAAGTTTTACATCTGTTGAAATATTTGGTGTTATCGTTGATGTCTTACGACGATTTTCATGGAAAGTATTACCATCTCAGGGTTTTAGACGAGGATTAAAAATGATAAATAAATTGCAGCTGTCGTGATGCACTTACGAATACTGCTTATAGTATTACATTCATCAAAATAATGGCTAATACTTTCAGGCTGCTTAAATCATAAAATTCCTAACTTATACTATTAATTAATACTGAATATCCTCTTGGATCAGGTGCAGAGGCACAAAATTCTCGCAGTTTCTAGTAAAGATGAAGAAGTTCGTTTCGCAACAAAAAGTAATAAGTGGATAAGTTTTGTTCGGGCATTGTCTTGGGTATTTCTGGTAATAGTTATATAGCAATAACTGTGTTCCATGTTTATAATCCTCACTTAGAGGTCACACACAGATATACGTCAAACAGTAACCTCGAGACCTCAGTAAATATTGACCTCATGCTTCGGAGATTATCTAAAAAAATTAAATAAAAAACAAAAGAAAAACATCAAGGAACAATCCAAAGCCGGAGATGAACAGAGATTCCGTGAACGCGGGAATCCCTAAGGTCCCTCAACAAAGGCGCTGAGCAGTCAGAAGAAGCAGAGAGATAGGGCAGCTAACAATGCCGAGGGAGAGGTCAGGTGTGTGAAAGTCCACTCGGCAATGAAAGGGAAGATATTATTCACAAATTATCAGAGGTTTTGAGCAAAGATGGAAGGTCAGAGATATAGAGACATCTACGAAATCGAAAAAATAAGTCTTTAACAATTTTTTATGACTTTCTTAAAGTATTATAACCTTTGAAAGAGGCCGAAATCCAACTGGAGCAGAATTTAAATCCGAGAAACGTGGGCCGCCGATAAAAGGGCTCCGGAGGGTACTGTGAAATAATAGGGTGCAATTTTTGGGAATAATTGCCGCGAAAAGAAATAGAACATTTATGAAGACAGGTTATCAACAAAAAAACCGAGATTATTAATTTAAGACAGTCCGTGAACATGATAATTGAGTTCAATTATATTACTTTGTCTGCCTATGGAAAAAATAGGTACTAAAAACTCTTCCTTGTTTCCGTCCTTCCTTCCATGTTTTTCGCGCATATCTACTCTTCCTTTCCGCTTTGATAGCCATCTTTCTCTATCAATTATCGCTCAAATGTTCCCCTTCACTTCTTTATCCCCCTTTCCTTATCGAATTCCATCATTTCCTGCTCGAGAAATCAAGGTTTTTAGTACAGACTTTATCACGATTGTTCAGAATGATCTGAGAATTCATGGCGGCCCAGAAAAAAATGGAGAATTATTTCATTCATCAGGAAAAGGCTAGAAATATCAACTCACAATATTAACTTTTATATAATTAAGTAGGAAATTTAGATTCTAAAAGAAAAAAAATTTAATCAGGAAAAACATCAAACCACTTTGTTATCAAATTCCATCCTTTTGCTGTCAAATTCCCTTCCCCTTTAGTTTGAGATAGGGGGTGATTGCATTCCATGCATCCGTTATCCACTTTATACATTTCAAAAATTGGGAACTATATGTATGTAATTATGTTTAAATGTTGAAAGTAACTGGGGTATTAAACGGTTTACCATGTACTGCAGTATTTAGACTTAAACTAATATTCTACGCTCAAGAGAAGGGATTTGCTTGTAGAGGTTACAATGCAATAAGCGTTATAATAAACACACCCGACTACAAAATATTCCGTTTGTTCTCTAACAAGAGTCTTCGACGAAAACTCTTTTGGTCTCTCACTGTCCACAAAAAAATGAAATTTTAAGCCTATTTAATAGGTGCATGACTCATCCTACCGCAGTAAGATGGGAGTTACAAATGTTTCTTTAAAATTCTCAAAAACGTTTACACCTTCGATTTGCTGGTCCATTCCCCCATAATTTTTGCCAAAATCTAGTCGCACTTCGTTTTTATGTTAGTTTTTGTAAAAATCTTTTAGCTTTCTACGAAACTTGAACTATTCATAATTTAAACTAACCTCGCAAGAATCCCATGCACTAGCAGCACATTTCAGGTAAGGTTTATCAAGGGAAGAAAACTTCATTGTCTTACTTTTTTTCCACATTTCCCCAGCATCCTTACAATAAATTATATTTCTCTGCATTATTATACCTATATTTCCCATAGGTACACAATTACCCTAAGAGAATGTTTTCTACGTAATCTATAATGAATCATCTTCATAATCTATCTACGTATACATACATACCTACAATATATTCTACACTTGCTATTTCACTTTTATTGACACCGTAAGTATTCGAGCCAGGACAAGGTAGGCACTCTTATTTTTTTAACATTTCATTTTTACGCATTTTTTCAAATTGACATGCGTCGAACCAGTGATTATCTTCTGTCATTCTATTCCTGAACCCATTCTACGTGACTGCAATTAATTCAGTATTCTGTAATGCGTTGCCAGCAAATATTCAAAGATTATGTTCGTAACAAACGAACATAATATTAGGGGCCCGATGACACTTTCTTGGATAACACTCACTCGATGTGACTTGAACTTTATTAGAGCTAACTCCGCAGCCACTACCCTCTTAAGAGTATTGCCTGGATTTCGTCCACTGCTTGCTGCTTTTGGTGCTCTAGAGGATAAGGTGAGTAACAAGAAGTGTTCTCCGGCATTTCACGAGCACTGGATCCGAATTTTGAAGAATCAGGTCCCGGGGGAGTTGGGAGTACGATGAA
Organism: Calopteryx splendens; assembly: GCA_002093875.1. Lineage (NCBI taxonomy): Eukaryota > Metazoa > Arthropoda > Insecta > Odonata > Calopterygidae > Calopteryx > Calopteryx splendens. Next base: position 1,431,658 of record LYUA01000081.1, on the reverse strand, counting down.
ATTTAGCTTGAGGGAGAGACGGTAAGACGGCAGGAGTGGGTGTGGGTCAGGCACTTCACGTCGGCGGAGGGTAAATGAGGAGGGATGGGGGAGGGAAGGAAGAGGGGGGCCGAAGGGTCCTCCACGGCGTTAGGGGTATAGGCTGCGCGAAGGAAAAAAAGCCTCCAAAGTTGGAGGAAGGAAAAGTGGGAAGGCATTACCGAGCCCCGAAATTTCTTTATAATTTGCGTCACGGCGTCGGCAATCTTATCCAGCCTCATACGAAAAAATGGGAGAGGAGTGAAGGCGGTTAGAGGAGGGAAGGCGGTTGGCGACGAGGGGGGAGGGAGGGAGAAAAGTGGTTGGATTATGGAGGAATAAATGAAAACGAGAGGGGGAGAGAGTGTTGGCATCAAATCCAGTAAAAATATTGCATTCAACTGAGAAAGAGTAAACGACTCGCGACGGATTAAGGAGAGACTGAACATTTGAAATGAAATCAGAATTTTCCAGATATTTCAGAGTGTACAGTCCTTTTCCTCCAAAATAAACCATTAACTTTGAGCGGGAGAGGCAGTATTTTAATGAAAAATCAACCCATTATTATTGCATTTAAATTAAATAATATAAATGCACACTACACCAATGAAATATGGAATGAAATATTGCTAACCTTTATCCTTAGTTAAAGGTATTATATGCCAAATGACCGTACCTGTTTTCCATAGTTTTTCGTAATTTTAGGAAATCTAACCAAAGTGATTTGAATGGCCGTTTTGCAACAGAATTAATGCGCTTTGACGGCACATTTAATCACACGCTGTAATTGCTAGATCAATGAAACAAAACAAACAAATTATATTTATGAAATTAAATTTGCCTCTCGCATTTAAACTTTCAAAGCGCTTTTGTGAATAGGGTTTATCAACACGTTTACTCATTCCACGGATTTAAACACGCGGGTGGTTCATAGGCAGCAATGCAATAAGTGAAGTCCGTGCATTAATCGGAAGGTAAAATGGTCCTCCAATGTCTTAAAATGACTTCATAGCTTCATGCTTACGATGACAACAGATTTACGCAAAGCGTATAATGACACTCACTTCATTCCCTGGCGTCAAACCTGTAGTGCCCAAGTCCCTTACTAACTCTTCCGACTGCCAGCAGTTACCAACGTATAAATAAAACGCACGAAGGAATTCAAGTTGGGGGAACATTGTCAAGGCTGCTGAAGTATTCCAATCATTGGATCAGAAAATACCCAGGGTCTTCCTCATGGAGGTGAAGGCCGTAATCTGACGAGGTATTAAAATTTGAATACGGAATAACATAGCGAGAATCATTTGGCGTTCGGTGGTATTGGGGCAAGCGTGGAGGAGGGGGAGAAGGGCCGATCTAGAGACGTCCAAGATTACGGGGTGCGGATGGGAACTAAAAAGAGAGCCCAAATATTTTTCATAAGTCTTTTCATAATTGAGGAGATCGGAACGAGGTGGTTTCGAAGATACGAAGGCCCCCATCTCTCCTCCAGTTGGCCCCGAGTATCGTCTGACGTTCTTGTTGTTGCCACATTAAAAGTGGTTGACATGGCATGAACTTTGTATAGTGTAATTTTAAGGTGTACCCTTCAATTTGAATGCTAATCGCAAACAATAAATTCAAATTGATTCCAAGTCACAAAAGTTCAGTCGTTTCTAGAAATTGATCGATTTCCGAGTTTTGAGGTAGTCCTTTCCAAAGGCGTCGAAGTCTGATAGGCATTTTAATAATAACATAATCGAGGCTTTGACTACTATTTAGAAATCTACCTTAAAAAAATAAAAGAAATTTTCTTTTATGTTTAACGGGTGGCATGCACCAATCTTGGGGAGGGAAATTGTCCAAAGTTGACTGTTTTCGTGTACCTAATAGACAACTACGTGTAAAACTGCTAGACGGTGAAAGTGATAAAATAACTGTCTACAGATTTACAAATAGTTAAAATTATATTGGAACACATTAATATCGTATAAAAATTATAAATGAAAATTTAAAATACTTAAAAAAATTTAAAAAAATCTAAAATAAGAAACATTTTAGAGAATTTTATAATTTTGATTTGACAAGCATCAATGCATAGATAACGGACAAGCACCCGAAAGTAAGACCCATTAAACGAGAAGGCTCAACTAACTATAGGAATTCAGTTTTCGAAGGCACAACATCTCTTTTGGCAGAGATTTGGTATGGCACTGCATGTTAATTATTAGCGGATATAAGGAGGGGCAATCGCCCCGCGTCTCCTTCTCCCGATAAGAGACGAATTAAAATTTTCCCATTTTAATACTGATGAAACTACAGAAAATACGTCCTAAAGGATCGTTTACTGAATTTAAATAATTATAGAGCCACTCTGGAGAGAAAAATATTCTACCCAACGGTTTCTGAGAAAAACATTAGTTTATCACATTTCTGAAGAAATTATTCACGTGGAGCAACAAATGGGAGTATGAACATACTTTTAACAAAACTAAGTGACCTGACTTCTAACGAAGCATTCGCATAGCAAAACGAAGAAATATACGTACCACATTACAGAAGTTTGGAAACAAGATATTAAGTAAGTTTCTGGTGTAAAAAGTGGTTAATAGTTCTGGAAAAATTAAAATTCTTGTTACAGAATCAAATGAGTTACCTATTCAATGCCTACACTTCTGACTGGTATCATTGCACTTTTATTATGATATTTATCTGATAAAGAGTATATTTTAGATAGTTTGAAAACTTCTAAGAATCAATTTTTCGAATTTGTATTAGGTACGTTCAATGTTTAAATTATAGTTCAGTTCAATAAAAAACCAATTAAATAGCAATTTTATCTAATTATTTTTTCTTCGTGATGATAGCATGTTATCTATAAATGTTATTTACTATAAGTCAGAAGTAGGGGAGGAATGAAACGTCTCATGGTAAAAATAAAATTATTTTCTAAAATGGGTTTTTTCCAAAAAAGACCTACCAGTAATTCACCTCGAATGGGGATTACGATTACTCAGAAGCAACCTACAGGTTGGTATTTCTTTGCTAAAGTCTTGAACTGCTAAAATCTAGTACCAACTGTATATTACATATACGGAGAGTCATATTAACTGATAAATGCCCATTTAAGAGAGAAGGAATCACGATTAATCCTATAAAAAATGGAGTTACAATCCTCTCTCCTTTCTTTTAATTATTCCGTATAGATTGCTTTTGTAATTTTGTGACTTCCGATCTACGCACAAAAAGATCCCTATATTAGAATTTGGTAAATGGAGAGCCCATTTTCTTTTTAGGGGATGATATCTCATACTGTGAATGGACTTTAGGAGATAGGATTGGGGCCTCGAAGCTCTCTGAATAATTCAACTAGCCTCCTCGGCGTTTCCAACAATCGATAATCCCGCTATGGCGCCTCCCCGTCTTCCGTGACGCCCGGCAAGGGCCGGCGGTGCATCCCCATGGGTGCCGTGGGCAGGGCCAGACGCCATTTCGTCGGGTCCCTGAGTGGGAGGCAGCGGGGGAGGAGTGGGAGAGGCGGAGGCCGAGGAGGGGAGAGGGGGTGGTGGACGAGAGGGTCGGGTGAGGGAGGTGGTGGCATCAACCCTCATCGCTGAGGCGTTGTCCGTGCTCCCGGCTCGCAGCCCGGGGGGCTCCGAAGCCAATTTTCTGCGTTTCTTACACGTGTAATCCCTTAAATTCGTTTGCAGTACAGACCCAACATTGAATCTCCGGTGAGCTTACACTGCACCGGGTAATTGTGAGGCACGACGTTGGGTGGTGTGCTTAGCCTTTCACCGCACGAGGCTTAACGCTAAGGAAGAAGCGAGAGCTCGCACAGTGAGGAGTTCGGCCACTGAAAAGGAATCGCTAATCCTACTTACGTCACGGGGATGCTTTGAGTCCATAATTGAAATTTTCCTTGGAAAAGCATGGATCCAAGGATGCAAGGCAAATGCATCCCCAGCCTGAAACTCTGTCACATTAAAAATACTTTTTTCTCCATTTCACGATTTAACAGGTGAATTTAATGAAACCTAAGATGTACTTATTTGCTGGGATCACTCTTCAAGTGACGAATATTTAAAAAAAAAATGAACGGGTTATTAATATATAGCTACTAAACTAATAGACTAAAAGTAAATCCACTTAAGGAATCTAATATATGATACACTGGAGTACGAAAATTAACAACTAGGGCCTACAACAGCATGCATTAAAGTTGAACAACAGCATCTACAGGTGTTTCAACATAAAAATAGACTTAAAACAGTTTGGGTCGGCTCACGATGAATATTCGCAGTAATAGTATCTCGCGAATTGTACTGATCATTTTCCAGCTGATTATTCACATAATAGGAATGTTCTTCTCCACAAATATGTCAGCGGGCTTATTTATAAAATCGATTACGAATACTCAGAAGCATTATATATGTCGACAAATGGAGACATAACTACTTACAATCCCTTCACAACCTGGCTGAGTCCCAACTTGTTTGTGCATGACCTCGCGGAAAACATTGAAATACACTTCCTCGTTCTAAAACATTTTTGCAACGCTGCTAAAGGGCTTATCCTAATTGCCAGTTGACGTGGAAGAGCATCTCTGAAGGTCAAGGCATTGCAGCGTCAGAGTGCACCAGGGCATCTGTTTAACTTTCTCTTTTCCATAGGTTGTTGGGATGCAAATATGCGGCGATAACGTATGAGGAAGAAACTCCCGTTTATTTAGGAGCAATGATACAATATTAGTAGGGAAAATAACCAAGTATGATTAATTAATTTACTCTGAATAACATTACAAAAAGCAAGAATCGGGAGGGAAGTTCAATACTGCGCTTAAATATCTTTCTATGATGTGAGGTAGGTGAGTCTCTAAGGAATTTATATGGTCAATCTCGAGCATTCCAATCTTATAAATTTAGAAAAATGTTAATTTATTATGCTATTTTATTAGTTTATTACCCAATTTCCCGCAGTTCAAAAAACAGTATCTTGCTGTTTTTCACACAAATGCGAGAATTTCAAAGGGTAAAATCGTTCCTATGGAGAGGGATCTCGATCAAGGCGAATGATTTGTACCATGTGAATTCTCGCATTTAGGTAATACTTGATTGACACTGCAATTAGATTTTTTGTGAGCCACTTTTCAATTTTATGCTAAGCTAAAATTGCAGGATAAAATACTACAAAAAATAACTGAATAACCGTATAAATAAACCCAATAATTCGTGACGAGTTATAATAGCTCCTTACATCTACATCTTTCCCTGCAAGCCGCCGCAAGGGCGTGTTGCAGTGGGATCATTAAAGTGAAGGAAAAGCATACTAGAATCTTTGCGGGAGTAGTTTTATTAGTATATTCATTTTTTTATTATTTAATAAAATTATCGATTTAAATCAAAATGTATAGCGTTCCGTTTAAGAAAATGAAGCCATCCACCCGATTACTGACTAACCTATGCTAGGTAATAGCCCGTGATTAGCCATACTGCATGTGAATTTCTCACCATCAAGGGTAATGGGGTCAGCTCCTTCCCCTGTACCGTCCATGGTATACTAAAAAGAACTGATACCCAGAAAATCACCCAGTGTGCGTTAAACTTGAATGCCTAGAGTGTTCTCAGAGAATTTGAATCCTTTGGATTTCGCAGCAGTATCTCGTCCACCGAAGTACGATGGGTTTGTAATAGGTACTTCATCTTACCACTAAGGGACATTGCTATAGGTAAGTAATGCATGAAAAAGATTTATTTTATAATCTTCTATCTTTGTGTGATGTACAGCCTATTTCATCTAACAAAATATTCACACTAATGAGGTTATCATAACATCTTTCTAAAGAGTAATGCTCATTCTCGCTTACGTCTAATTCGACTACTAACCTGACCTCGTGGGGATATCATATGCTAGGAACATAGATATTCTAAAATGCAGCATTCTATTACAATTAAATGTCAAACAACTGTTCTCGTTTTCGTAGGGGAGGCATAGTTTTACTGGAGCCAGATTAGCTTTACCTATAGTGCAGCGGATCCTTTTGAAGTTCAGAAGCAATATGGTCGGGAAATGGCATAAAAATACCATGTCAGATCCAAAGCCATTTCCCCTAAAAAGTAACCGTAGGAGCAGTCCACACTTTGAAAATGCCAGAGATTGACGATTCTACCCACAAGTCAATGCACTCCATCTCCACGGTGCCACCGCAGTCGCCTCGTGCCTCGCCGGGTGGGTGGGGAGTGGAAGTGGGGTGGGGGGGGGAGGCGGAAGCGGAAATTTTGATCAAGACCGCCCCTTGCCATCTCTCGTTCGAACATTTCCCTTGACTAGTCGACGGCGGCAAATCGCATCGCATGATAAGGCCAAGGGCACGCCACCCCCGGGGGGAGGGGGGGCCGCGGGGGTTCGGGGGGAGGGGTGGGCCCCGACGAGGAGGAATTCGGGTAGTCTCTCTTTCTCTTTCTCGAAGGAGAAGGTGGGGAGAAGGGGGGCGGGCATTGCATCATCGGCTGCACGCAGCAGCCCCCGTCACGTGACTAGCTTGATCCAGGTCATGGTTCCGATTGGTGCGAGATCATCACACGGCGGAGGGCTCACGGAAAGAGAGAGAGGGGGGGAGGGAGGAATTGGCGGGAGGGGGCTTGGGGGAGGGCGGGAGGGGAGG
>LYUA01000081.1:1405748-1419291 GCA_002093875.1 Calopteryx splendens | reverse complement strand
CCGAGTTCACACCCTTCCCACCTCCGCCCCTCGGCTGCTGAGAGAGATTCGCCCTCCTTCCTTCTGAGCCATCCTCATGTGACCCTTTGGGCACTGAGGTCACCTTCGAACCGACGCTCGTTAGCTCTCCCTCCATAAAAGTAGTTTGCCACCTGGAGGACAGCATTCTCCCTCTCAGAGCGAAAATACCTCAATGACGGCGCTCGAGAATGAAATTATTTCAGGATAGCTTAAGGACAGAGCGATCCTTGCGACAATCTAAGAGTAATTTTCCTCGGTCCATTGATTTGTAGGTTATGAACTCCGCGCCGAATTCAGTGCTAATTCTGGAGAGCTTATATTATCCTAAATAGGGGTAAGACCTTTTCCTAAAAACATATTAATAGGGTTTTTACACTTTCACTGGTGCCTTTTACCAAAGACCTATGACCATACCAATTTTCAACTTTATCTTACCGAAAAGTTAAAATAGATATATATCATAGAAGCTTATAGGGACCCAAACATGTCCTCGTGTCTTATAGTGTACTTATGTGTTTGTGTGTGTGTGTGTGTGAAGGAAAGATAGTATCTTATAGTGTTTGGTGTTACATATATTTTTCCAGCACAAATATTTTTTTAAACAGTTCTAAAAAGGTGTTACAGACACTAAGGTCAAAGCCCCGGAAATTACTTTTTCTGGGTCATTTTTTTGCCCATTTTTTGCAATTTTTAAAATTATATTTACTCAACAAAGAGAAAATGGCGAAAAAGTGATGTCTAGCATTGCCTCGGCAATTATGGTGTAGTTTTACTGCCTAAAAATATTATCTCCATGTAGACAAGACTGAAATAATCCTATTCCCAAAAAATGAGGACCAAGTCGAATTTAAGCACTGATATGGGTGCTGAAATAAGTGTCATCTACAACGACCTTAACTGTAAATACACTGAACAATCATAGCCATTTTTTCTTAAGCTACTAATTGAATGAATATTGTCCTTCACACATAACAAATTTCACATTATGTTTTTCTCTTATAGGTTCTTCCTGATACATAGTTAACCATTTCTCGTGAGGATATTATATTTGGGTAATAGTATGGCAATTATCATCTATGGACCTAAGCACCTAGGTATGTTATGATTATGAAATGAGCTTCATAATACAGAATGGAGAAGATTAATTCAACATTCTATGTCGAAATGAGAGTATGATCGGATGCCCAATTTTTATCACTAATTAATTATTACTTTTGTTTTAAATTTCTAAATATTCGGATAAATCAGGAAAAAAGTAAAATTCAGGAAAAAGGAAAGAGAAACTTAATGACTTTACTTAAACCACTACAGAATATTTAATGAAAATTTAAAACTCAAATTCCATTGAAATTATATCAGACAAGAAGAATTAAAAACCGATAAAACCCAAAAGAGACGTATTTTGAATGACCTTACTTTGAAAGACCTTAAGTCCTAACTGTATTGAGATTGGCTCACTCAAAGAATTACCGAATTAAAAAAAAAGACGAGAAGGAAGTTTGAAGAAGATCATCGATGGCACGCGTCTCCTTGAGGAAGTACAGCGCAGTGCTTCGCCATGCACCGAACCCACAGACGTGCGAATCGGCCGTCGTCGGCTAGGATGGGCGTGGCCACACTTTATGTCAAGTCACGCCACGCACGGAAGAGGATGAAAGCGAAAAGTCCATATCACGAAATAATTTACGTCCTATTCTTAGGTGAAAACACTTGTTGATAAGCTATCATAGACATGCTACAAGTGATACATTCAACTAGTTTCAATTACGTACTTAAACAGCCCTCAACATTTTGTAACCAAATAAATATACTTCGCACCTTCACCCGAGCCAATCTACCAACTCCCAGAAAAAACAATAACGTGGATGGCCATATCACTTCACTAAAATAAATTAAAAAAAATAAATTTAACGGATTTATTAAACCAAAGACAGTGAATATTAGGTAGGTATATGTCTGGTAAAATTGAGGAATTAGACGCTAAATAATTTCACACAAAAATATTTAGTCATAAACACTGGAAATACAACGACGGAGATCTAGTTCACTAAATAAATTACTATTATTGACATATGCTAGTAATTTAAACATATATTAATCGAAAGGTAAATGATGCCGTGAAATTCATTGTTCCTTGAGTTTTTAAACTTATAAATAAACAAGAGGCAAATTTTACATTCCCACAGTAATTGCCAATTCAAGTATAAAAAATTAAAAAGCGAATTCGGAAAGGACTTCAGTAGTTTTAAATTTTGAAAATTTTGGCAGGACTGACAAAGAATTAGTCCAGCCTCCGCCAATACCAAAACCACCCATCCGTTTGGAGTTGAACGTTGGAAACGAAAGTCTCCCTAAAACTTTCTCAAGCCATTTAAAAAGAGCCAACCATTCCGGCCTAACTCATCAACGGCGTAAAACTCGGGAATCCGAGGATTTGATTACTCACGACCATAAAAATCGCACCTGAGAGTTTCCCTCCGCCGAAAGACAAATCGGCCCCTCGGAAAGAATTCCCCGGCCGCGTCGTCTCCCCTCTTAATTCACGCACGTCAGGCGGGATGGGCGGGGAAGGGCAGCGGGAAAGAAAATATGTTTAAAAAGGAATATCAAGAAGGAAGAAGGTGAGAGATGTTGGGAGAGGGGAGGGGGGTGGGAGAGGAAGCAAGCGCTCCCTCCGTTGGCTCCCTCGAAAAGCAGGCGAAGGAGTGGCTGACTGTTTGCAGGGGGGAAGAGACCTCCAACTATCACACATACCAATATATGGTACACATATTCAAGGCATGGCCAAAGGGTTGAGGGGAGGGTGGGAGGGGTTGGAATGGAGAGGATGGGAGGGAGGAAGGCCGTGGCGGATACCCAATCCGATGTAATAGCTTTAATGCTCAATTTCGTTCGCATAACGTTGTGAAATAAAACTCGGAAAGGAGAGCTCCCTGCAGAGAAGGGCAAGAAGTTGTCCGAACGCGCGCTTGTCACTGACAGCGACTGGTGCTGCGCTCCGAGCATATACAATACTTCAAGACCCTCTTACTCGTAAACTTCTTCCCTAACCCGCCAGCCGTCCCCTCCCGCCCTCGTGCCCCCCACCTCCCCCTCACCTCCGCGCCCCCACCCCCGCGGGCAGCGGCGGCGTGAGGGGAGGAGGGGTGGGGTGGGGGGGTGCAGGCGCACACGTATGCAGTGCGTCCCACTCACCGCACTCCATGAATCTATCATACACATACTTATATACCTGTATATAAATACGGCCACCCGCCGCTCACACCCCCGCCTCGCCCCCATCTTCCTCCTCCCCCCACCGATCCACGACTCGAAGCCTCGTCTATCTGCCCCCACAGCGCCGCCCCCGTCCACCCCGACACCCCACCCCCTCGCGGAGACTCCCTTTGCCTCCTCAACTTCCAGCGGTGTGACTAACTACCTGGAACGGCCTAACGATGGCTTGAGGAGAGGGAGAGAGAGAGATAGGACGTAGGGAGAGGAGGGAGGGAGAGAGAGAGAGAGAGGTAGCGACGGAGATTTGGCAACGCCGGGGAGACTTAAAAGTCATCAGCGGAAGGAATAGTCAGTCTCTTTCTCCACGGAATGGGAAGAAGTTGGGAACAAGCGAGAGAGAGAGCGGGGAGGGAATGATATTAGAAGAGGGTAAGGGGGGTGTGGGAGGAGGAGGGGAGAAGGCTGAGCAGTGTGTAATAATATGAGGTCAGACGGTTTGTATGGGGGTTACGGAGACGATTTTTTTCCGGGTTACAAAAAAGGGAGTTAGAGGAGTTAATGGTTGGAGGAAATGTTCGTTAGAAATATGGGGTTTCGTATTGCCGAGTTTTTCGAAACTATCCTCTTGACTTTTCCGGCGGAAAATCTTATTTTAACTGCAGTGTAAAAAGAATGGAAAAAGGGTAGAGTTCGAGATTTTTAGCGATCAGGTGAGATTGGATCACAAATTAAAAATGTGTGCGAGGTTTTTTGTGATCCATCCCAAGGAGCATTCGTATCCGTGAGGGGAACAATAATCGATAGCAATGAAAATTATGTTTTCCATTTTGCCGAAGGATTCTGCAGTGAGAGATTATCCGAGTAGCATTTTGAAATTTTACGGCCTCTAAATGAAATGTTCCATTGAGTTGATGGAATTTCCATCTGTTTCCATCATCGCGCTCCAATTCTTCATAAATAAGTCACTTCTATTATTTAAAAGCCACTTCGCAATCCAAGCACACGTGCCGGAAGACACCATGAACGAGGAAACGAAGTTTCAACCACAAAACAAACCAGACCAAATTACGTTACATTTGTTTTACATATAACAAGCGTGAGTTTTCTCTAGTGTACATTTGAAGAGTATTTGACTTTAAAAGGTGCTGTCAATTACCAAATACTAGCGTTAACGAGTTTAAAGAAAAGCATTTTTGGCAGTGATAATCTCATATGCATTAATACTCGGGGTAAGTGCTACAATTATGATGAAAATCCTCCATTGTTTTCAATGAAAGTCTCAACTTTTCTTTACATAGGATAATTCAAAAGTTTACATAAAATTTTTCGGGACTGCATCATCCGCCTGAACAATGAGATGTTTAAAGACATCCCAAGAGCCCGTTTCATCAACATAAAACTGTAGCTGGAGGAAATTCCATTTAATTCATTAATATTGCTACAATATTTAAGAGTTAAATAAATATTTCTTTAATCAATACCTTCTCCAAAAGTCATAATGCAAACAGTAGAAATCGAGATATAAATGATGCAAAATAGCATCAAAAGTTTATTCTTAAACGATTAGCAGTTATCGTTATGTCATTTTACAGAAAACGAGTATATTTTCGATCTCTATGCGACTCCGAATTTTATTGCTATATCCTTCATTGTGATCATTTTAAAAATTGGCAAAAGAAATTTATGGATTTTATAGAACTATTCAACAGAGAGACACATTCTTTTTGAAAATACTGAAGGAATTCCTCGGCAACTAATTAAGGAAATTTCTATTGTAAGGTAAGAGAAAATTCATTTGCCTATGTGGCCATATCTCCAGTTACTTAGTTCCTGATAGGTGTTTCTTTTGACAGGTCTGAGAATAGGCAGGAAGAAGAAGATTGAGCGAGTAATTTAGCTATCTAGTTCTGCTTGTTACTCGGAAATAATTTAAGAAATGTATAAGAGGACAAAGGAGAATTGAGAACAATGAGAAAAAATGCTATTATTTTCCCAAATATGTAGGTGCATAGAACAGTTGTAAAATAATTCCAAAGATTCTAATCCTATTCATACGCAGAAAGGGCAATCAAGCAACCGACCAAATTAAACCAACGTGATTCAAACCCAGGATAATGAAATACTAATAAAGTAATACCTGAACTAGAACGTTTTTATTGTTCCCATGAACATCATTGCACCATCGATTGTATTATAGCAGGAGAATATTGCACAAATTATGAGAAAATGCGGGAATAAAGTTTTGATTAATTTTAATGGAAAACAGCAGCTATTAAAAAAGAAACGGAATTAAGGGGTGGAAAAGAGAAGCAAAATAAATCAAGATTAAGAAAAAGATTGAAGTACATTAGGACGACTCATTCTAATTTTTCACGTCTTATCTTTTATATGAATGCGCAGTGGTAAGACAGTCATGTCACCTGATATCTTGGGATCCTCGATTCCAGTAAAAAGAGCTATTTTCGACAGAGGATCCCAAAGAAAAGAAAGGGAAAAATATTAAGCATGCGTGAAAAGCAACTGAAAGTGATAGAGGGAATGCTGGAAGGTCTAAGAGATAACACCTCGACTTTCACATTCGTGAGAGAGCACATGGTTTTCGCTGGCGTATCGACTGCTTGGATGCAGCGTCATCAGTTAACTTGAGAATAGACCACCCAAGTTGGTTCCAAGAAAAATGGTGTACAAGATGAAATTCGGTGATAATTGTCAAAATGAAACAAAATTAAATACTTTAAAGGCCATTTTTTTCGCAATCACTCGCGGCAACTTGCATGATAAAGTGCAGTCCCTATATGCCAGCTCGGCGAGAGAACAGAGACAAATGGATTAGGGATAAACGAAAATGGTTGGCTGCGGCAGAGACAATGCTAGGAAACTTAAGGAAAGGAGATGAAAATACAATCATGCAAAACGGCTAAGTATAAATTTTAAAGAGCGTAGGAAGTGAAGGAGCATAAACAATAGGCGGGAAGTATGAGAATTATGGACTGAGAAGTGTGAGAAAATACTCTTGCGCAGCGGTGAAAAATAATTGTCTTTATTTATGAACCGAGAAGGGGATAGGATACGCTGAAGTGATGCTAAAAAAGGAAAGCGGATTAAAGAAATTTACTCTCCCTTTTGAACAACTTCGGAGGAGAAAATTCTTCCCTGATTGTTAAAGGGCTCTTTCAGTGCTCACTTACACAGGTATAGATCAAACAAAGAGGCAATCATTTACTGAGGCTGTGGCGACAGCCACCTGCAAATTTGTTTTTAATTTAATTCAGACTATTAGCACCTCGTTAAGAAGAAATATAAGAGATATGTCGTGCAGATGATCTCAGCCTAATGAATCAAGTACGTTCTACTTACAATGGCGCATAAATGAAGCTTGCATGAATAAATATTAATAATTAACAAAGAGAAAAACTGAAAACTGTTAAACATGGGCCTAAGTGGCCGAAACAAACAAAAAAATATGATATATTATGCTGTCTCGCTATCTAAAATATACATTTTTACGTAAACTGCCTAGAATATCGAAAGTAAAACTAGGATTACCATTCCTTCTCAGTAGCATGACCGGTACATGGCCGATTAACTAATATCATTGAAGTCAAAATTTAATTCAGAGCAATTTATAGTATATGCTGGCCAAATGCGAATGCTTATTATTCTAAGCATGATACAAAGTACCTTAAATAATTTTGCGCAGATACTGAGGTAGAAGTGAATACTTTAAAAAAATATTAATTTGGAATTGGTCTTGATGAATCGTATTTTTATATAATGTTAACGCATATTTTTTTAGCCCTCTTAGCAACAATTTCCTCCCGATTATTACCCAATCAATCGACATGACCAACGGACAATACCGTCCCATAACAGATGCGATGATCGCATATAGAAAGAGTGAGTGGTATGTACTCTATAAAAAATCTTTAAGCCCTGCAATACCCATAGTGGAGAACGGAGTCTTTCCTAACGCTCCCTCTCATTGAACGGTCATGATGAAAGTTGCCCGATCCGCCATGCATCTATTCCACTCATGAGAAACGGCGGCGGAGCCTTTCGTCTCTTGCTTCGGCTCTAAGATTTTACCCAAACATTTTCTGCGCGAATTCAGCGACTCGCACCAATCTTTAATAGGCAGTTCTAAACAGAACCCGAAAGAATAGAATACTAGTTTTCTAGAACTATAAGTTTTAAAGACGAGTTAGTTTCGGTTGCGCTCATGTTTCCTCGTAGGAAATGACTCGTCCTTGAAGTGATGTTGCGGAATAAGGAAGAACACGAAAATCAGAAAAAGCTAGTCATCGCTTATGGCCGGTGTATAATGACAGCTCATTCGTGGAGGAATGAAAATTCGAGGAGGAAAATTATATTTCTAAGTACTGAATATATTATGATCCTCAGGATCCTGCCATTAAATTGGAGGCTGATTCACACTGAAATACTTTTCAGTCTTCATGAGAGAAAATATGCACCATAATACACCATTTAGTGAATTCAGAAAGTTCACACACCACCCACGATGATGCCATTTGTGCACAAAATCCTTGAAAATGTGGAGTCTCCCAGCAGACTGTAGGTAATGACCCAGTCGTCACCGGACAGCCAGGAAACAGTTCCAGTTAATAACCACACTTTCCACGGAGGAGATGACAGTAAAGGGAGCGAAAAGGTGAATGGGAAGAGTGGAAAGGTGATGCGAGAGGGGATTTATTCTCACTTTGAGACCGAGATGGGGAGAGCAACGCGTTCACACGCTGACGTCCTTTGAACACACAAAACAAGAATATGAAAATATTCCGAGTTACCCACTCACACTTTAGATTATGACTCGGGATTAACATTCCCAAAAGATTGCACGTACTTTAATGTCATACTTGGGGTCGCAATCTCTAGTAAAACAGGAATTGCGATTTAAAAAACACCAATTGAATTTCGGGTATCGTTCCGCAAACATGCTCGATCTCACGTGATTATTTAAGAGAAATTATTATTTTAAATTTCAAGTTCTCATTTTCTAAAAGCTAGAATTAAATTGAGAATCGTTAAATTTAGGCATCTCATCAAAATAAAATCTTGAAATGAATGTGCTATGGATATTTCGGATAACGCGCAACGCATAGAAATAAAACCACACCCGGTTGAAGGCACTTTAGTTGTTGGTAAGATACTTGCTCACAAAATTTTCCATTCCAAATTGATAAGTACAGCAGTCCTTTTCAACAAAGCGTAGATATGCCTTTCAGCAAAAACGTGAGTTAGAAAACCTCCCGGTGTGATGAGAAGGAGGCGGGCAAGCGAGAAACAAGGGAAACAAAAAATCAAAAGGGAGGGAGAGGGGTGGGGAGGAGCCGGAGTGACCGCTCAGCCCATAACACGGCTCGCGCGCCATTAAACGCGATTGATTCTCGTTTCGGGAGGAGGTGTGCTGCTGGCCGAAAGGGCCTTGCCGTGCCTTTTGTTTGTTTGCTCGTCCGAGGACTTTATGACGTGGAACATGAAGATGGGGGCGAAATGGGAGAGCTTAAAACAAACACCGGGGTGTCGCTGGAGGGCTTTCGGCGCACGGGCGAGGGAGCGAAGGGGGTCGAGCGAGTGAGTCTCCATTGATACTGAGCGCGAGAGAGAGAGCGTGTGTGCAATGGGGGGGGGTGTTGCGGGGCGGGCACGGAAAGAGGCGAGAGTCGAGCGAACCAACTCGGATCACGCGATTCTATATCACGGTAAGGTAGCAAAAGGCATAGACGAGGAATTATCCCCCGGCCAATGAATATTGCACTTTCCGATGTGCCCTTCTCACGCGCCGATGCCCGATACGAAGCGGGTCATTTCGGGGGACACGGAGTAGTTCCCAGGATGTTCATACCCAAGCTTCTCATTCTATCTACTCGTAGTACCTAACCTCCGAAGTCTTGATAGCCTGAACAGGTAATTCTGCTATCATGCTCTCGTTTTTTGTTTTTATGGTATATTGCCTGAATCCCATAGCGATCAATGAAACAAATTTTCATTGTACGATGCCTTACGGTCCACAAAGGAGCAATGAATTTCATGGCACCACATAATTGTATAGTAGACACGGGGAAATCTCTATTCCTGCATTCCTAAACGCACGGATTGTAACGACTAGGTATGCATTTTTTTACGTGGTGACGTAAAAAAAAGAAAATATGGACATCTGCACATTCTATGCACTAGTTTTTTATTTGAATTCGCATAAGGCTATACTTAATTGACCTTATATATTAAAAATACCCACGAAGCCAATTTTTAAATAAAAAAATCACAGAGAAATAGGTAGGGATACTTGATGAATGTCTCTCTAAAAACTCTTAGCATTCGTGCAAGGCTCAGTCATCAGGAATTTATTTATCTTAGCTGTTTTCATTTTAACTTCACAGCAGAATAACTTCACTTTATAATATTTCCGGCCAAACATAGATAAGAGGTTATCTCGATTTAACTCTACACTCTTGAACTATCGAGGTGTTGTATAACCAAATTTAGCGGATATGACTATTTAATGAGAACAACTTCTTACTAAGAATTAGATCTAACATAATGACGGATAATAAAAAAATAGTTTAATTCGGAATTTAATCATGATATATTATTAATACCGATTTTCAGCTAAGTGTTACCACACCATAAAGCATATTTGTGGGAATCAGGAAATCCGCTTCGAAATACAACCGTCGTAGAGAAAAACAATGGATAAAGGTTTTAGAGAATCTATGAATCAAAAAGTGATTTATATTGCATGTGATTTAAAGAGAACTAACCATACTATATTTTTATATACCTATTAAGACTATATTTTTGGAAAAAATAACGAGGATATTAATACTTTATATCAGATTGTTTCATATGAATAACTTCGACAAATATCATAATATGAGGATAGGTACAATGGTTGAATGAAATTTATTATGATTTTAAAATACCATATCCGATATGAATTCATTTTCGGTGCCACTCATTAAAAACGTTTCCCAAATATTTTGTTAGTAAATTCGCTAAAGTAACTCAACTTTTTGCTAGAATTATTGAATTTAATGAGTCACACTGAAAAGCGTACATTATGGAGGCGTGTAAATAAGATTTAGTCCAAAACTCATAATACCGAGGATTTGATTTCACTTTAAATGTCCTACTCCTTTGATTTACGAAGAACAATAATTTCAATTTTCTTTGGCCAGAAAATTGAATGCTAACGTGCGCAATCTCAATCTTATCCAGAGTAATAACCAGCACGAGAAGAAGAAACGAGCGGAAATCATTTCTGAAAATGGATTTTTAGTTAAATGTAGGGAGAGTCAGATAGCAGAAATGAATTACGAAAAACCCAGGACAATATAAAAATCGTATTCCTACACGTATTTTAATAAGAAACAGTTTCTCCAGGATCTCAACCCTCAGTGCCATTACTTCGATAGCATCAACGACCGGAAACAAAACAACTTCGTTTCACACCCCTGAGTCCATCTTGACGACGCAGAACGTAATTTGCTCGTTCATACAGAATCCCACCAGGAATGAGCAGAAATAAAATATCAGTTAATACGCAGAGAAAGATAAAGATAAAAGCAAAGGGGGCCCTAATATAAAACTGTCCTTTCCTTTAACAATGAGGGAGCATCGGGCGAATCTGAATCCTTACTCTCCGGAAGTTCCTTGGGGCTTAACGTCCCTCCCTCCCACTTCTCCAGAAGTTTAGAAAAGATTCCAATCTCCGACTCCATTTCTCTCGAAGAACTAGAGTGGAGTGGAAGGATATTTCCGCGTCGGCATATTTAGCTCATCTTTCCTCCTAGTCGGATACGGATTTCGTGGAAATCTAGTAAATAGTCCATTCACAACACGGCCTACATGGCATTATAATTGTAGGTAGAACTGTATTTTGGATTCGAATGGGATTTTCGAATTTATTCGAACTCCAGATACGATGAATAATAGAATGGAAACTGATTTCTTATTTCAACAGGCAGGACAAGAAATTTGTTGAGCATAAGAAGGAAGCACACACAATGATGAAATATATCTATTAGGCACGTTTGACACGAGTTCAACATTTACTCAGGCACATTTTAATTACACTTATATAGTAAAAGGTTTACCGCTTCAGTTGTAAACACTTCAAAAAGAATATTCTTAATCAGTAATTTTGTTAATAATTAATGAAACAGGACGATTGACCTTCGCTCGGACAACGTACGCTTGGTGCCAAAGATGAATGTTCTCCATCAAACGAGTTTAATGTTTATAAGCACTGTTATTTTTGGAAACTATATCAAGATATTTTTAAAAAATAATGCACATTTTTGTGATTGTACACACACTTTATAAAAAGTAAAAATTGATTTCCAAGGAATTCCAAACATCCAGGATTTGCACGAGACGCTTTGAACTTCATTTGGCTTTTGTACATAGAAGGCCAGGGAATTTTATTGCTCGCTCGCGCTGAAATATAGCATTGTCAATCCTGAAAAAGGAACTTCTTGAAGGAAGATTTTGCTCTAGGGGAAATGTACAAAACAGAATTCGAGCATCGAATATTCGTACACGAACAATTGCTGGCCTACTACCCGCAACCCTAATTCTAAGGCGGAGATCCACACCGAGGTGATCCTTGTCCGCCTCCCCGACCTCCTTCCCTCCCTCTCTCCTCACCTCTTCCCCCTCCCCTCGCACCCCACCCTCATCCCCTCCTCCCCCGACCCCACACATCCACCGCCTCTCTCTATCATTTACAACACAGCAACCCAACCGCTCGCAACGGAAGGAGGAGGTGGCGTGTGGGGGGGGAGGAAGGGAGAAGTGTGGGGGGAACAGGATCATGGGATGATGAATGAGTGAGAACTACCAGAAAATGCCACTCAGAAACTAAGTGGATATCGCAGTGGCCGGGTGTGGACAGCACGAGATTTAGTGGCTTTAGAGAAAAGGCGAAGCCCCCTCATGTTGGCCCCACTGCTTCCCGAAGACACCGAATGGCACACGGGGAGTGAGAGATCCTAACGACCCTCGGATAGGTTTTTCAAGACCTTGAGTAGGGGGGAGGGTTGCGAGGAGGAGGAGTGGGCGGCGGAAGGGGGGGATGGGGCGAAAGGGGAGGTTGGGGGGGGGCGAGTAAGGGGAGGTGGGGCGAAGGGCGGATGGGAGACGGGGAATGGGAAGAGTGGCACGGGTATGAGAAATTTACACTCCATTTAAAAATATAATGCTATCTCCGGCCCAGCATCTTTATGTCCTACATTATATCCTTCCGAAAATACCTTGAACAAATCTTAGATTTCGGCGTAATTATTCCGGCGAGGATATCTGAAAAATGTCTTCGCGTCAAAAGGTGGATTCGAATCTGAGAAATGGTCGGGGAATCTTAAAAAAAAAAATCAACCATAATTCACGAGCATAACTACAAGAGGAGGAAAAATCGTTGAACGATGAAGAATAGTCTGACGTCATGGCTTCGTTTCCCGCCAACTCGCTGCTTCGCCCGAGAGCAGTGCCTTGTCACCTGTATTTTCACATACCTAGTGGAACTTCTCGTCCACTCAAATTTTCGAGCACTTCACCGATTATACAAAAGATGAATAATGTGCTCGTAAAATGGGTATGCTGAACTTGCGTGAGTGATTTGAAAACATCAAGAGAATTTTAAAAAACAAAAAAATGGGAAAGGGAGCAATGGCCTTGGGAGTCACTCTTGGAAGGCCAAGTAACTATCCATTAGGTATTTTATTTTGGATTTTTCCACATCGAATCCACATCATATCCCACAAATTCAGAACGCATATGACTATTTTTTTACATAAGTGTAATATAATGCAGTGAACAGAAACTGCTGGTTCTCTATCCGTTGTCGAGAGGGGGGCAGAGCCTTGCATAATCTTAAATAAAAATTTGTTAATAAGATACCTATGAACAAAAAATATTAAATTCGCCTTCACCATGGTTCGGTCGTCAGCGGAATATATTATAGGATTAGGAAGAAATGGGGAAATTGTTTAGTCTTTAACCACATAATGGTCAATTTGTAAACTAATCAAACGAGTGATAAAACTAGAACACAGTTTAAATTAGGCAAGAAAATTAAATTGAATTCTTTAATATGCGGAACGAAAGAAGTTTGAAAAATTATTTATTTCAACTAGCTATATTCCAAAGTGTTTCGGCATTGGTTGCCAACGGTGGAATCATGATTGGTTCACTGAATGCGGTCATTTTTGCCAGAGATCGCCGACCTCGGTGGCAGCGGGGTAACATCCTCGCCTGCCAATCCTAAGGTCACGGGTTCGAATCCCGCCTA
>LYUA01000081.1:1390389-1401016 GCA_002093875.1 Calopteryx splendens | reverse complement strand
GGGTGCAGGAGGGGGGGGAGAAAGTGAGCGTTCACGCAAGGGAACGGGCGTCAATTTTCCCACATCCTCTCTCTCTCTCTCCTTACTTCTTCCCTCGCGCCTACCTTTCCCTTTCACAAAGATTAAAAGGGAAAGAACGGGGAGGGAAATCCCGCAAATGGCTCAAGTCTATGCCGCTGTGGAAACTGTGCCCCAGAAAATGAAACAAAATAGCCATATCCTTTTATTTCCAGTGGTTATACTATCGGGAATGCAGCAATTCATCGAAAGATTGGTGGGACGTGGATGCTAGCCCCTATTTAGATAAACATGAGCCACTACGACCTAAACCTCTCCGCGCAAAACAATACTAACAGTGACTTGTTAATTGTAGCGACTATAGATGAGTAAAAAGGGGGTATAAGATTTTCGAACAGTACATTCTTAATTTTTTTAACGTTCATTTGCAGATGCAAAGGGAACTTTCGAGCCTTTAGTGCGTGGGCGTTATGTGGCTCAACACATCAACATGCTTCGTTCGACATCGATATACTTGCAGCTGGGGAATGGGTCTTCACAGATTTATTCGTGCTAATCAAATTATAGTATTGAAAGAAAAATACTTCTCTGGTGGAGGCATCGCGGTGACTGCAGATGGGGAAGTTGGCATAAAAATATGTAACGGCACCGTGCTTTAATTTGTAAATAAATTGTATCATGCCCAAAAAATAGAAAAAATATAGACCTTCTATACAGTGATACATTTTCGTGGGGAATTAGTAGATTGTATTCAAAATAAAGTAATAATTATACCGCAAATATTACAAAGAACGTGTTCTATTTGACTTCATAAAAACATTATTGGAAAAAATAAAAAAAAACTTGGAACAAGAATACGAGTTGGTTAGCGTATTTTAATATTCAATATTCTTTATTTCAAAAGTGCTTTTGTAAATTTTATCAAATTATTTATTTAATTTGACTATAAATCCTTACCACCAGAAATTTTGGCAAAAACGGAGACACCTCTGGTAAGTTTATTTAGTTATTAAGTTTACGCCGATCAACTTACAACAAATATACTGAAGATAACTATGGAAAGTATTATACGTTTTTTCCAGAATGGAAAAAATAAACGGGATTCGTAGGCACGGATCAAAAGTAACAAGTCGGTGGTTGAGTATTACTGCAAGATCTCTGGGCGAAGTAGCTGATGATTCAAAATATTCACCTGCGCCATGGCAATACATAAGGAAAGAAAATTCAACAATTCATTATTTTACTATCTCCCGGCTTGAAACTCGTAACACAAGCTGAAGTATTCGAGACAGATACCGGGTATCTTATACAGAAACACGGAACGATACACGCTCCACCCTCTGGACGTCATCTCACTCACACTTGTCCTCCGCTCCTACCCCCACACCTCCCACCCTGCGTATCGCTCCCCCTCCCCCTAAATCCCAACAACAACACCCCGCCCCCCTCCGTCCATCCTCTTAACGCTCCCCCTCTCCCTTCTGGTGTCCACCGTTCCTTCCCTTTGCTTCTTCCTCCCCCTCTCCGCCCGCCATATCCTCGCCGCCCATCCACAACCCTCCCGCCCAACATCTCTTTTCTTCTCGCCCGTAGGAAAAAGAGTAATCATGGAAGCCGGCCGCACGGTTGGAACAGTGCCGTGGCGTGCCCAACCCACGGGCCATGGATTCGAGTTCCCTGGTGCTCGCAGACATGAGACGGGATTCACAAAACCGTTTAGCTGGCTATTAAATGGGAGAGGGGTTGTCAAAGGAAAGAATTAACCTAGACAGGGAAGCGAGACTTGGGCTTATGAGTTTCCCGGCCAATTTGCTGACCACCACTCAAAGACCCGCTCGATTACCTCCGCCCCAAGGTGCCACCGCAATTCTTTATTCCGCGACGGCCATAATTGAAAGAAACGAAATTTTAAGCATTTCACGATATTTGTTACTGTATTAACAATCCATCTTAGAGAGATTGCTCACTGTGCTAATAAATAATGATATTGTTCGGGAAAAATATAAGCCCAATTTACCACCAAAAAATGAGCATCCATTAACTAATATTTGTTAAGTCTTCATTCAAGTACCTAGCTATCAAACACCTAAATGGCGAAGAACCAAACGCAATAGCCTATGCATTAAAACTCCTTTCAATAAATCTAATTTTCACCTATCACTCTATTTCATAATAATAGGGATCTGCTTTCGACAATAATTATTTTGGGGCTGGTGTTCTCTGACCACCCTACCTTGCGTTCATGAAATCATTTCATTAACCAAAAACCACATTTCCAAGAGCCTGATCAATAATGCATTCTCTTTGCCCCAAGTTTAATTAGTTATTTTGTAACTTATGTACTTCCGAAATGCCATTCTGCCCTTTGCCTTACGCCAATGTGAAAGTTCATGGGAGGGATTTTCCTGGAACGAACAGACTACCAGCAGTTTCTTCGTAGATTTGTACGTAAAATCCCATCCTTGCGGGAATTTTCCCTAATTCGTCTCAGTTTCCTCATTAATCCCTTGCATTAAACAACAAAGAATTAAACATGTCAATGGATCCGATGGTCTCAATTCCGTCCCAGATATAATAGGGGCGGTCATCTCCTATCCACCCCACCTTTCCCTCCTCACACCCTCTTCCAGCTTTCCCTCCGCAGAATCGCGTGCGAAGACATAAAAATGTCGTGCCACCCTTTCCCGACCCGAGAGAGAGAGAGAGAGAGATACCTCCTTCCCCCTCCCCCACCGCAACGGGTCCCTCCCCCCACGTCCAAACAACCCATTCTTGCCCACACCCCTCCCCTGCCCTCCTCCCCCTCAACCCTCTCCGGCGTCGCTCGGAAAAAAGTATCGCCTTCTCCTCTGCTCCCCTTTAACGTCCACTCGCTCCCTCCTGCTTCCTCCTGCCCAGGGGGACTGGGGAGAGGAGAAACGGTTCATCCTGCAACCCTCCTCCCTTCCCATTTTCTCGCTTGCCCACCACCTCCACCAACTACATCCGCCATAGCTCACACTCGTGCGAATCCATTTCTCGAGCCTATTTTTCCCCTCGTCCTCCTCGACACAGCTCTCCACAACTAATCTCGTCAAATTTCCCGCTAAAGATTCGGTTCCCTAATGTGGCAATCTCGCCTCTCAGTAAAGAATGGCGGTCGAGAAAGGTTATCCAGGGTCTACGCTTACTGTCTAAATTTAAAAATATACTTGAAACAACGAGACGTATGATAGGGGAAACTTGTCATGAGCAATTGGGTGATGATGGATCTTACTTGAACAAACTGTACGTAACGCTAAGTGTTAAGCGAAATGGGATTTCTGTTTATCAATGCATTTTTCTGGACGTACTCCATGAAAACACCTGTTTTTGCAAAGCGTGAAACCTGGAAGAATTTATCAAATCTTCGCATGATATGTTATCATATGCTGAACTAGGTATGTACGCAATAAGGACAATTACATCATAGAATGCATATAAGCGACTCGTTCGAAAAACTACGAATGGGACGAGTAATTTTTTGTTTACATAATTAAACCACCCATTACAGGTTTCTCACTTCTACGCCGTCAATATAAAAGACTAATATCACTTAATTTCCTTGGCTTAGGGCCATATTTCCTAGTGAAAAAACTAAGTTTGATAACAGAAGACGATTGGCGATGGTCCGATATTTTGATTTAGCATCGATCGCAATTTGAGATCAAATTTTTTATTCAATTCAATTAAAATTAAAATTTAATTAATTCAACTTTTAATTCAAACAGACAATTTTATCTGCTTGAGGAATGAATTTACTTAAAATTAAAAAATGTATAGAACCCGAATTTAAACAAGTTTATAGATAAAAATGATAAAAGTAAAAGATAAAAGTTTTTCCACAATTTTATTTTTGCACTACGCAGGTTTCAACTCTAAAGTCATCTTCAGGTGAACTACCAGGTGTAGTTCACCTCAAGATGACTTTATAGTCGTAACACGGCTATTGAAAAAATAAAATTATGGAAAAACAAATTTTTGTTTATCTTTCAAGATGAATCGTTTCCACCAAGTAACGGTCGATACCAACAACTTTATAAAAGTAATTTAATAAACGAATTCACACTATCATACTTTAAATGGAGTTGAATATACTAGTATTCTACAGCTGGAAATGTAAAATACGTTGCAAAGGTCTGTTCAAATTATAGTCGCTGATAACAGGGTTTAAAGACTGACCCATGCGCCTGTTATAAAGTTGACAATATATTGGCACGCAAAACTTTTCAAGGTTATTTAGAGATACTGCTGACTGCTTCAATCTGCGAAAAATTGATTCCAACACTGAGTACACAATATACTCGTTTGACTTATGAGGCTCCCTTCTCAACCCAATAACTACTTTTCATGGAAAATTTCTGTCTAACTCGTATTCGTACTCTATTTACCGAAGGAAGGCTAAAAATACAAGTGCTCATGTGCTTAGGAATTACCAGAGACGAAAAATGCCCATGGGTGGGGATAAGAGAGAGAGAGAGAATACAACTAAGGATGAAAAGGGTCTTGGTAACCTGAAAGTTCATGACTGAATACCCTTTGGGGACGTAAATAATTTAATAGAAAGGCCTAAAAGAGGCGAATGATTTAATATGAAAGTTTGAAACGTAAATTATTTATTACAAAAAATTAGTCAGCTTTTTTTCTAGCACGGCGAAAAACGTCATCAATGGACGTCCTCGTCACCACAGCGCGACCAAGCGGAGCATCCAATGAACACACGGAAACAAAAGACTCACGCCACCCGTCAAAATGCCGAGGGCGTGGCATGAGTTAAGGGGTGGTGGTGTGAGGATGGGGGCTGGGAAAAGGGAGAGGTGTTGAGGAGGGATGAAGAGAGAGGAGGGAGGGAGGCAAGGTGGGCTCGGAGCTGAAGGGTGGCAGGAGGAGAAGAGGAAGGACGCTTCTGTCACATTACGTTTGATGTTCAATCGACCGTGAAAGTGTGACTGCTACTGTTGCAAAACGAGATGCAGGGGGATTTGCCACCGGGTGTAATTAGAGCCAAAAAACGTCTGCGCTCTGGCATTCCACTTTTTTACATATCCCAAACCGCCACCACTTTTCACCCAACCATTATTTCAAGATTACCAATACCTCTGACAGAGGCGAAGGAATCCTACGGCAGTTTTTTATGCCAAAGTGACTTCAGTTCCATGCGATGCGTTCCATTTTAAGGGTTCGTGAGGGACAGTCCTGCGTGGGACAGAGACCATCTGATAGTGGTTAGCAAAACCATGGAGGAAAAAAAATCACCCTTGGAAGAGTGACATAGGTAGTTTACATTGTTTCTCGAATCAGACAAATTATTTCCTGCTATTAAAGGAAATAATATTTCTTACCTAAAACCACCTAGAAACCTCGAACGAAACGATCAAACACTAAGTAGCACTCTATGTAACTAAAAAAATAAGAACTGTATATTTAATACCAAACCACAAATGAATTTTAATATCAATGATTCGAATGGAATTTTATGATGGCAAAGAGAAGTAAAAAGATTTGAAAAATCTTCTGCCAACAATTATACCGCGGGATCTTACACAACGTACAATAGTACTAGGTTGCGTAACTGACCATAAAGGAAATTGGAAGATTAGCCTCACTCCTTCTGGTGTTATTTTCACAGGGAATATAAACTACTCACACATGCTCTATCTGATGCATAGAATATTCGATTCTTCCCGTGATCACCAATACACGACGATCGAAGTATATTTGAAGTACAGACTACTATTCTATAATAATTAAAAAACTGATTCTAACCTAGAGCAAGCTCCTGTTTCAAAATGTCCAACTTTTTACCCAAGGGATATCGTTCTCTGATTCGGTGAATATGATAGGAAAGAGCAAACAACACATGGAGTTACTCCAACACCCAAACCAAACAGAGATAATGGGATTACCACTCCTCACGTGAACCACTGATTAATACTCTTTTCTGCCCTTTTCGCTTTTCACTGGATTCTATTTTGCCTTACGGGAGAGCGAAAACACTTCGCGAGCCCTTAGTAATCTCTCCCTATAGGTACGCCCATCGCTTGTTTGTGTGGACGGATTAGCGAATGTGTGGGGGTGTCTGTATACGTAGATGTGCTTACGTGTGGCCGTGGAGAGGAGCTGAGTGTTCCACCAAAGCGACAGGGGAGAATCCTTTTCGCCCGAATTCTTCTTCAGTTTATCCACAAAGCAAGTCAAGCCTGAAAAGTTGCCGACTGCGCAAATAAAACTGTCACCACATTTCATTGTACGAGCAGGTTATTCATACGGTTATGATGACGTAATACTGGGTAGATCAATTCATGCTTATAGGGAAAATATCAAGAACGAAAATTAAAAAGCTAACTCTCATCGTATAAGAAGTGAGTTTAGGATGGATAGGGAATCTGCGCGTTCAAGAGCAAACTCGTGTCATCAAAATAGCGATAAAGTCTCTAACACTGCAAATAAATTTTTTAGGCCAAGCGTCACTATAGAATAGATGAAAATCCAACAAGAAAATTAACACCTAGGACGGTGGTGAAACTACAATAATTAGTCTTCATAACCAATAATTTTTAAGGCATGCATTATGAATCGTCATTTAGGAACACGATACAGATGGGAAAGCGAAATAAAGTCGGCTATATTCTGTTCACTTTAATTCCTGAAGAAACTTATTCCACAGGAATCAATAGATTAGAAATTCACATAAGCAGTGTTTAGACACTGCACCAAAATTGTGCTTTCTGCCATCATTTATATATAGTAGTATATTAAAGTAAACTGAAATCTGCGAGGAGATCATGAACATATTAGAAAAATGATAATTTTTCAGAGAGAGTTATTAATCTATAGTTATTTTTACCTTTTTAGATAGCTAAGCCGCTCCTTGACCTTGGCATTCAGGATACTGACGAGAGAAACGGAATAGTTCATATTAGTAGGTAAGTATAAATAGGCCAACAACTATAGTGCGACGAAAAATATCAAATATTCATCTTAGTGAAATTTCATACGATAATATTAAAACCACTTGACGCACATCTTAGCATATAAGCAGTAACTAAAATAGTCTTAACATGACCAGTTTATGATAATTTCCTCGAGTTTCTATCACAAAAAGCATCACCGTTCAAAAGTTTAGAGGGAAAAAAATGCTTTGGTAAAAACATACACATTATTAAATATAAATTTTTAAATCGATGTATACAGAGAAAAGTCTCGATTATTACTGTATCAAAATAATTCCATCAACATTTTTTGCCAAATTAAAGTCCGAGTTTAAAAGTTAGAGTGCAGTACTTTCAGGTTCTCTTTTGGTGGATATACTTATTATTTTCTAAAAACGGCAACTAAAATGACTATTCCAATACCGAATCAAAAGCAGGAATTGTCTTCAGTAGTGAATTCATTCTTAGGAAATAAATTTGAAGAAAAAAGAAAGCTTTAAGAATGAAAGGCCCACTAGCGAAAGAAATATATTTGCTGAATCTGCAATGCAAATTAAATTATGCTTCAGGCAATTTCAAGACTAGGGAAAAGAATATGAAGCGATATAATTTCAATTTCGGACGAGACTGAAAATGCTGCTTAATGATTTGCACCTAAATTAAACAAAGAAAGGGACCATTTTTTCTCTAACATTCAATATTTCTATCAAATACTTTTTCGTATAATTATTTTCTTAGTGAAAAAAACCGAGGCCTTGATTGATATGAAGATGAATGAATGATGAATGAAGCCCTACGTTGATAAGAAGAGGCATTGGATTTTTAATATGTCAGCGCATTCGTAAAAAAAATATAAAAAAGCCAGCAGAGTTTCACCTGTAGAATCGCGCCTAGCGGAAGAAATCAATTAAAATCTTTTTAAAAGAAGACCACTGGCTAATTAAGACGGTACTAAATGTTTTTTTTACGGCTACCATATTTACTTGACGGTATAATTCATATTAATAACTGGGCGTTAACTGAGCGAACACGCTCGGAAGATGATACATAAGTACCGGTTGAGGAAGCATTAGAGTTCCCGCACAATTACCGCGTCGGTTCACTTACCATGGAAATTACGAATAATTTAATTTTAAGCCTGAAATAGTGGAAATCATTAATCACTCTAACATGGTTCTTCCTCTTCAAAATAATAACAGGTAAGAGCTTCTGCATCCTCGTAATTTAAGGGGCATGGCGTTAGAACGGCTTGATGAAGCACATTCCCGTGATACCAACGAGAAAATATTATTTTCCAAGTCAGTGCTAAGTTGCAATTGTCATTTTCACTATTGCAAGTATACCCTTTCGGACGATGTCACCCCGAAATACAAAACGCCGTATTATATTTGAGAAAATAATTGCAGAGAAAGTTCAATGTATCCTAAATTAATTGTTTAAAGGCTAACCACCATTTCATTGCAAATCTCGCAATATATTTTTATATATTCTCCTAATGCAATGAATTACATCATTACGTTTCTGAAAGTGTGACCGGGCGACTTGCTAAAGGGAAATTTGGTCAAAATTTTGTCATATAAAGAGTAAATGTTAGCAAAGATAGGCTGTGTAGATGCATAACATGTAACTATGCTTGAAAGGAGAGGGATAACGAATAACTAGGGCATCCACCACCAGCAAAGGAGGGGTAACGAAGTCAATTCGATTGGGTCTTGGAGATCGAACCGGCTACAGTGTGCAAAAGGTGCCAAGAGAGGAATGTTACGATTGATGATCTCGTGAAGCCCCTATTTAGGCACCCCAGGCACAAAGGCCCTCTGGGACTCCTGCCCTTAGTGCCAAAATTGACGGGTAAAAAACTGGAATGCATTTTACAAACGCTTGTGTTTAGGCTGGAACACGCTGACTCGGTATATTAAACAGCAACGCAATCCTTCGCATGTTTCCGAATAGATTAGTTCAGTGATTACTTCAATTTGAAGCATAGAAAATCAACGATTTTAAAACTTTGACTGAGTCGAAGTCGGTAATCAGGCTGATAACATGGCGACTTGGAAATACAAAGGCCACGGATTCGAATCTCAGGTCAGAAACAAATGTCGCATTTTCCCTAATTACGATTGGATATTTAGGTTAATTATCGTGATATATCTCAGTCAAATGAGTAACTTAAATCCGAAATTCATTGCTAATCGATCGAAATTATATTTTTTCTTTATTCCAATTTAATTTTATCTTTATTCCAATCGCGGAAGGTGCCATATGTGAAAGCTAAGTTGGCTTTCATTTTCTAATATTATTGCACTTATGTTTCAGCGATTTCTATGCATTTTCTTTTCCCAGGTTCCTGGCCGGCTGAGTGACTCGACCGGAACTGTATGCAGATGTGCACTGCGGTAGTTCAAAACGCTCTCCTCTCGATACTCGCAATTTTGACCGCACCATCGCTTGCTTGTATGCCATCGACCGGGATATATAAGTGCGGTCAACGCAGGAACTCCGCGACTGCAATGCACGTCCAAGGGTCGACTAGGAATGACGGAATAGATCATAAGTGAGGCGCTCCTTTACTGCAGAGAACTTGACCCCAAATGGATTGGCGTCCATACATTGGACCGGCGCATGACAGGCGCCTTCTATTCTCTCACAAGAAAAGATGACTCCGAGATAAGATACATTTAGCGGCATTTGGTGTGGCCCACAAGTTGTCCGCTAAAATTTGGGAAATGTAGCTATGTCTCTTGAAAATGCATGAACTATTTACAGGGAAAGAAAAAAAATACTACCTGGAAAACAAGAAGTGTTTATGTAGCACAAATGGAGTATGGGGCTTTAAATCAAGTTAAAAATCTTTTTCGCCAAGTCCATGAAGTTCAGTTATTAGCGGAAATATTTTACTATTAACTATCGTATTATATTATAACGAAATAAAATTATGATTATTTTAAGTATATATTCGAATCATTAACTTCTGAAAAACTCGTACACCATATAACATGGTGATTACACACATTAATGATATTCTTCGTCAAATACAATTTTTGATAACAATATGGAATTCAATGCAGTATATACCTACTTGTGTAGAGTTCAACCCACAATTTTTTTCCCAAATATTTGGCTTGTAAAAGTCGAATTATACACGAATATAAACGGTACTCAGATTTAAACAATTGTATGTATGCATGCAAAATGATTTAACATATGAAGCCAATCGTCGACCCCAAGAACTGGTAGCAAGAGTTTTGGGTACCTGAGAGGGGACACAAATACTTCGAAAGGATACCGACCGGACCCAAACGGAATACTTTTTCGATGTCAATAAATACTCGAAGAGAACGGAGAGAAGAAAAAAAGATCTATTGGGTCGAATGAAATGAAAACTAAAGGGACCGAGTCGTGTGAGGACAATAAAACCACGATTTAGGCAAAAAAGGATCCTTACCGAGTACGAGGAGGATCTCCGGGGGAGTGACAGTGCAGGGGATGGGCAGGGGGGGTGATCGGTGGAAAAGGGGCAGTAGGGGCGGCGGTGAGGTGGGCCGGTCGGGGAGCCCGTGCCAGGCACCCTGGGGGCTCGCTCCCCTCCGTCCCCGGGTGTGGTGCACTGAGGGGGGCCCAGGTGGAATTCGTGTGTTTGTGTTAGTGGGACAAGGGCG
>LYUA01000081.1:1310543-1321037 GCA_002093875.1 Calopteryx splendens | reverse complement strand
GCTTGGGTGAAGCTGAGGGTGCTAAGAGGCATCACCGGGAATCGAACCCCAGCCCTCCGGTCAGCAGACCGGCGCTCTAACCACTGGACTACCACGTCACATATAAAGGAGTACGTTACCTGAATTAAGTTGAAATGAGGATTTTTGTGTCTCCACTTACTCCTAAAGGGTGAAGGGTATGCACGCATATTTTCGTCAGCTAACATGGACCAGGGTCATATCTTTCCCAAAAGAAAAAAGTCCTAGCTCTCCAAAAATCCCCCTGGTCGATTGCCCCCGCTCGGCGATTGACGGCAGACACAGACGCATTTTAAACTCCATCCAACCTTCGGCGGCGGAGGTCGCATGCGGCCATCGGGAAATTTCGCCCCTTGACGATTCGGCTTTCAGCATGCGACCCGCGAGCACACGGAATTCCGTCACCAGGCGGGTTCGCGGCGGTGCAAGGGGCGGGAAAGAAGGGGGGGGGCGAGAGGAAAGAAGGGGAAGGGTGGGGGAGATGACTCTAGCGTGATAGGCTGTACTTAAAGGAGACCGGGGGGGGGGGGGGGGGGGGGGGGGGGGGGNNGGGGGGGGGGGCGAGGATGGCGCGCGCGTGCTCTCGCGTGGTGCACTTGCGTGTGCGTACGCGCCTGAGAGAGAGGCGATGAATGAGGGAAACCCCCGATCGGGAGCGAGGAGGGGGGAGGGATGGCAGGGGGGATGCGGAGTAGTATCACCCCCCGAATTCTTGAACGGGCCAACACGGGGGAGAATATGCATGCATTTAAAAGCCCACACTGCTTTCACTTTTTTGGGGGGAAACAGGTCGGCGAGTTTTACACTGCCGATTCTCCGGAACGAATTGGAATGACTTTTCAACGGTGAATCGTGATAATTATCCTGGGTTTTGGTAGCAAAAAAGAAGGACATTGAGGACGCTCCAAGAGGAACTCTCAATAAAAACATTCAGCAGTTGGGAAAAAATTAGTTTTTGCGCCATGCCTTAGTCGTTAATGCCCGGAGAATAGTTTGTTGAACTGCTCCGATGCAACATTCAAGAAATAAATAGGAAAACACCTCAACTTCATGCTGAATACTTGAGCAAGGGATTGAGAAGGGATCTGGCGGTTTTACTGCCGCCGTACTTCATGATAAATGACTTAGGTTACTTCTCATCAGGAAGTATTTCATTGAAGTCAAGAGACGTCCGCAGGTAAGGTGACAATTCAAATTTAAGAAAGCCAAATATTCATTAAATTATGACGAAAAAGACAATTCACCTTTCCAAGGCGGATACTTGATACGCCCTCTGAGTCACAATCATTTACTGCATTTCGCTGATTAGTAGGCATCTGCATCAGGGGCGTGGTGCGAAAACTTAAGCGAGTGATATCTCTGGCATGCTACAAAATTTTGGTTGCTTGAGGAAGTACTGATTGAATGTGCCTGTGCCTCATTACCAATGAAATGTGAGACCCTTCAACCTAAATTCAAGATTCTTAGTCCAAATCGCTATTTCAGAGTTGATGTTTCTCGCATGTTGGGCTCTATAGCATTAGATGTGCATATAATGCCACTTTGGACCCTGTGAATATGGAAAATCTGAAGGAACGGATGCATAGAGGACCAATAGGTAAATAATGTTGATACGTCATTTATCAATTTATATATCACATTGCCGAATCGCCATAATGTCCTCCAATATCTCTCGGAAGCACGACGCATAAACCCCTCCTACTACCCGCCACAGAAACTTCCAATCGTGGATATGTAAGACGGATCTCAAAATAAATAAATATATAATTTCCAATTTCGTTGTCTTCAACATCACTGCACATTCCGGATAAATTTCGTCATCCCGATGCTTTATTCAACTTTATGTTTTTATATTAAGGGTCTATAATCGGAATGGAATACTCCACACTCGAAAATCACAGATTGTCTCATCAAAAACTTATTTTGCGAACGTGCATGGCGAAAAACAAATTACTCGAAGCATTGATCTGTTCCTTCGACCTTCGTGTCAACCGGAGAACTCATAGCATTTTCAAGTAAACGGATAAGCTTCAGAATGCTCGAATTAGTCCGTAATTTCCTACGCTATATTCACATTTCGCAACTTTAGGTCATAAAACGTAGGTACAATCCCATTCGTTTCATTGTTCGGCCTCAAGAAAGAGTTGGCGGAACGGTCCGGTGCGTTGGCAACTCCTTTTAAAGAAAAAGAGGTCAGTCAAAAACCCCATTACCATCGATACCCGATTTGAAAAGAAAGATTTTTTAAAGACTACCTGGGGTACTGAGGTTAATACCAATCAACATGCAAATATCAATATCTATAGCCATCAGTTTTACAAAAATTTACCTAATTTAATAGATAAAATTCTAATCGAACAATTGACAACGGTTTAATCACTTCTGTTTCTCAAAATGTGATATTTAAGCAAGTTTGTTAGAAAAGAGGTATACTTATACATTATAAACTAAATTTTTAGTCTTTTCTATTCTTTACTTCATTAGAATAAAATCACCAAGTATGGATTACTTGCATCTTGCGTTATGCTGCGGCATTTACCCATAGAAAAGTCCAATTGATAATATTACTAGTCACGGAAGCAGTAGGTGTCACACATTTTAAGACCACTTGCATGACATCCAAAGAAAATATTACTCAACAAAGAATGTACTTTCATGAAGCACAACATACCTTTAATATAACAGATGGAAACTTCTCAATTATTGTAGCTATAATAATTGATACATGAACCACTAAATTACCAAATAACAATTTTTGCAAAATTTTCACACCATCACGTTTCAAAGTCTGCTAATACTTTATGAATGGAATACTAAATTTTGTTGCATAAAGTTTTATGAAGTCTATCGCTGAGAATTATATTCCCCTTCTGACTGAAACTACTACATTAGCCCTCCTTATTTACGCTACCAAATTACAGTTATATTTTAATGGAACTTCCCTAATTTGCTGATTATTACCTAGGGCATAAATTGTTAACAATTACATCCAAAACTTCTGTCCCACACCAGATATACTTTCAAAAACCTGAGCACCCAGGAAGTGTGTTCGAGGACTCCTAGGATATGGCCTCTATAGTGCAGCGGGTGCAATCATTCAGTTTTCAATCGGGCCGGGGGAAACATAACCAAAGGCTTCTGCAGTACTCACGTTTTGCCGTTCCTCCTCCGCCTCTTGGTGGCGTAAACCGTGCCCAACTGGTTCATGGTGGACGCCGTGGTGGTCGCCGAAGAAGGTGCCACTCCCGGCGGAGGGAGGAGGTTGGGGGTGGCGAGAGCCACGGGTCCGCCGATTAAGAGGACTCCGCCGCCGCCCCCGGGGGCAGCTGAGAGGCCACCCCCGCTGACCACGTCGCCTCCTGCGCCCCCCGCCGACACTTCACCTCCATAGGGCACCACGGAGCATAGGCTGGGGGGCACGAGGCATCTGCCGCCGAAATCCGTCTTGAGACGCCTTCCCACCAAACCCTCGCGGTACCCTCACCACCTCTCCCCCCCCGGCCGCCGCCGCAGTCCCCTTTCAGGTGAGGGGGAGAGAAAAGCCCGTCACTCTCCCGGCAGGGCGAGGATTCGAGGCGTCAACACCCGCTCATGGGTCGGAGGAAGCCTTCGAGGGGAGAGCCTTCCTCGTCGAAGAAAGCGGGGATGCGACCCTGCGGCTCACCCCGGAGAAAGACGGCGTCGACCGCGGCCTTCCCTTCTCGTGGTCCTCCTCCCCTTGGTGTCGCCGCCCCACCCGGGACCTTTTCAACGGCAAGGCGATCGCTTCTCGCCAAAGAGACGGGATCCCTTCCTCCGGTGCCGCAGTTCTGGGTCCGCCGACTCAGTTCCGCCGGGGCATCCTTACACCTCTTTACCACCTTGAGATGGGCCCGCTTTCCGCCTTCTCTCCCTAAAAGGCCGTGTGATCACACTCGGAGTAGGACGATGAAACTAAATCCATCACCTGGGGAAGGAAATTAAAGAAATTGGTTCGTCAGCAAATTGAGACGGACTCCAAGAAAAATGGAATGATTTGCTTTCTGAAATGACTTACGGTTTCTATTGCAAACAAGAAGACACACTACTAAAACGGATGGATACCCAAGGATTGAGAAATTACAAAGAAGCGGAAAGTGTATAAAAACCTTGAAAATTGCGAATGTTAGTGAATTAATTATTCCTATGATTTGACCGTCGATTCTGACAAATTTTGCCCAATAGGTATTTCTGAATGTTTAGGGGGATTAAATTTGTTGTCTGTTTCATTACATACTAATGAAAACCAAGAACAATAATAGATGTTTTCTGCTCCAAGACAAATATATGTATCAAATACTTTTATATTTTACAGTAACAACATGAGAGAGTCTGTTGTACAAAAAAAGAAAGGGTATTCATTTTTTGTGGGCTCGGGTTTACTGAAATATATTTAAAGAGTAGGTATGCATGTAACACATGGAATACTAATTCCGAAAGTAGCTTTTAAAGATATAAATCACGAATACTGCTGTTGTAAGTAACTCAGTGAATCAGATTTAAATAGATCTTCTATAACCTTAGATTAAAAATACGATCTGAGGAATTTTCAAAAACAATATTGCAAATGAATTAATTGCTTTTAGAATTTCTACTAAGATTTCCAGATTGGATTTCAATTAAGACCTAATATCCAACAGATTAACTTAAATAATATCAGAGGTATAGCTAGCATGCCTAATGATGAGAGGGTATTTTCGTTCTACATTTGAAGGAAACTTTCTACTTCTTCACAGATCTTTTAGTCTTCGGTTGACATAGAAACCAGCCACCACTCACTCATTGTAAACACCATTCATTTGTATCAACTGAACAGAAATGCGAACGTGAGTCAACAATTTTGTTATTAATCAAATCTCGAAGGCTCTGGTGAAATTGAAAACTGAACTCTGAAGGAATATTGTCATTCAAACGAAAATGTGTTAAGTGTCGGTAAAGTGCAGGAGTTGGATGATAATGGGACTGCTCTAAGGTTTTCTTTTTAATGTATGGCCGGTGCAGAATATAGTGTGGGGAAACAGAAGCAAAAATTAGTCAAAAAAACACTGATTATAACAGTATACTGCAGTGAAATATCACACTGATTGGATTTTTTTATGGGTTATCCGGAAAACTATAACGAGAATCTCTAAAATACGCTATTTTAAATTCTTATTCCGATATGAATCAAAGGAATTTCCAACAAACGCCTTTGAACTAAAGATTCAAATGTAAAATAAACGGTAAATTTATAATTTACAAAAATATGTTAACATAAATTGACAGCTGAGATAATGATGATTAAATCAGTTTTTTCTTCACAAAGCCCGAGATTATTGCGAATTGAGTTCTAAACGTCACCATCATACCTATGCATTCTGATCCACCAGATTGTGATTCCTCACCACATTCAATTTCAATGGCAACACTTGACGAGCAAGTTTCATAAATTCATCAGTAATATTTTAATTTTACACACCCATGATCCAAGGCGTAAAGAATGAATTTACTGTATTTCAGTTGATTACAACGTTATTATTCAAGGCTAAGAAAATGTGTCGACCCCATTCAGAACGGTGTGAATCAGAATACAGTGAGTCAATGAAAGATGCAGTATCCAACTCCAATAAGTAACGGTAGAATTCAACACCTATAAGTGAGGGTAGAGGTAAACTCCTAATTTGTTAAATTCACACATAAGCGTAGGGATCTAATTCCTTTCTTTGTGCCGCCTGCGACCTCACAGGGAGATCCGCAGCCCAGAAAATCACGCATCTGGTGGCATCCAGAGGCACTACCCGCATTAAAACCCTCCCCTTCGTTGTCAAAACCTCTACGCACTGGAACACCTCATTGAGATGCTAGCTATTTTATTATTATGATTTGCGCACATGCTAATGATAGATTTGTAGAGTCATGACAGCAGCAAAAGAATATTGATGCTAACAAAAGATGAGGACGAGGAAGGAGATCATATTTAGAAGCATAAAGCTTGTCTTCATTATACGACCTTTAAACCTGCCTCTAATCCATAACTACTGCAATATTTCAAATTATAATGCAACCATTAAAATCCATTGATCAGGAAAAATCATTGGTCATTGGAAATCATAGGTATATACTTTGCAACCGCCAGGAATGCGAAATATGATGACATAATTCTCATTTGTTCAAATACCAAAATACGGAACCCATTTATCAGAGCGAATAGTCATTTCTAAAGGTTACTGTGGAGGCGCTTAATGTAGATAGATACAACTTTAAAAACCACAGTCTTTTTTAATATTACACAAATGATAACAGATTTATTTTCATTTGAAGATCGTATATGAGAACGCTACAGCAATTTGTAAATAAATTATGATCTTCGAGAGATTAAATATCAACCAGGGAGTAGAATTTAAGATTTAAAGCAAACAAATCAGTTGGTATAATTTTATATGGATGCTCTATGAAAAATATAAAAAGTAAGGGGTTTTCTCCAGAGACACATTGTTATTCCACCACGGATAATTAAAACTTGATGAATTACATCTTTGAGTAGTTGGGAACGCAAGACACTACACCATTCTGTGGCAGACCGGATTTTTTTAACGCTCTATAACACTACTGATCACTACAATAGATAACTATAAGTGATACGCATTGATTAAAACAATGAAAAGTAATGTATTATGACCGAGGCCCATAAACATGAATTAGGATATCCGAGCTCAACACATGAAGAGAAGAATGAATTCAACCACTGTACACCTTAAGCAATTCTCATTATGAGCAACGTATACAAATACCGTATTATGAAAATGCCTCTACGCAATTATCGCCATCTAATATCTAATATCGGCAATTAAATTCAATTTGAATTTATAGCTATTGAGGTTAGTGAAGTGTGCCCCCACGATGTAGGCATGCTTTATTATGCGACTATTTTCATAGCAGGGCGAGATGTAACGCTCTGCAATTAAGTGTTTTGTGGAAACACATTTATACGAGGAAATTCACAGCTACGTTGGCAAAATTTTGAATCATAGTGGGAAATATCCATGAAGCTAAAATTACCCGTTAAAATGATCCATAATTGAGGGCGAAATATAAGACAAGATATCCTTTAATCTCTTCGGAACCGAAAAGACTTAGGTATCACTCAAGAATAGTGCCGGGAAACACGCAATCCCGATCTCATTGATGCTCATAAGTAAAAAATATACCTATTCCACTTAAGTGCTTCGCCCTGTTCATATATCCGGCCATTTGCTCCCAATGGATTTTAGCAGTTTCATATCATTTAGGAAAATCCATCGTTAAGCACTACGTACACAGTGTCTGTTAAATTAAAAAAATATCTACATGGCAGGTGCCTGATCGTCAAGTATATATAGATCGACCAATCAAAATATCCATAAATTACCTGGGAGGTAAAAAAAACGCTACTTCTGTATCAGTGACGATGAAGAGTTGAATAAGTTCCCGTGCTAGAGAATTGATAAAAGTTAACGAACAAAGAGCTGGAATACGTCCACCTATGTTGATAAAATAATTGAAGGGCTGGGAGTAAGAACGATTAATCCCAATTTTGGTGATTATTCCTTTTACCCGACATCTTAGGGAACACCGAACATCAGTTAAGGCAAATTAACGACTACATCTATTGAACAAGAGATTACACTGGCACACATCTCTTTTCTACAGGAAGTACGTATTAATTTGTTTTCCTGACCCATTTGAATTTTGGACCTACGCAGTTCTTGCCCACAGCACCTCAATTACACTTTTATCAATACCGATTACAGAACTTTATCGTTAGAATTAACACTGCCAAAGATCCTGATTTAATACTTTGCTAGTTCTATCCACGTGGAAACTACGGAATCACTCTATGTCGTATTTTTAAGAAAGGAAGAGACGGAAAACCCGGCGTTGGCACCCGAATCTTTGGAATGATAAGCGGCAGGGAACGATAGAGCCCAGCGATTTATTTGCCGAGCCTTTCACAACACGTTCAATTTTCTTCATATAACAACAAAAGTGGGAATCAAAATTTATACTCTAAATAATCAAGTGAGGGGTCATTAGCATACACAATCCACCAATTACATCGGAAGGCAAACGATAGCTTGTCATCCATCGTCAAAATTAGATGTTGAAGTGCGAATATATTTAAAAAAATCATAACACGACTTCATAGATGGTAATCAGTATGATTACTTTAGTTCAACATAAATCCAGCCGAGCTAAAAGAAAAACATCGAATGATGAGAGGTTAGCAACATTTTTGAGCTGCATTATAGATTCGTACAAAATTTTAGTTTTACGATTGTGTGATCAGTATGCCTGAAAAAGGAGGAGAAATCTATTTTTGACTTCATCTGCTGGAATTGAAAGGGATTCGTGAAAACCAGATGTGGAAAGAAATTAAGCTACGAAGTTGAAACCTTGAAGATCATGCATATGAACTGTAACTTTACGAAATGGTATAACTATTTATCGTTTGAGCGAATTGATACTAATATAAAAACGGCATACGCTAGTGACAGAGATAATAAGTACGTATTGGACAGCACGGAAACGCACTAGAGGAAAAGAAGAAGAGGTATTCACAAGCCGTTTCTAATGTCATATGTTGCGTCAAGCATTTTTTTGCAACCGTGAGAAAATATTTGGTGGGTATTATTCCTGCTTGCAACTTAAAACGTAAATATAAGGTACTGCGATATTTAGCGGTTTTTAGTGAAGCATGAAGGAATCCACTATAGTATGCTTTAATAAAGGACAATTCAAAAATAAAAATAAACGAATCCCAAATCAACTTGACACGGAATTGGCAGTTATATTTCATATTTACCTAACACTTTTACTCATAGAGGTCGCTCCTGCTTGGGCAACAGCCCTTACTTTTAAAACATAGCTATTGGAAAGAGAAAAATGAAACAAACAGTAATTTAAAATTAAATTTCAAGTTAAATGCTGGAATGAACTTTAGATAGTTAAAATAATAATAAATTAACTTTAATGCGATTAAATACCAAAGCAAAATCATTGATAAGAATTTAATCTGAATGCTACGAGATATGGGCATTCAGGAGTGCATTTAATAAATACTTTGACTTTATATTAATCATATAATACAGGAATTACAATTGTTAAGTGACCAATGTTGTTAGAGTTCATTTTTATTCTTCCCTTGCACTTTATCGTAAATAAAGAAGATCAGGGTTATCCCCATTTATTTCGTACGATAAGTCAAAATCTGCATTAGATAGATCCTTTTTCATTAAAATTTTGGTGCAGCACAAAGATTTGATTATGCGTATCTTCTCGTAGACAGCATGGGGAATAGTGCTTTCTTTTATCAACCGTTGCCATGGTTCATTGTGTAAAGAAACCCAG
This sequence comes from Calopteryx splendens, assembly GCA_002093875.1. Taxonomy (NCBI): domain Eukaryota; kingdom Metazoa; phylum Arthropoda; class Insecta; order Odonata; family Calopterygidae; genus Calopteryx; species Calopteryx splendens. The sequence continues at coordinate 1,311,635 of LYUA01000081.1, read as the reverse complement.
GTGTCATGAGCAATACTCCATGAAATTTTGAAATATTTTTCTGCTATGTGGGCTGAATCTAGCTGGCAATGCAAAAATTGAGACAAAAATTAGATAGACTCGAGCATATACGCTGTTTCAAATCACGCTAACAGTGAACTGACTGAAGTCACAATGATTTTTATAAGATAGGTATGCTCTTCTATAATATCTTAATGATTAACTGAATGCCTCCCACCACCATAATTAGCGTTTTTCATCAATTTTGGATTTAGGTATTAAAATCACCTTAAAACGGAGCTGGTTAACCAGTCTTTATGATTAATAAATATTTAAAATGTTCCATTCGCCTTACGTTTATAGAAAATCCAAAGAAAATCTCTTAAATAATATTTTATTCACACATTCTCAACTGATTCATGAGCAAGATTCCTAAAAAATACCACTATTGATGACGGAAGGGCATAAAATTTTGTTTATTGTCTTATTATGTTTATAATTAGGTAAGCGTGAAGTCAATTATCATTGTGTCAAGAAGCATTTTGTATATCCAATGTTGAGGTGACCATCAAATCTCGAAGATATTGGGAAGAATAAAAAAATATCTTGAGCAAATTAACCAAAATAGAAAAAATATGAAAAAATTTAAAACCATGGCAGTGATGAAGGAGGCCCCACAGCAATTATTTACATGACTGGAAGGTAATAAAATAATCATGAATACTGACTCCTCTTCAAATATAAATATTTCACTGTAACAGAACTTTCATACGATACAAATGAACTTATACCTGCAGTATCGCTGCTCATATTTTTGCTATGTATTGGATGATCCGAAACATACTTCACACTCTAAAGTTAATTTAACTATAGATACTACTTTCTTATACGAATGCGTCCAGATGCTTCTCCTATCCGAATTACTACTGTAAACCGCACGAATTAACCACAAAACACACAACGAATTAACATTTAACCAGGAAAAGGTATTTATAAATTTTATGAGTCGTTACTACTAATCACAAAGCTATGGCTTTCAAAACCCGTGAAATAGATGGAGATATATATATATATATATATATACTTATATATACGACAGCAAACAAGGAAGCA
>LYUA01000081.1:1255927-1271998 GCA_002093875.1 Calopteryx splendens | reverse complement strand
GCCAGTTCCTTTCCCTGCACCGCCTGTGATTTCCCAGGATGACCTGGTACTGGGAAAATGGTACACAACTTGAGTGAAGCTGAGGTTGCCAAGAGTCGTCCCCTGGAATTGAACCCGGACCCTCCGGTCAACAACCCTGTGCTCTAACCACTGAACTACCACTCCCCTTTTGTTTGCATAATATAAATTCATTCAGGTCAAAAATTAATTCGTTCCTCTTATGACGAGGTGTATTTCATGCTGCCGGCTTCATTAATAGCTAATACGTACAGGATTTTTTATACTAATAGTAAAGAGTTCACTTACTGAACTAATATAAATTATAACACGTCTCATCGTCATCTACGTCGATCGTGGCCATTTCGAATGCAAATCTCACTCTTACAAAACATTCCATTGCTACAATAAGTAATCCAAATATTATTAAAACTCATTTCATCATTAAGATATTCCGATTCAGTTGATTGGCACGGGAAAAGTACTCAGACCTAGTTAAGACGTGTGCAAGATCAAATTTTATCGCTTAACTATGCTTAATTCTTATTTGCAAGCAAGTAGAGCCTGGACCTGAAAGTCACTTGTTGTCAACTAGTGACTTTAGACATGTCTTTCAGGTTGCATTTAAACATATCATCTCTGAAATGGTTTTATTTTTATTAAAATCATAGTTAACACACTCTTTTATCCGTCAGTAGTTATCAATGCATTAGTTCATGGGAAAGTAAGACCATCCACAGCTTAAGGTTCGCGTCTTTTTTCGTTTCGCTGCGTTTTTCCCGTACCAACCGAAAAAACTTCATTTATATTCTCTAATAGTATTTAGAATACGATTAATGTCAATGTCGTTGTAGCGTTTCGAAAATACTCCAAGATAGGCTAGGGTTTATGAAACATTAGGAGCAATTTGATATGGGCTATGGGCTCAATAAGAAATAATAATCTCACTTATACGAATCATCTTGAAATTGGATTGACCTGAAATAGATCAATCTTATTTTCAGATGATTGATTAAGATTTGGTTTCACTTGCTCCTTTACTGTTGATACCCATAAGGTTCAAAGAATTCTGTTTACCTACGCTTAGACTTGATACTATAAATATAAGTAGTGTTTGGAAAAATGCGGGTATGTTGAAATCTTGACGAAACCCTGAACTGACGTGGTGACTGTTCTGAGGTCAATAAGTATAAAAGAGGAATCCAAGTCTCATCAGACTGATTTTCACTCTGGAAAACCCTTCACCAACATCAAGCGCCCAAGGAATTCTGAAAAACAAGTAATTTTATGCAGTTGTTGTGTACAGAATGGAATTTAATACACAATCGTGATTAATTATTTCAGAGAAAGTGCCAATGTTGAATACCAGTGCTTCATAATTTTAATTTATATTTTTCGACCACTCTAAAATTCACGTCTCTTGAACCCAATAATGAGATATACTCATAATGAAATCAATTATTTAGCGTAGTACATATTCAATTGTTACCGGGTTTTTGGATGGCCAACTACAATACTAAAATAATCTTGCAAATCCTTTTATTAACAAGATAATTCTACAAAAAAAGATAAATGGTAATTGTATTAATTACTTCCAATTCTTATTTAACACCATCGATCTCAAAAGATAATATAACCAAATGATTATTCTATAACGTTGAACAACACCCCAGAACAGGAATTCCAATATTTCAGAGACTAACAACTACACACCTCCAATCATTGCCGCCTCAGAATAGGAGTAAAATTCACAGATAAATATTTTAATGTTATAAGGTACTCCTACAAAATGGATTTATTGCAATAATCAAAAGAAATTTGAATAGACCATACATTTCCCAACATAACTAACCTTTTGGGCTAGTTATTATTCAGTCAACGCGGATATTTATGGTGATTTTAAAGAGTAAATATCAGAGCCATCATTAGCCGAAAGCACTATGATGCATTCTTAGACACTTAGATGTTTAATATGTTAAAATAGTAGTTTATGCTCTATTTTATGAATGTAAATTATTAAAACTAATAATTTGAGCCAAAGATTTAACTTCATCAGAATGCTCAAAGGGCTCAGAATTCCACAGCGATGAATGGACGCAGCGCGCCAATTGGCTTGGCCGCGAGGAGGGAGTCTTTTTCCGTCACAAAATTCGAACTTCGCCCGGGAATATTATAACGAAACAAAAATATATTCAATTAGAAAAATACTGATGAGGACGGAACTAAAATTAACTACTTCAAATCGTAAGTACTAATAGGTATGTTGCAGAAACATGTCCAAGAGGTCAGGAGATAAATGAAAAGAGATATCATCCAACCTAATAAAAATATATATTTTGTCTTGCTTCATGAAAGGGATGAATCAGGGATACAACCTGAAAATCTCAGAAAATTGTCCAAAATAAATTAGCAACACGTTTCACGAATCTGCTGAATTATTTTCTGATTTCAATAATTAAAAACTATGCTGGAGATGTGAGGCATAAATACTGAGACATGAAATTATAAATACCTATAGGAATTGTACGAACCTTATGTCTCAACTCTCTTTAGAAAATTATTTCAATGCTTTATTCCACTAACTTTTTTAGTTTCATGGTACTCACTCACGAACTAGACTCATTTTAAACTCTCTAAGAAAAAATAACGATTCAAAGTTCATATGAAACACTGGGATAAATGAATCGATCTAATAGACAAACAAGAAATGTACTTGGCTACTCTGTGACTGAAATAGGCATGATTGCCATGTGGTTATCTCTTAATATACAACTAGTGGCACTCAAAATATTCTTAGCACACATGGAAATGAGTGGAGGGAGGTAAATGGATGACTGTGGAGGTACTTTATCTCTCACACAACATTGGAAAAAACTGAACAAAAACCAACGGGGTAAATTACGGGAGGACTGATATTAACAATAGGTGCTGTCGTCCCCTTGGTGAGATTACACTGTTGAAAAATATTTTTTCCTCCAAAATCCGTTGCTAATGCTTTCATGATCTTTTACTTTCTTCCTCACCATTTAAATCCTTATTGAGTTGAAAAATCGCGCAATAAATTTTAACGGATTTTTTAATGAAGAGTTTTATAAGCATACAAAATATGTTGGGTGAAATCCTTGACCTTTGGTACACTTGAAGAGAAGTCAATTTCTTGAGTACATCAGAGACGGAAAGCATTGATTCGTTAAGAGCGTTCGAATATCGAAACCCACATCACAATATACACACATACCTAATCAACGTACTTATTTCCGTGTGCTTGAGTGTTGCAGTGTATATTTTATGAAAGGATACGAAGAGTCGTATCCTCGAACGCTCGCACTACCAGTTGATTACATATCCTCGGCATCAGTGATCGGAAATCAGCTTCCTTTTGTTAGAGGAATAAACATTTTCGATGTAACGAGAGACTCATGCGTTTTATGATCGAAAAACTAATGGGAAACTCGAGTCTCACAATGCAACGTTCACTTCCCGGCCATCGCCGGCGAACTCGTTCCAGGAAAGGGAGTGGCGGGAGAGGAACGGAAGAGGGACAAAGGGTGAGGCCCCAACAGAGGACACGCAAAGGCGATCTTCCCTCCGAAGGGAGAGCGCCAGGCGGACGCCGCCGTGGGAGGCCGAGCGACTCCCGGCGCCGGCGCTCCGAGTCGCGGAGGTCCGAAGACGCTCAGTGCCCCTCGCCCACGTGAGGGACCGACCCCCTCACGTTTGCACCTCTCTCGCCCCTTCCCATACCTATCCCCTGCTGGCGCGACCCCAGGGCCGGCCGGCGGCTGAAGGTGGTGCCGCACGCACTGATGACTTCGTGTCGCGCAAGGTTCTATGGCGGACTATGGACGATTTATATTTCAATTTTAATACTGATTCCGAAAATTATGCAATGCGCAGATGCGCTTTCAATCGGAAATAAAAAATGCAGGAAGGATATTAATTTCACCAACTGTATTTCCATTCAGTTGAATGTAGGTATACCCTAAATATACGAGTATATTACCAGAATGAGCAAACTTTTGTTTTTCCAGAGTGTAAAAATACCTTAGTTTTACAGCGCTGCTACTCTCTCCTAAAACAACGTGAGCCAATGGACAGAGCACATCTAGTTTCCTTTAAATTCTTCACGGGTAAACGGCCTCTTAGGCTCTGACGTGGAGCATGCGAGAAGTGGGAAGTTCTACACGTAATAAATATTCTGAAAATTATCCCACCGTTTAAGCCGAAGGATGCAAACACCAATACAAACATATGGGAAACGGGAAATAAGTTTAAGGGATTGGATGACAAGTGAGGAATATTAAGATGTTACGATCTACTAATTGTTCAATGGGAAAAGAGTTTTTGTGGAAAGTGCTTTTATTTATCAGTAGGGAAAGGAGTTCTTACATCGTTGATTCCGGGATAGGTACATTTCTCTAATTTTCATACTTGTGGTCGACAAACGCTCTTAGTTCAGTCAGTTGGTCAACTGAATGTTTTGAGTTGGATCATAGGACCCACAACAATGTCCACTAATAAGAATTGACAAAGTATTATTCAACTTTTACAAGTAGTGGCACAGCAGACTAAGAGCATAATCAGCAGGCATGCCTACTGTTGCAAAATTAAAAACGTATTTTTCGAGGAATATTTCGAGTTATAAAAATCTGGCTTAAAAGCGGTCCCGACTTTGTTCTGTGATGGAAGAGATCCCTTTGTACGCATATCTCAGAGAGATCTTCAATGAGTACAGAGAAATGAATGTTTGGTTGTTTTTCAGCAAAATAAAATGTATCCGAAAAATTAAATGAAAATAAGTGCCCTCCATTTGACTTTCGGCATCCTACTTCAGCATCAGGCTTCGAAAGCTCCTAATATTTGCTGATCTAATTTTTCAGAGAAACGTACGTACTTCTGATATTACGAATACATTGCCACAACCAAGACTAAGTTTTTCTTTCTGGAATATACCAGTCGCTTTTCAGCCTTTCAAGTTTAAGTATATCTATGATTAATGCAGGTCTGATGAAACGCTATTTCCAAAAAAAGTGAAAAATCCAAATTCTCAAATCACTTCTCTAGTGGCATGATGTTTTTAACTTTCGCATACTAGTTATATTTATAGTTTTCCACTATCTTCATGTTTTCTCTTCGAAATATTTTATAGGTACTAATATAATGAGCAGAACGATGATTATATGTATTCATGTGATTTTCTCGATGCATAATGCAATGATCCCTCTCAAACAGAGAATTTGAATTTCTTCTTCATTCACCATAAAATTTTCGCTACCCAATCCCTGTGCTTTTTCTATTCCCTCTTCTCCTACTCTTTAAAAGCAAATGCTCATCGTGTACTTCTCCACACTAGTGACACATGCCTACTACCTTACCAGCTTCTTTTGTATCCTCTTCCAGTTATTACTGCTACCCCCAAGAAGTAAAAAGTTAAGAAAAAAAATATTTGCACAAGAGCTGAAGAAGGTTAAGAAAATATTAATGGAGTTCTAGAGATTTAAAAAATGCATTTCTTGAGAACTTTATCCCCAAACTGTGGGATAGATATCTATCTGCCAACTTGTGTATCAGATATTATTCTCTACTCATTAGGCTAAGAAGACTAAAGATAGACAAACCGAAAACAATAGGTATATTGTACGAAATATATTCAAATTCACTAATTCAAGAAACTAATTTCAGATTTAAGTAAATCTAGCATTACTTAAATTTTATAACATTTACGTCACAAATATGATACATTTTAGCTTGTTAAATCAGAACAATTCACACTGACAATAGGGAATGTTTTCGCATCAATCTTCCTAACGAGTCTCAATAATTATTAAATGCCGTAAAGAACCTTAACTTGTTAATGATGCGCTAAATACTACAGTATTAATGAGTATTTTAACGCAATAAATGAGCCACAACGGAGAAAAACATTGTACTACCGTAATTTTCTTTTGAGTGCATAACCTTGACTGGTATTATTCCAAAAGACGCCACGACTAACACTAAGGGCAAATAAAATAGCAGTGCCAATAGTATGGCTAAAAATAATCAGGCGATTATGCTCGAAATTATCAATTTAGAGATATAGACGGTTCTCACTGCCGGTAATTTTACTCAAGCATGGGTAATTAGCTCTTAGGTAGCTCGTATGCGTCACTTTTGCCTCCGATCAAATTATTCTCTGGGGGCATTTGTGCGACGCATTTCCCGAAACAATTTCATCAATTTTTTCCTTTTTTATTGTCCTTTCTTTCATTTCTGTAAGACGGGTAGGAATTCCAAAATGCTCGCGTATTGAAAGGACTAACATTATAAGTAATTCATGCATACAAACCCATGGCACCTATAGTCACCGTAAATATTTCGCCCGAAGAATGTATTCATTGGATGGTTTGGCTGTGTCATTTCTCCGACAGTAATATCAAACTTGCGAAACTCACTTTTTGTTGACTTTATGAAGAATACATCAAAAGCTTAATAAGACTTGCTGCTATATCCTGCCATAAGAACCGCCATAGCAATAATTTTTATTATTATTGGTAACCTACCGGTTAAAGTAGGTTTCTGATGGATAAACTCCTAAAAAAAAACCCTTTCTTCATTTTTGCTTACTTCCTACATTCCGTCCAACATGCCTAATCTCTCTCGCTTACGCAACATTCTACCCTCTATCACATTCTTATAACAATAATATCACATCGAAAAGGGCATTTCGGAGTTCTTTTCAACGATGTGAAGTTTTGTATGAAGCTCCAAGAACTGAATTGGCATTAAAATGTATAGAAAGTCTTCACAATGTGAGTGTTGAGTATGAAAATAAATCATTTTAATAGTAAAACGTTCCACAATATTTTTCGAAAAATATCCAATCAAAACAGCTTGAAGAGATTATCAGCGAAAGTAAATGATGAAATATCGTGTTGAAATATACATTAAATTGAAGCACCGACTAGCCATGTAGATTACGTTCAGCAAATGAATTTCAATGATAGGTATGTTGAAAAGCACAATTAAAATATTCCCGGATCTCATTAATTAATCCACTTGTACCTACGCTATCGATTTGAGTTTTTTTTCAGCAGAGAAATCGCGTTCTTCTTTCTAAAGTTCATTTACCTACCCACATTCATATAAGTATATTGACTATCGGAGTCCAGCGGGGAGAGCGCTCGGGTGCTGACTGGGCTCAAATCCCGAGTGCACCTTTGAAAAACCCCATACAAAATCCAAACAGTGCGATTTACTGGTTACCAAAACTTATGAAAAACCGCAAGTGGCATAGGGAATGAAAAAGCCCATGCTGAAAGTTTGAATTTCATGCGTCTTAAGGCACAGTACCCTCACCTATCAAAATCAACCTTAAGGCCGTTCACAGTAGTGACGATATATCTACCTAGTAAATATCATTCTGAGTATGCGAATTCCTGAAACAATATTATGAATTCCATGAAATATTTAAATAGAACCTGCTCATGTTTCTCTTACCTGTATGTTCAGGTGTTTTCATTCGGTAGTGCGAAATGTAGATGCACTCGAATCTTTTTACATTATCGTAAATATTGAGTGATAAACAGACAGGATGACGCGAGAAAATAAAAATATTGGGTCGATTAGTAAAATCATGATCGCATATCAATAAACAATGTGAGGCACTACACGCGATGTTCTTGCGCATTATTTAAGAGACAAAATATTCCTTTCTGAGCTTGGTCCCGTGGTGTTTGCTATATCAGTTAAAATTTTATAATTTTGAAGGCACACCAAATTTCAATTTCCTTACTAGTTTGAAAGAAACAACCAATCACGTGCCTAACTATGGACAATCAGACAATTCAAAATTGTAGTAAAAAAAAGGCATCACACGGTTACGACTGATAGTATTGTTAATAAGGAAATCCCGCTGAGAGAAAGCCATCCACAATGATCGGCATTCCAAATAATATTTTTAAAAATGATTTTGAACATTTCATAAGTGCGAAGACAATCCAAGGAGGCTGACCAGGATGTTTGGGTGCCAAGTAAATATGTACAATATTTGGTTACTTGATAATAACGTATAATAGGTCCATCCAAATCCCTGTCTCAATTAAATAGTTATTGTGTGTCACGTCTTCAAGGGCAACAGAATACCACTTTCTGTTGCCGGGGTTTCCATGGCAGACTGAACTTCTGGAAGCTCCATGAAGACATCACTCACTTCTGTGAAAGGGACCAGATCCTTCAAATATTCATTCTATACCTTTTACTAATATCATAAATGACTTTACCTAATAGTGAAAAAATAATTTTTCAGGTATTTGCAAGAGTTAATAGCAAACGACCACCTGGCCTAAGCCGATTTGAAATAATGAATCAGAAACACTCTTTCTTTTAGAATATATAAGTAGAACTAATTTCTTTTTCAATAAAATGTGAAAGCTACCATAACTCTTAAAAACTGCTCCCTTTGATAATTCAAATTCAAACGTTTCGTTTGAAAAACTTTAATTATAAATAATTGAAATTATTATCAATATGAACCATCAAAAATCAAAAAAACCTACGGGTATTTTTGCTTAAAATTTATTTCATCAAATTATATTACTATTTATTTCATTCATCAAATTTTAGTATTATTACCTATACCTACAGTTGACAATCTAAGAGTGTAAATACAGTTGAAAAACTATAACTACAAATTTTCTCATTTACCTATTAAGCTATTAGTCACACTACTGGTTACATAACATTTCTCACAAAACAACACTTTCTTGTAAAGTTAACGACGACGCATAAGTCAGAGTTGCAAATTAGAAAACATATTGTTTCTAAAAATGAATAATGAATGCCATACACCAGACAATTAACCTCTGAAAGTCAAATTATCACTAAAATATATAAGTACTATAAACGGGCGTACTAAAACTAATTCGATAAACTACTTATTGAAAGAGAAAAAAACACCGCCTACCGAATAAGCAAATGTTATGTCAAAAATATTTACGGATATGATTTCTCATATTTTCCTTTCTAATTAAAAATATCGGATAAATATCTGCTAGGCAGCAAATGCGGTAGCATGTGAAAAAATTACCATTGTCATTTCAACATCCTGCCCAACCTCGACTCAGCAGACACAGTTTGGCACCTCACCGATAGTTAGGCAACCTCACCCACCGATAGTGGGAATCTACCGATTTCAAATTAGCTCCACGAAAGCATTTTTTTGTCTGCTTTGATTTGTAATTTATCCTTGAAAATGGAGTCGTTTAACTATACTTAACTCCTACAAATACTAGTCATATAACTTTGTAGTTTACAGCACAAGAAATCTCACTTATTTTTACTAGTGGGTGCCAAAAACTCATGAAGAGCACTGTAACAGTGGATGATACAACAATTAAAGTTTTAAAAACACCTTGGATTAACTCTTAATTTTCCTTCATTACTTATTGTAATGCCAAAATAAAATTAAGCAGATAACGATAACTATTTTGGAAACTTTCCACATTGGAATTCTAAAATCCAGGCCGGAGCAAAGCAAGAATGAAACCCAAGCAAGCACAGGAAAATTTATTTCCAGAAAGATATGGTGGACGAGGCGCATCTAATCTTGCCAAATACAGCTGATCGTATAGGATTAAAACTACTAGAAACGCCGGTCTGGCTTAATTTTTAATGTACCTAATTCCATTTTTTCGTTCCTCTATAAATTATCTCGGATATCTGCACTAGTCATATATATTATGGAATCCCTATTAAGATTCTAACTTTTTCCAAATTCATTAGTTTCAATAGAATGCAGTCAGTTTTACACTCGCATGAAAGATATACCTATCACAGGCCTGCTTAGCAAATTCCTCAATTGGAGAACAACTTACATCGCTTAGCAAAGGTTAAGAAGGAATATAATTATTTTCTTATGCTTTTAATTAGTCAAAAACTTTGTCATTCCAAAAACCGTCGTGAGAAAGCGAGCACAATGGAATGGAGGAGCGAGGTCCAGAGGTCGAGAGCGAGGCTCAGGTCGGAAGCCGGTGAACATCAAAAGCCAAGTGGATAAACTTTTGTGGCTGAGGGAGACTCACGAGATACGATCGTCTTGGCAGTCTACGTATGTATGCCTCGGAAGATTTCTCGGAACGGGCTAATTAGCATGTGGCCGCCCCCACATCCGCCACAAATGTAGTCGGCTCCCTGCCCTCTCCACTCCCTCACCCCCTTTTATTGTCTTCATCCAATCCGGGAGGCCGACCCCCGGAGGCAAGGGAGGCCGAGGAAGAGGCCCTCCTCCCTTTCTCCGAAGGGCCATCATATCACAAATGGCGGCGGCCATTGCTGCGATCCTATGCCACACTCCTTTTACTCGCTTTCCTCATCAGCCGTCGTTCGGACGGAATCGACTGATGCACCGGAACGAGAAAAGGAAGCCTTTTTGTGGGGAGGCATGCGCATGATGGGTGTAGTCGCGCATTCTCACGAAGATGCATCCAATGCACGGTACGCGAGTGATGTTAATTAATGGGCAAGGCGGAAGGGGAGTATTTTCATTCCAGTACATGTATACCTATTAGTTACTGTACGTCAGCCTAAAGTCTACAGGGGCATTTAGAAATCATTTTACATGTGCCTCTTTGAAGTTTAAATAGCATAACTTAACTCTCCCTCTCAATAAATTCTCGTTTAGCTGTAATTATGGCCATTTCACGCTTAGGATCGATAGAATAACATAGCAGCGATGAAATTTATAACCTAAATGTGCTTGTTCTTTGGAATTTAATGTAATGCAAAGTTACACTCAGCATGACATTTAAAACGCAGATTTTCGCCCAAGGATTAAACCAAAGCAATAGCATTTCACTGCTAATTTGAAAAAAAATTATCCATTTGAAGGACAAGAAGAATTTCTATTTGATGGCCCAAGCCCATACATTAAATATCAAACTTCTGAAAATAAACTGAAGAAAAGTGTGAATTTGGAGTGCTTAACCACACGATCAAATATCAAATTTATCCCGACCTATTTGTGCATTAAACAGCATTAGAATAATGTAGGAATTATACCTACTAATACTTTGGTGAGTCTTTCTGTACGATTTACAGCAATATTTATTAATAAGTATTCTGGAATTTATTTTTTAATTTCATGCAAATTGTAGGGCACATGGAAAAGGGAAATACTTTCCGCGTGTAAAAATGAACTTTTATATAAATACTACCCTCAAATTAAATGGATTATATAATTAGTGACACTTAAGTTGCATGAAAAGTGTCAAAACTGCAGTAAAAGTTTAGAGACATAAATTTTGCCTTGATACGTTGCCCGATAAGGCTACGAAATTGATGGAACACAAAAATGGAATACATAAGAAAAATCTGTTGTCGCAATCCGAATAAACAACAAGATTATTTCTCACAATCCAAGAAACTACAGAAAGAGTTACTACCGATCAGTGCCCAATCCACCAATTCAATTCAATTAGGCATAATTGGATTTACCAAAAAATTTAAAACATCACTCGTTCTGCGTACAAGAAATCAACAGTTCGTCATCAATTTAGTAAGCACCTCACATACCTACAGCGGCATTCACCTTCAAACTTATGCACCGAAAATGTATTTAAAATTCCTTGAACCTAGAAGAAAAACTATTTTTGAATTAACTGAAATAATTTGGCCACTTAATTTGTTTTGCAAGCTTCACGATTTAAAAATACTTATATATGTAGAAAATTTAATCTCATACCTATGCCTAAAATTTTCCAGAAAATCCAGAGTTTATTATTATCCTAAAAAAATGAATGAAGAAGATGAATTAAAATAAAACTGAGTAAGTATTCCTACAATTACTTATGTATACAATCATAAAAACTACAGAGAAAGGAGGAACAATTTTAAATTATTTTCATAACTTAATTTTCACAGAGCTTACATGAATGGCTACCACTCAGCAAATTTGTAAACTGATTTCCTATAGTGTAAAAATCCTATGGAAAGAGTACAGGAATCCATATTGTTCACGACACGACTATTGGTGTTACTCATAGTCTAATATTTTCCTTTAATATCTATAGAAAGACACATTTCCCGGTCAATTAGGTAGATTATTAATGTCAAAGTATTCTAATGAAACATATACCAATTTTATTAATATAAGTAGGTACTTATAAAGCAGGATACCCAATTTAAAAATTTAAAATAACACTGGAAACCGCTGCTAGAAGGTAATACGACGCTTTATATATTGGAAAACAGGTATGTCTTAATGTGTAGTGCTTTATTTTCGTTTATCAGAACGCTCCAATTCCCACCGAACGTAATGGTTATGTTGGCTGAAGAGAAGAGGAAACAGTTTAAGAACGTTCTCATTGAGGAATTTCCCAGGTAAACACTTCATCTCAAAAACCCTCCATTTGAGTAGTCGATGGTGATCATCTTTTATGGCAGCACAAGGAAACCTAATCACGGCAAGGGTGGTGGGGAATCCTCGAAAAAGCAACCACACATCTCGAATGCCTGCCTACCAACCAAAGACCGCGGGCAAGGTGAGGCAGGGAGAGGCAAGGCACCGATCAAAGGAACGCTCGAGTCATAAAAGACAAATAAAATGTATTACCTAGGTATCTTGATTTTTTAATACTGAATTTTGATAGGCACACGGTTCATAATTCTGGACTTTACCACGTGACCGTAAGTTGATGTTCTGATGATTAATATTCCTTTAAATATTCTTTTTAAATAATCTCAGCAAGAGGCAAACAAAACATTCCAGTGAATTTATCACCCAAATTTTTAGCTCATAAACGTTCAAGTTGTTTCGGTGGATTTGAGGAAAGGGAAAAGGAAACGCTTTTAAAGTTTTAAATTACACTCCAAATTAAATTTACACAATGCTGATGACTTCATCTCCTAATAGAGATGTAGAGTAATAAATGAACCCTTAAGGGCTAGTTTAAGCGCAAAAAGCGAAAATAACGTCAAAAATTACAACACTCCTGAAAGCAGCCCGAGGAGTTATAGTGCAAAAAAGGGCATTAATAAAAGAGAGTGAAAAAATAATCAGATTATGAATTAATTATTCTCTTCATTTAAGACGTATTTACTTACACACACCTCTGGCTATAGGAGCTAAGACACGTCAAAGATAATGAGGATAGTTTGAATGGCAAATGAACTTTTAAGGACTATTGTGCGAATTTCAAGAAAAAAGATAAAAGGAGTATAAATTACTCTCAGTGGGGAGATTACTAATTGATAACATTATTCTAACTATTAACTGGGAGAGTACATTTGTAGGGGTTCAAAAGGCCAGATTTAGGAAGGAGGATTAAACCATAAATAAGGCTTCCGAGATAGGACTTTGGAGAATGGAGAACTTGAGTTTTTTGTTGGGAAGCAAGGTAAAAGAAGAGCCGTAATATAAAAACGATGAAGAGAATAGGCTTATACGTGGCATTCGAAGGCAAAATCAACGGATTATTGAAAAAATAATTAAATGAGTGAATTGCCAAATATAGAGTGGGAGAAATCCCATGGGGTGGGGCTAGGAAGGACGAAAAGCTAAGAAAATACAAAAAGCAATAGGTGAGTTGTGCATGAGAAATTGATAGCTGAGATTCTAGTTTTTAGCTCGAGAGCTTGTTTCAAATTCGCTCGGTAACTATCTTTTCATAGCAAAATACCACTAATATACCAGGCATCAAGAATATTTGGTTACATTGGCAACATCGGAGTGGAAACTTGATATTGAACATACTAAAAACTAAATTTTGCTTTATCAAAGAAACTAACAGTAACTTAAGTGGAGTCACCCTGTGGTGCATATGCATATGCGAAACAATGTAAGCACGGTAATTCGTAAAAACATCTTGTTCCGTTCAAAGCTGTCAAAAAAATTCACAGTGTAAAAGTACGCCTGGGTAGCTTAACTACTTAAAGTACTCCGCCGGAAATCGAGGGATCCGGGTTCGAGTACCGGTTCAGGCGAATGGTTTTGCATTGCGTATTTTTTTATCATTTCATGCAAAAATTAATACTAAATAAAATATGCAATTTTCTGTTCAACGATACCACAGAAAAACATGTTCAGAGAAAACATAAAAACACAAAACAGATCCAAATGGAAAGAACAAGAGGAAACATGACGTACGGATTCCCTTCACCTTAGCAGATTCGCCCAAATTCAAGAACAAGCGCTAACTGAAATAACACTGTAGCTAAGCATTTAGTTTTTGCTGCGTTTTATTAGTTTGATGAGGCTCCTTTAAAATGATACTTCCGTTCTAGTTAGTAAAAAGCCTCAAACGCACGAAACTAGACATATGTGCATTTAATTAAACCGATGGCTATAAGGATGTCACGCCTTTATGCTAGCTTAAATGAATTGATGCATAACAGAGGCTATTGCTAACTATTGAATAGTTACGGATACGTTTCAAACATCTCATGAGTGCCTTTGTGAAACAAAAGGAATCGTAAGAGCAAATCGCATTTTCATCATTAGACAGCAGGTATGCATATCTCATGTCGTGAATTCAGAACTAAAATATTTTAAAAACACCAAAAATAACCTGATTTCCTATCGTATGCCTATGCACGTTTCAAAAACACAAAGAAATTGTGTAAGATATGGTGCTTTCACGGCGCATCAGTTGCACGATTTATCCTCGGGTCTTCCACCGGGTCAATTGGTTCATACTGCCCAACGTCTTCATAGTAGACTCGAGCATCGCCATCAGCCCTGAAGAGGATGCTCGAGTCGAAGATAAAAACCTCGCGACTAGTATGGACCAATTGACCCGGTGGAAGACCCGAGAAGAATTCGTGCATAAAGAAATGATCACCAAATGTACCTATGTCGCACACTCATTTTTCTGATACCAGCGACTTTTTCTCGAAAATATTCCATGAAAAGACAATACAAAAATGTTTCGCTGGATGTACGTAAATATAAATTAGAGCATTTGAAGGGTTCACATATCAATTCGCTTTTAATTATAACTAACTTCAAATTTGGAAACGGAAAAAAAAATCATAATTTCAGACGAGACTCGCTAATCAGAGGTAATATGGTCTGAGATAACCTTGTATAATACATAATGGTTGTGGACAACAATAAATAATGACAAAAAGAAGATATTTTCACACTTTCCCACTGCTCGACACATATTTTTATTCAAATAAATAACTTCGAAAATAATAATGTCGCAAACGAAATATATTTTTATTTTCGTTCACATATGAACAATTTATATTCTTTTTGGTTGCTGTTCACCCTTCCTACGTTCCCTTCCGAATTCTAACGTTCGCCCGCCATAGTTGAACTTACTTGGAGTAACCACAACAAAAGTCATTGATACGTTTAGTCGGTGCATGTACAAACAAGTAAATAAGTACCTACATGCAGGTATAATTTGGAACCTCGATAAATTGTAACCCGGACGATCGAGATTCTTCTGTAATATATTTCTTTCGAGTTTTTCGGAAGCAAATTTAACAACTCGGGAACAACTAATGAGTAATTTGTCCTGTAATTCAAACTGTAAAGGTCGACAACAACCTACAGTCAAGAAAAAGGCATACAAATTACCTAAATCTTGCAGAGAGCGTAGTTGCAGGGCTTTTCGATTCTCCTTTAACATTATAAGCTGGACTGTCACAAAAAAGCCTCTCACATAGACGAGGGGCCTCGAGGGCGCCCTACTCGGATCCAATGCAGCAGAGCACAGGGAAATGGATTATTCCCATCTCGACGACCACAGGGGAATGTAATGACGGAAACCGTTACACAATTCCGTTCCATTCGAATGAAATCCTATTAGGGCTAGCCTTAAGTGAGCAAAGCAATATCGAAAACCATCCGGCTGTCGAGCCGATTCCTGGAAAGCCAGACGCGGGGAAGGAGGCGGACTACATGGCAGGAGACGCATTTCGTTTTCGCCAATTACCCTCGTATCAGGAGGCGATGACCTTCCGAGGAGCGATGCATTCGCATAAAGATGGCCGCGGCGAGGTCACCGGTGGGTGGGCACTAGGGTGGTGAGAGGGATTGAGGCGGGGGGAGGTCAGGGTGGTGGAGGAGGGCAGAGGCGTCAGTTTCGG
>LYUA01000081.1:1225768-1245633 GCA_002093875.1 Calopteryx splendens | reverse complement strand
TATATATATATATATATATATATATATATACACATATATACACACACACACATAGAATGGCTATGAATACATATATATACATAGAATGAATGTTTTGTTAATTTGCAGACATTTTTCGAACCTCATAGAAACAAATTCATATAAAATGACCGGGGTGCCCAAAAAAATCGGTAAAATTAAGGAAAAATGACAGATGATGTGAATTCATATTCATAATCCATTCCTAGCAACCGAAACACAATGAATATATTAATAATAGAATTATATAAGAGTTAAACACAAAGCAGATATTTATAACATTAAATATGATGCAGAAGTAGATAAATCTCCGACTTTAGGATAAAATAATAATATAATTAAAATATATACGTGACTCAATTTCCATTCCAAGAGATAAGAGAAAATAGTGGTAGCCATTAAAAAAATACTCTTTAGTAAAAATTTAATGAAAACTTAAAGGGTAAATTAATTAAAAATACAATACGGCCCCTATCACCGGCTTTTAGGAATACCTATCATTAGGTATTTATGCATGCATAGAATTGAATCTTATTCATCAAAATAACTCATATCTGCAGTACCTTCGTGCCATGACTTACCCAATGGCCAAAATTTTAAAGCTCAAAACTCACATTGCCTATCAATCAGCCTAGCTCTTCGCAACAAAACAACTACGCTTGAAGAACAAGGAGAATTCTAAACATTTGGGATTTTTTCGGCGAACCAACCACAGTTATAATCGAACAGAACATTTTATTTCCATGCACTATGCACGGATAACAAATACGAACCTCAGTCTTATGTGATTTCAAAGCAAAATATTTGACTCCAGGGGAAGTAAGGACTGATAACTATCACCCAGGCCATTTTGCGGGGGGGGACGGACAACATAGCAGGGACAGATTGTGGTGCCCGCAACGGGAAATTATTATAGTAAACTAGGTATAGCAATATTATAAAAGTAATATTATCAATTCGTTTTCAAAATTCTAACACAACTCACTCTATCCTAAGTTCTGGACGTTCGATGGAATTCGGTACACTTACTCAGAGCAACCATACCAAAATTACTTATGTAGATGGGCACCTTTGCATGCTAAATTTACCAGATTCTGTAAGTGTGGCATTTTGAAGATGTATACAATAAGTAGCGGAGAATGATAATTAGTTAGTAATACGATCAGTTAATTTAATAGTCCAAAACCAAAAGTTAATATGCCTCACCTTACGTTTATGATACAGAAAAGCTCCTATGTAGTACATATGTATAAGAGGTCAAATAATAAGCTTTATCTCGAGGAGACATATTTTAATTTTTGATTGCTAACATTAGCTAAAAAACAGAAGACCATCCTTTTATGAAAGAATTACATATACCTAGTTACGCCTGAAACAATTTCTTATACATCCTGCTAAAAATAAAATTAGAAATAATAAAAATAATACCGTGCCTCACATTTTACTAGCTACGTATAAAAAATCATTTTATGATTATTTAATAAATAAATAAGTTTTTAATGAAATTTTCAATACAAAAAAGTTTATTATTACATGCCGCATTTATTTCCGACCCTTTATGAGCATGAGCTCATAAATTTCATAACTAACGCTCAAGAATCAATAGGAGACATTGCTTCTGGGTGTATTGATTAAATTTCAGACAATGAAGACAATTATGCTACAGATAAAACTTATGTTCCATAGTACGGAGAATACATAATGCAATAAACATATGTCAGCAGTGCATTAGTAGGTATTATCTGAGTGATGCCAGAAAGTCACGTAGGAACACAATGTTATAGGTCATGAGACAAAGGATGTAACATATACAATTACATGGCTATAACTAATTAACACTAGCACCGTTAGTCAGCCGCTTCTATATTGATAGGTGCGCCTTTAGATTAGGAAATTTCTTAAAGGAAATGTTAGAAAAATACGCCGCATAATATTATCGAATATATAATACACCAAGGCCCTCTTCCTTTATCCAAAAACGTAAATTTAATACAAAAATTATACATAATAAAATTAAAAACGATAAAATTTCACACAATAATTCTGACATATTTCTAGGGTAAGTTTATCTGCTTAACTACATGCGATATATTTGCTCCCTTCAATACTCGACAACGCAACGGCAACAACAGTATTTCATACCCAGCCTCGTTCTGAAGCCAATTTTTCCGACGTTAGCTAACAATTACAGAAAAATTTTAGTGGTACAGGTATTGAAATTATTTCACTTATGTGGACCGTTCAATTAATAACTAAAAACATGCTTGAAAAGTGGTTCTGTTTGTGGTTAAAAGCTTCAAAGAGCATCATCATTAGCGTTATGGTGCATTGGTTTTGAAGCTCCATTATTGTCTTTCTAACCATAAGAACCGGGAAAGAACTACAGTGAAAGACCCCGGAGATGCCAAATATTTTGAACAAGTAGTGACAGATATAAAAGAAAAAATTCAGACATAAAGGGGTCAAGCCGATCGAGTTAGAGCTGCGTCAAAACAATCTTAGGATTGATGGATCCACACCATTGAGAAATTTATTTAAAATTACATTTTTCCGAAACAAATAACTGCAAAGTGGTTTATTTTTTAATTTGAAAATTTATGAGCAAACTCCTCACCTATCGCCCTCGCGGGTGTACAGTCATCCGTCGAATCTGATGCAAAACGCAGGGCCAACCTTAATCCGGCCGTGGGCGAATAAAATCTACGGCCGGGCGCAATAATGAAAGACATTTTCAAAATTATTATAAATTGTATTGCTGAACGAACTGAATAGTAGGTACCTACACCAATTGGGAAAACTGTGGATATTTTAAGAGTGCTTTGAAGTCAGCAGTTAATCAAATTTATCAGTTTTTTGGAAACGTGGAAAATAATCATTAAGGCTGCTACTTTGCAGGGCACTTGAATACTTTTAAGATCTTCCAAAAGCTAATAGTTACCGCTGTAAACGCCATGCATAGTAAAAATATGAGATAAATATTAAGCAAGAAAAACAAACAAAGCCCTTCGTAAATTATATGAATTTACATTTATTTTAATGCTCAACAAAATCCCAAATATTTGTCTTAAGTGCATATTCTATCCCTTAATTTTGGGGAATATTTCTTAACTCGTATTCTCACAAATAATTTTTGCGACAACTACACCGTTAATAATAACTTCTAAAATACAATTTAAAAAATGTTATTTTAGATGCACTTAGATAATTAAGGAATGAGAAACTTGATCACAGGCCAGATGCTTATATTTATCAAAAAAGGGGTTTCCATTTATAATACTTATATTCTCTCATATAAAAGGACAATTAAAATCAAATTGTGATACAATTCTATAGATTTAGCGTTTATATGCTATTTTCATGTCGTTATTGTGCTAGTATTCAGACTTGTTTCCGCTACTGTCTGATAAACAACTGTATTATATATGGCCATAACTGTTTTTAAAAAATGAGGTCATGTTTAACATGCAAAACAGGCTAAAAAATCAATATTTGATCTAACATTAATATAGCTTTAGAACGAGGTGATAAATAATATCTAAAAGGTTTCTTTTATCCATTTTATTTGCGGTTTTTAACTAATTTATTACCTATTGCGATTAGATAAAATATCTTCATAGTCAAGATGACGCCATTGTATTCTATTTAAAGAAAACATTTCTGGGCATCTGAAGTGGAAATAAAGACCCATAGAAGCTATACGTAGTTGTTGGGGAGATTAATATTAAGAAATAACTAAATGTTCTTTAAGTTTCAACCTAATCGCAGCCGCTCTTTCTCATTGATTTTTTTCCAAGCGTAAGCCTCGTCCAAATTTCTATTAATATAAAGAACCTCCGAGTGTTACACTTCCGAAGAATTTTCCACCTAATTGTTTTAGAGAACATCTGTTTGAAAAAAATAATATACCTCTATTAATTAATTTATACTTGGGTCACCGGTAAGACTCATTACCAACTTCAGGTAATCGACATTAAATTTATTTGACATTGTTCAACAACTCTTTCTTTCCCTTTCTGATGTGGTAGAGAGTAGCATATGGCCTAAGGACGAAAACTGTATATAAATGGGAACTAAAAATGACGGCAGGAATCCGAGATCTAAAGGGAATGGAGAGAGAAAAGGTGAAACGAATGAAAAGATTAGCAGAAATCCATAGAGTGAAAACGATGACAGTAAGGATGCCACATGACAGGCGGGTTAAATATCACAAAAAAGTTTCGAAAAATATTTAAAGTTGCACTTTCACCAGATCATCCAACAAACGCTGAAATTTCAGCCTAATAGCCGCCTCAAAAGGAGACCGAAAATAAAAAACGACACCGAGTAAAAATCCAAGACAAATTTGCTCGTATTAATTTCTTTTCCCTTTTCAAGTGATGTCACGGCATTATGTTGTTTACAAAATTCTACGCGTGCCATCGTTGCTTTGGAAACCCAAGAGAGCCCGAGGATAGCGAGTGGCGAATAGCGTGAGGTATCTATGACCCAGAGGAGGGTCAATTTGTAGACCCGGATGCCAGTTAGAAGCGAACTCTGGACTTCAAATCTAACCGAATGAAGTAGAGCTCAGAGCTATTGTAGCACGAACCTCATACTATGCTTCGGTAATAGCGGCCAATTATTACAAGGTGCTTATGGCTGAAGTGGACAGACTAATAGGCCAACGACCGCCCATTTGGTAAAGCTATGTTCCCCTCGGCAAACTGCCCAAAACATAATATTTTTAGCCCAAAACACCATTCGATGTTGGGAGCTAAGCGCTTCGCGTCAAAGATGAGTTTGACAGTGGTAACCCAAATTCCATTCGCCTTTTTGTTCAATTATTCGTGAATTTATCTGCAAAAAGTCGGCATCAGTACGTTTTGATGCTCGATAAAAGTCACTTCAAGATCTTTAACGCTATAAAAATGGATTACACCGTTGAATAATAGCACACGGAAGACAATGATGGTTTAAAATCTACACCGCAATAACCTATTCTTTGACACTACAAGATAATTATCCCAATCCAAAGGATATCTTATCCATCTGAAAAGAAGCTTTCCGGAAAAGATTTTAATAAGCCTATCTATATAATGTTTTCATAGTTTACGGGCAAAGAAAAAAATCCTTGGCACTTTCAAATCAAATATTGACGATGGGGATTATCGATTTATAGATTTCTAAAAAAGAGGAAGCAGTTTGATCACCTCTATTAGACGACCACATTCCTATTTTCCTTGTCCCCCTTTTTACAGGCTCCATTTAATACTCCATAAGCCAGCACGTTAACTGAACCTCCATTGTACGACCACCTACTAACATGACCGCGACCAGGCCAAATTGTGCTCCTTTATACGAAATGTACCTGCGTTAGGCGACCAGATGAAATGTGTACCCCAGTGATGTCCGTACCTACGCCGTGTCTACCTTGGACGCGGATCCGATCCGAACGGGACGATTGTTCTGACTTCAGAAAATCAAACACATGTTTACGTAAGGAAGAACGTGATGTGCCACTGACCGAATATATTCTGTTAAACGATGTCTGTTCTGATTGGTCACTGCTATCATCCAAGGTGGTCAGTCTGGAAAGTTCTCGAAGGAAAATAGGATCCAGCAGTATTCTTTATCCAGATACACGATTGCGATCATCCCCAGAGTACTTGTGAGTGCGACATGATGTAAATTCCTGAGTGACATCTTCGAAACATGAAATCTTGGGAAGGTTCTACCTAGGACGGAGAAGGGTGAGAAAGAAACTGCAGACGAAAGCCATCATTGATATTTTACCCAAGCACCGCCACATTATTCACATAGTATAGTAGGTGCTCATGGCCCACGAATATTGCATTGCTTCTCTTGCCCAACAACGATTGGTTACTAATAATTCATCTAAACTTGTGATTTCGGGAAGGGCAAATAAATATGCAAATGTGGAAAAAGATAAGCGTGGTCAATAAGTTTATACGGCATTTTGGTACCGCTACCTTTGGAGCATATACGTGCCCAGTTTTAAAAATGTTCCTTAGCGTCACTCCTTTCCGTCGAATCGAAGAGAAAAGCAGAATGTTTACCTCTTTCGGAAAATAAGTGTGTAAAAAGAGAGTGGCTGCGATTGGTTACAAAAACTTGCCGAAAATTACAAGGGTGGGACAGTAAAATCTTTGAACATTTTTGAAACGTAAGGACGAACTACTCCGTGATTAGGAAAGTGAAAAAGAAGTGCCTGTGAAGAGGATAAGAGATGGAATGTTATAATCCAGACAATATGACAAAGACACTAACCAATTCCATTTCATAATTTGCACATTTCACGTATGTACTTTTTTGTCTTCGTATTTATGCATTTATCAGGGTTCATGCAAACAATAATTTTTGACGTTCATATACCTAGACATGTAAAAATATACATACGTGATGTTTTAATAATTATCTTTCCATTGACAATCACCCCAACTTTAATGCAACATAGCATCATACTTATGTACTTTCATTTTGTAAAGCAAAGTTCTTCAAGCCCACAGTTCACCCAATCTAACTGCTAAGCTGACTCAACACTTCTTAGGCGATCACCTGAAGACCTAGAAGACCATTTCTTTCAGGAACCATCAGAGGTCACCATAGACTGGTTCCATTGTATGACGAAGAATCGAAGAATTCTCTGTCAATTCTTCGCAGGACTGTCTTGCTATTATATGTACCAGTGATATTTTCAGCATCCTCTTCTAGTAGCACATTTCAAAAGCATCTGAGTGGTAGGAATTTTATTGCTTAAAAGTCCCAGGAGTATGCTACAGGTGTCGATCGAGGGGTATCGAATGAAATGGAGTGCATTGATGTCACCCTTCCACCTTAAACACAGATCTGCTCATCAAGCCAAAGGAAATTGGCGCCAAAGGAACCAAATTTGGCGAAGGTGAACGCCTTTTCATTCAAAACGCAAAGAATAAAGACGTCATTAGGAAAGATGGATAAGTAGCAGCGCAGGGTTTGAATAAGAGTTGGGGGAACATTTTCTTTTCAAAGGAGGCAAACAACGAAATATTTCATTTTTATGACTAAGTTTTGTGCTAATACAGTACCAACTTACGATTTTTTTTCTTCCTTGATGATTTATCTACTTGGACCTCATTTCTATAGCCAAGCCAAGTTTTCCATATGATTTCGGTTTATTGGCTCCTATGCGCGAGTAATTCCTAAATAAATGTAAAACTAAGATTATAAGACGCAGAGAATTAAATTATTCGTTGGTTTTCTATGCATTTTATCAATTAATTGTTTAGGGCCATTAAAGAAAGTAATTTAATAATTTCAAAGTTAACTTTAATTAGTTGAATTCCTTCATCAAACATTTAAACCATTCACATTTGATTAAAATATCTACAAAGGGAACAAAAATCATAATCGATGTCGTCGTAGGTGAACTGACTTAATATACTAATTTACCTTAGGCATTTATCTAATTATTCATTTTAATTTTAAGCTTAAGGGTGATGTGTTCTCATTACTAATTATTATTTCGTACACAGAATATCTTTTAAATAAATTTCCAGATGGAATTGCTACGCCACACGTTAAAACACTGCAATTTATCTAAAGGGAACTTAAAAACATTAATTCATCATATTTAATAAAATATAATGCTAGTAATTCGTGAATGGCTCGTTTGCGAGCACGCGTAAATATTTTATTTAAAGAAAAATCCAGTTTCTTCAGAATAGAAGTTTAAAGCCTGCTGCGGAGCCAGTAGCTACATCAACGCTGTTGGAAAAGCTGGAGTTTAAGTTGCTCAAATTAGATGTTTTGTATATTGCGCACTCGATTGCGTACTTATACATTTTTCACATTGAAAATTTATAAATTTAAGTACCTATAACCGACAAACTTCCTGTAACACATTTTTAAAGTTAATTTGGATTCAGTCTCATTAAGTGCTACAAACTTCCTCTGGTAGAACACCCTATTTTAAATTTAAACGAAAATAAATTTTAAAATCTCTGGGAATCATTTGATCTTTAACGTAAATCCTCCAGTTAAATCTATGTTTTTCAAATTTCATTTCTCAATTCGGTTTTCATTAAAGCAGATCACCTTCGGGAACTGGTGGCCATCATCGGGAAATTAGCATTGGTTATAAGTTGTTGATAACCAGTACAGGAAAATACAATTCCATATTTAAAAAGAGAATCCTTAAATCATATATTTCATGGAAGAACGGAGAAAGAAAGGAAACCGATTTACATACACCTCAAATAAACCAGCATTTACACTCATAACCTCACTCGTTTCGATTCCACATCCGCTCAGCGAACGCTATCGACCATATTGTCAAATATCACTTTGCAAACTCCTCCTCCGGAAAGCGATACCGAGGATTATTCAGATAATTCCCTCAGCTTCGTCACCAACTTCACCGTCATCTTACTCGCCCAAGACGCCGCCTTTAAAGTGTTTTTTCAGGAATGCTAAGTAAAATAATATATAGTCCTCCTAGTGCCTCATTATACCCTTAGATGAAGTGCGATAAATTTTGTGATTAGGGTCCTAGCAAAATTTCTTAACTCTTTTG
The DNA here is from genome assembly GCA_002093875.1 of Calopteryx splendens. Taxonomy (NCBI): domain Eukaryota; kingdom Metazoa; phylum Arthropoda; class Insecta; order Odonata; family Calopterygidae; genus Calopteryx; species Calopteryx splendens. Next base: position 1,237,064 of record LYUA01000081.1, on the reverse strand, counting down.
TTTAACCACTCTTGTTTAATGAACTACTTCCCTCTCTAGCTGGCATAAAACATCCGTCAGAAGACCCATATTTCAAATTCCTAAACCATTTTAAGCAATAACTCGGTGGCGAGCACGCTCAGAAAGCATAGATATTTATTTTAGTGGTAGATGTATATAATATCAATGAAAAAGAAAATACACAGAATACGTTTCCGTTTTCTTGAAAAAATGGAAATCCAATGAATTTCTGATTTTGGCATCTAATTTAATTATCAAAAGAATCATCCTGGGTGCATTACAAATTCGTACAAAATTGTATTCCAAACCAACAACATTGATCTGAATCCAATAATGACTATCTCAAAGAAAGAAGTTGGTGCAATTTCTTAGTTTTTAGCATTTCACCTTGCATCGCGTCGTCCGATCACCAGAATGTATTAAAACAAAATAAAAATATGATTGGTTTTATGGAATGTACAAAATACTAACAAAAAAATCACGATTATAATGGTAAGTACGGTTTAAAACGTGGGAAAGATATTTTCTTTGAAAGGTACTAGTTCAGACGAAGAGAGAGTTAGTCTTGACGATATTAAAATAAATACACTCATTATACAAAATTGGTGACTACGTACGTCATGCGCTGTAGCAAAAAGATGTCAGTTATAATTCCACGGCGCATTCTCACAAGGTATCTGTTCGTAAGGAGTCGGCATAAGAGCTTCTTTGCGGCCACTAATATACGGTAGGTACATTCAGCGAGAAAAGAACCGTCACACACATTTTCTCAATCGTATTCGTATTTAATGCCCCAATGAGAGGAAAAATATTTTCAATCCAACCCGCTCAATTAAAAGGCTCTTTTAAGCACATAGGTACGTTTCTTATGCTTGGTTATTTCAATACCCATGCGGCAAAAACCGATGCCTCCGTGACTGGAGGGAAGGAAATAATACCTTAGAGGAGATTAAAGTGGAAAACAGAACGCATATAAGAAGCCAAACAAGTTTTTTTTCCATTCCCCTCTCCTCCGACCAATGGAGGAAAAGGATCCTCTATTAGATTGCCATGGAGACCGGAGAAATAGACTCCGCCCACCGACCTTCCGACTATGTAATAACCCATTACTGATATTATGGGCGGAAGAAATTGCTTTGGCCCCGTTGAAGCAGTGGAATGGGATGCTTTAGGGGAGTGGGAAGATTGAACAAAATGGCCGACATCGCCAGAAAACTCTCGAAGCTGAGTCGTCATATTGATCTCACGTCCATCCACCGCGAATGGCAGCTGCAAACACACCGAGATACATCGACTAAACATCTAAAAGATATAAACCATTGGACACATGGGAAATAATGTGAGTCGCTTATTTTCAATATTATTAGCCTTTCAAATATTTACTCATTTTATAAGTTGGCAAATTAAGTTTTACGAAGTCACGATCCTTCAAGGAGTTCGTTTAGCTATTAGACATTCAAATGCATTATGAAATATAGTTCCTTTGTGAAAATATTTTATCAAGACAAAAAAATCTCATTACATGATATAATAATTCTAAGATTACTCTAAATTATGCAACATAGAAAGATAAGAGATGCAAATTAACCTGTCTATATATTTCATTAATTGAAAAACTCTCCTCAAATACGTATCAAGAGATCCTTTAATTGCAAGTCATTTTTTACATACGAGAATATTTTAGTCTGAAACAAATGGCACATCCACAATGTCATTCTATTTCAGGAGAAAAAACCACCCCGGTTACCTTTACCGTGAGAACAAACATAAAGCTGCAATCACATATACACATCGTTGGTAAGTAAATTAGATACGTACCCACTCCAAGATAGAGAAATAAATATGTAAATATTACTTGAAAGCAGATATTGGGAAAAGCAGGCACATAAAATCACTTTCGAATCATGCAAGGTAGGAACCAAGTGGTAGAGCCCACCCTCGGAAATAAAGATAATTGAGAAAATAAAAGATTACCATGTTATAGCCTAAAGCAATAAAAAAGTAATAAAAAATGTAATACCTATATGAATGATTACATAAAAGTCCGGTAAACTGTAGAGTACATATTTATTTTAAATAATTAATGAAGACTTCTAACAAACTTTACTGACTGGATCATTCGAAATGGTATTCGTTGATAAATGTAAACGATAACTGATTCCAATGTGTAATATTCATTAAGTATTTGACAACCGGGCCGCATTAATATTACTTTAAAGGTAACATTATTAGTTTCAGCCAACACAATATATTAATAAAATAAATATAAGCCAATTTAAAATTCAAACCGATGCGACTTCAGTCATCCGTTTCTTGTGAAAATCTACTTTCCAATACCAGAGTATGGGAATCATAAGTTCCTCTCCTATTCCTCACGAAAAGTGATTCCATTGTTTATTGACCTAAGAAATAGAATAAATATGCACGAAAACCAATGATTGATCTGATAAAAAATTCCCAGTTCTCATTTTATTCTAAAGTTAATACCTTCTTTGACATCAAAGGTTTTTCTTGAGTTGAAATAATTACACTCTTATTTTCGGGTTTCTGAAACTAATAAAATAAAATGGGAATACCTAAAAATACATTCTCACGAAAGGTACAGAAATAATAATAGGAGATAACTCCGAAATACAAGAGGATTTTTTATTATATTATTTCGTATGAGAGGACCTTATGGAATTCTTGGTCAATTCATATCCACTATAATCTTTTGCTGAATGTATATCTTGGAAAAATGCCAAGGAATGTGGGCTTAAAAATACGGAATATTTTTTTACCTAATGAAAACATCTTTAATCAACGAAAGCCATTATTCAATGTAAATAAATTCAATGGCTGATATCCAAAATCAAACTCACATAAAATTAAATTTCAATAACGCCATCATGGTTGCAGATGAACTAACTATAAAAATTAATAATGAAAAATGACAAAAATGATTTTTTTTAAACACACAAAGTTAACAATCTGAAGAAGTTTCTTTCATTACCTATATCCACAAAATAGGCCTTCAAATTAACCTGTAACTGAATAAAATAAGACTTAGGACAAAAAAGTACGTTTGAATATCTAAACAAGATTTTCGTTGATCATATTTTTTCATTTGTTTTTTTATTACTTTCACTAAAGAAAGTGGCAACATTATGTGGCAGTACTGATTGCTGATATTTTCTGATTATCCTTTGGTAAACTTTAATTCTTCCGCACTTTTTTTCGACAATACTTTCTAATATTATGATTCTCGAAGTTTCGTAATGAATGGTCGTGAGCAGGGGCTAGGACTAGAGGTAGTCGCCGCCGAGCGCGCTCAGGGGAGAGGCGTCGGAGGCCGGTGAGGATCAAGGCATCCGACGCCCGCCGGGGCTCCTCACACACTCCCTAAATGCTCGCGAGAGCAGGTAAGGAAGTATAACGGGAGAGAAAAGGGCGTCGAGGGCCTCCTCTAGTTCTAAAAATACCTACTTCAACCCAGGTATTCTCTTTTAGAATCAAAATTCGAGGAATTTCACAAATATCAGGCCTCATTACAAAGGCGCGAAAGCTGCAAAACTAGTTTGTGAAGAGCATAGAAAAATTCACAGCAAAAACTATTCTAAACAACTTTCACTTCTTCACAGTCTTTCATTCCCAAGATTGGTAGACTTTAGCCCACCATTCTTCCCCATCCCATGTCAATTCCTTCTCTCCAAGGTACGTCTTCCTTCTTACATCATCCACAATTATCAACGAATTAAAGTTTATTTGCTTTGAAAATCATTATGGGATTTTCAGATCAAGGGATTCAGTAGAAAACTAAATTATCACTGTACGAGCTCAACGTTCCCGCATTAAGCAAAACAAATACTTGCATCCTTACTTTTTCAACAGAGATTTTATCATTACTATAATAATTGTTTACCATTAAGCTTAACATTCAAATCCAACAGAAGAAACCGAAAATAATCTCGTCGGGACAACGATTTATGAAAGTTATGGAAAAAAGGAGTACTGTTAGAAGAGAGGAGCGAGGAATATACCAGAGATAAGTGAGAGAGTGAGAAGGGATGCGTTTGCACGCTTTCTTCTTCGCAATGTAACGTCGAGCCAATACACATTTGTCATGATGCATGCCAGGTTGTCCTCTGGCCCTTCTCTTTCAAAAGAAGTCTTGTCCCTTGGAAAACAAACCGTAAGGACACCGCCACGCCCTTCTAACTCTCCCACCTCTTCCCCTCTACCTAAAATATGGTACATTCTGCTCCAGCATAAAAATGCCTTTGGATTTGACGTCTTTTCTGCGACGCCCCCGTATTAAGTGAACGAACCCGGCATTTATAAGGAAACAGATAACCCCTGCTGGAAATTTAACTGCACAGTATCTTAAAACTAAAAAGTCCAAAGGACAGATAAAATGCATGCGGAGGTTTACGAGTGGATGGGCCATTTTTCCATGCACTAGCGTTTCCGTTCCATCAAAAAATGAGCATCACAGAACGCATGAGAAAATACAATTACTTATGGTTTGCCAATGGTATGCAACACCGAAGATGACCGTTGAGCTAAATAATCAAGACACTTTCTAAACTTTAATGTAAAATCATTTAAAATTAAATGGTGGTCATGACTGCACGTGGTATATGTTTTGTAATCTACCTACGTTTAACCTGAGACCCTACAATGTCTTAAGCCAATTCTCATATAAACTCAGTCCCAGGTAAAATAATACAGAATATTCACAGGAATGATTAAAAAAGTAAGTAAAATAATTTAGAATATCATCGTCAACAAACAACTTCGGAAGAGTTCACTTAATTTTTCCACCACCGCCGATAACATATATTTTCCCTGCGCTGCAATTTAGCAATTGCAATCGTCGGACCCCGGAGAGGAGAAATTACCATAACGAGGTTTTCAATGGCTGTTATATTTTTTTTATATTTTACCTTTTTTACTATTGTTATACTGAACATTGCTACGGCGGAAACACTTAACTTAAATACAAAGCATTTTTTAATTGAATTTAAATCGGAACAGTATGTTCGGGTGAAGAAACAAGTCAATCTACTTATGAACCATAGCCACTTTTGCTGATCTATCGCTTTTCGAAGGCGTATTGACTTACTGGTTCCAAAAATGTATAATTCAAATCCAACGTAGGCGATGAGTTCCGAGTTATTTAGTAAGAGAGGATGGATCTTACACATCATTTTCCAGGTTATATCAGTTTTGAAAGAAAGCACTGTCATAAGAAGAATCTAAACATATCCTATTTGATTTTTACAGATCAAGTAGTCCGATTAATCTCAAGAAAGCGTGAGAACTAATTAATTTCTGTATGTAGAAGGTTTAGCCTCGCGGAATTCGTTTATACGGCCATTCTCAACTTTCACCAATCCAAAATGATCTGATTGAAAATTGGATTCATAGATTTTTTTACGATAAATTCTCATTTAATTCTAGTTTTTAGTCAGTAAAAACTTTGGAGTAAAACTTGGAGAGTAAACGAAATTAACAATTAGCGTGGCTGATCACCTCAAAGTGTACTATGGCTATGAGCGTTCTGAAACCTCGTTAATTTTGAGACCATTCTTTCCACTGCACTATCACAAACAACACATATAAGTAATGAGAATAGAGCTATCTCGGAGTGTAACTCAATTTTTTTCCACACACCCGTGCCTATTTAGATAAACAATAATCCATAATGCATGAAAATCACTAGTAAAGTACAATTTCAACAATTCCACTGAGGAGTCAGAATATGTAATAAAAAATCTGAGATTGGTCAAAAAATCGTTTGCAATAGGTGACAATTCAAAAATAAGACTAAAATCAGAAATAATATCTTAAATTGAAGTGCTTATGGGCATTTAAATTCAGAATTGTCGTTGTAGTTACACCATTTCAATTTTTCGCTAGCTTCAGTTTTCCGCCTAAAATTTTTCTCAGCAACATACCACCACTAAGTTAATTGTAAAAACTGAGTACGTTCTCTTATTAAAAGGATAATAACTTTTCCAAAATCTCCATGTAAGTACAACCTGCACATATTGCTGAAATATTTTCACACTTCGATCGGGAATTGTAAGAGCTAACTGATGAAGCTGAGAGGTGAATACTATTGCTAATTATAGATTATTTAACTCCATTAATAATTATTATCTTAATATTAATACTATTATTAGTTACTATTATGAATAGGTTAAGGTTTCAATAGGTATTATAATCCTGTTCAATTCCCTCTTTGGTGATTCAATCCTCATTTTATAACTAATTTCAACATTTAAAACGTCGCTTATCAGTTTAGCTGAACTGGAATCATCTAATGCACCGACGAATAAGGAAGTGCCTACTGCATCCTTTTTTACACAGTGAAAGCTAGAGAAGTGCCTCAGAAAAGCTCGATTAAAAGCACCAAGCGGAAATGCATACATAAATTGCGCAATTTTAAATCGATAGATCGTCAGTGTCCGTAGAAACTCCAGGAGAGACCCGTTTCATCTACGGTGCAAAACGGCATTCAGTTTAGCGCTTAAGTGCATTGCTACTCTGACACTTGGATGGGTGGGGAAGAGGAGAATCGAAAATCGGAATTTGTAACGACATGAAGTGAAGTAGGAGATATGACTGAAGAATGAAATAAGCATGAGAGGGGAATAAGTTAGCTAAAAACTCGTTCCTCAAATTTCCACCGATATTACCATGCAGCTGTAGTCTCCCGAGTCTATTGTGGGCTTCCTCGAGAATTTTCATTTTTCTGTTAACAAATCTTGGAAGTTGCTTCGACATCCTTTTTTTTCTGCTTTCCAACGAAATTTCTGGAAGAATTCTTAATGCCTGAGAGCTAAATATGCATTAAGACTATTGAAATAGTAAAATGTCGAATAACCTTTTAGTGGCTGAATTCTTAAATCTCAGGCGCATTTGATTAGCTCCGATTTGGATTATGAAACTAGTGAAGTCATTGAAAAGACATTTACTGAGAAATGGGATCGAAACGCAGGTATGCAGAAATGGAAAGATCCATACGAATGTAAATAGCTCACAATATCAGTCCACATCCATCACTTGACTGCTTAACGTTACGTCACTGAACTCGATGAGTAGACTCAAAAGAAAAAAGGCCGTGGAGCGAAATCAAGGTGAAATGAGCATGGAAACCCGAATGGAGTTCTCCGGGTCCGGGAATGGAGCGACGAGTGCGTCCGACGCCAACGCGTCCATGCAAATGAGGTCGAAGAAATTGGAGTCAGCATGCCGTTCGAACACTCGTTTAATAAATCTCACTCGAATTTCGGCTAACGTTAGATGGCTTCGATATAATACTGAAGGAAACAAAAGAAAGAGGCGGGACAGCGGATAGGAAGATGTACGTACTAAAAACTCAATTTGAAGTTTTACAATCACATGGGAGTCGGTATACGATTTCGAAATGAAATAATCGACACTGCAATGAAATTTAGAATTAACAACCTCGAACCCACAGAAGTGACACACTGTATGCACTAATATGAGTAACTGAACTGAATCAAACGAAAAATAAATTTGTATTTGGTTTAACGTTACGAGTTTGATCAATAAATTAAAATCTATATCTTCTATTCCTCCTCTGTAATCTTCTATTCCTCCTCTGTACAAGTCTCCTAAGAACTAAATTTTTCAGAAAGCCTCTCATAAATCGATTTTTGGCTTGAGTGAAATTCAACCCCACCTTAGAAAATAGACGTTCTGCAAGCAAAGTTGTGGAAGTGATTTTCGAATAATCTCGTGCGAGCTAGTAAAGATCAGGTAAAGCACACTTCACATCTTACCAGGCTCCAAAGGTTCAGGAGAGAGAAGAGAAACTTAATAAATACGCAGAGAGCTCATCTCAGAGGTAATAGATTTCATTTTTTCATTGCCTCTAGTCAACACTTTGTGGTGTCTTCAAAAGCCTGTGACACTGATTGACGCCTCGCTTCTAATAAAGGAACATAGAGTATTTTCGGATCCCTATCTATTAATAAAATCAATGCTTGTATAATTGAATTTATAATTAACCTCTCTGCCAATTGCCGAGTCCCAAATTTCCGACAAAGCCTTTTGCTATTATTGCAGCTCAGATGGCTCTGAAATACCTGACTTGGTAACGTGACGATAAAATGGCTACTTTTGATCTCAGATATCATCATATTCTATGACCCTTGTGATGATTTATGAATTACATGAACAGAGTGCCACGCAGCTCTATGGTTGCTTTTACCTCCCGCAAATTGTGCCTCACTTTTCTGATCAGGTTTCAGTGTGTCGCTCTGTATTTATATTTTGTTACACCATGCATCCATTTGGATTTGGTAATGGGAAGCATTTATCTTTATAAGTAGATTACCGAATGGAAAGTTACGAGCAAAAACTAATTGGTATTGAAAGAAAATGATCGAGGTGAGTAAAATATCGATACATTTCCCATATCGCTAAATGTGAGCAAGCACGGGAGGAAAAATAAGGGTAGCGATGCAGTGTTTTATGGATAGCTCAGCAACCAGCTCATGGTGTAAAACAATCTCTCATTACAAATAGCTCATCCGCAAAACGAACACTTTTAGAATTAAAAATACGTTCTTCTTTAGTAAACATAAACATAGTAAATATTGATTGTGATCCTATGTTAAATTCTTCAAATGTACTTCCATGCACTTAGTTCAACTGTCACCATTCTCTTCCCATGCCTATAATGCCCAAAGTGCACTGCCGGTCCACGGTGACTATTTCAAAAGGAACCGGAAGGGGTAAAGGTGGCATGACTATTCTCACCCACCGCATCTGTTTGGGGCGGGAGGGAGACAGCATTTGTTCATCCCATTTAAACCAAAGAAAGGAAAGCCGGACGTCTTTTATGAAACCGTTCGCACAATAGATATTGGTGTAAAGCGTCAATTGCTGTTCTCCGGAATCACGGCCAACTCGACGAGCAAAATGCGATGGGGAAAAACATTAAACAAAGATGGAGGATGGAATAGAGGTCCATAAAAGTAAACGTAGAACAGTGTGCAATTGCAAAAAACACAAAGCTAATACCTCACTCAGGCCTGTGTTTCCTCACAAAACGGTTAAATGATATGCCCACGTAATATTGAAAGAGTTGTAACCTTAGCAATTTAAAACCATAAAATATGTCTAGATATAAAGGTAATCACTATTGAAATAACGAACGAAAGAACAAAACCCGACAAACGGCCGAATTTATAATAGCACTAATACCCCGCACGCGATTACAAAGCGTGATTATACACGGTAGCATTTGGATCGACTGTACTGTGGCTTGTTATTTTATTCCTAATCAAGAGACAAATGCAACTAATAAATGAATAAGATCAGGGTGAAACTCTTGCATCAAGGCTTCCTATCAGCACTTCCGCGCAGAATTTTAGCTTGTCTTCCTATATGTATTTCCTTGTCGATTTTAAAATTAGTTGAAACGGGAATGTGAATTTAAAAGTCGCTCAAGCTCCCAGTTCTAGTAAGTACAACCATCTCTACAAGCGAATATACCCAAAATGGCAGCCATAACCCAGTGTATTCAATTTTTTGGGTGACACCTATTGTCCTCATGGGAAGTGATAAATGGTTATTTCCTATAAAAGTTGTAGGTAAGGGACAAAAATTTTTTTTCACGGGTCGGTCCGTTTCATTAATGACTCATTAGTGTTGCGCAAATTCTGTTTGGACAAGGTGAGAATATTGCCTTCTTGTTTAAAATATGGAAAAAGAACCCTTTTTGTATTGTGTGTGGTTTTTTAGATACTTTTAAACACAGAGTTAGTGCTATGTGCACAGAGGCATGGAGAGCCACAGAGGCATGTGCGCTATGAGGCATGGAGATTACATTTTTGGCATGAGATTGGGGATTGCTGTGAATTTAAGGAGTCAATTCTGTATTGTATTGCAAAAAAATGTACAGAGATATGAAAAAATTTGTGCTTCCAAATATCTGAATAGTGTAGGTATTTCCCTTGCTGTACTGATGCTGCTGTCTCTTCCTGATGATTCCTCCGCCTTGTCTGGACAGCCCCAGCAGAATAATCAGAATCATACTTATAATCAGAATTTTATCAACTGATTCTTGCTATTCTTTACATTTCATCAGAATCACAGCCACTACATTTCATTTTCACAAATACCTCCCATGTTTATCGACTTCAATTTGAAGATACATTTAATACAAATAAATAATGATAAGAATTTGAAATCGTCTCCGAAAAGCTACGCGAATTGATGACGCTGTGCCGCTGCAATGTCTAACCAGAGCAAAATCCAATGGTATTTGTTGTCATTTTCCATGTACACCAACACTTGTGCAATCCAATTCGAACCAAACGTTAATTAAAACTAAGTACTTTCTCTTCCGAAACATTGTGTCTCCTTGGCCTTACATATTCCTAAAAAGCAATCTTCGACGTCACCCGTATCTCCCTTCACCCACCACTAAGTTCAAATACCATATCACCATCAAGCACTTTTTACATTAATTTCCAGAAATATTTCTTCTAGCTGATCGCCTTCAATGTCTGCAATTTTTTCCCTATATCTTCTTCCTAACGTTTACAAAATTTACACTTAGATTACAACTTGACTTTGCTTTTAGTTTCACTGATAAAAATTTGATCATTTCATTACATATCATATACGAATATTTTATCAATGCATTGCATAATTTTATTACTGCATTAACGACGTTCACACCCTATTTTGTTCAGCACAAGAGCTACCTCACGTTGGATCTCCTCTCCACCTACATACCCCACTATGTAACTACTGCTTAGTAATCTCAGATGCCTTTCCATTTTACGTAAGAGAATTCAATATCCACATTTAGTTCCCCTTTTTTTGCTTCATGTTTTTTATCACATTCCCAGTTTTCAAAATTCTTCTACCTTTATAATACTCCACGCCTCTATTTCAAAAGTTATGCTATTTTCAAAAGTTCTTTCTCTGTGCTGTTCAGTGACCAGTAACAGGATTTCGAGTGATAAAGATCGTAAAGGCCTTTTCTTCTCCATTGCCGGGCATCACCCTCGCCCCAATATACTGTCGCTGCTACCCAAGGTCCTACGGACCTTGGCTGCTACCATAGTTCAATATTCTGATTATTTTCCGTCGTAGTTTCATTGAAGGACAAATACAGTCAAACACGGTCTTCCTCAGGAGTTGATTAAATGAGACACAACACTTTGTAATTCCACATTAAGAATTGCAAAGTGTTACAAAGAACAAAATTACAAAGAATTACTAAGTGTTGTGTCTCATTTAATCATGAAGCAGTTCCACCAAGTCA